>CAWUFW010006358.1:600000-1165011 GCA_963921515.1 Calotriton arnoldi | reverse complement strand
TTGAGGCAACATCAACATTGCCTATCAAAAAATGTTTTGGGCCCTTGCCTGTCGCGGGTACTTGGGCCTCCCACACAAGTGAGGCACCATTTTTATCGGGAGACCTGGGGAACGCTGGGTGGTAGGAAATTTGTGTGAGGCCAGTGATGCCACACTTTCCCACACACAAATGTGTGAAAAAGTGATTTTTTCAGCTAAAATTGAGGTTTGCAAGGGATTCTGGGTAAGGAAACGTTGGGGGATCCACGCAAGCCATACCTCCCTGGAAGCCCCCGGGTGTCTACTTTTCAGAAATGTGTGTGTTTGGTAGGTTTCCCTAGATGGCCGCCGAGCACGGGGCCAAAACCCAGGTGACTCCCCTTGCAAAACCAGGTGGTTTTGAGATAGGCAATTTTGAGGTCGCCTCACTACGTTGTGGGCCCTTGCCTGTCGCGAGTACTTGGGCCTCCCACACAAGTGAGGCACCATTTTTATCGGGAGACCTGGGGGAACGCTGGGTGGTAGGAAATTTGTGTGAGGCCAGTGATGCCACACTTTCCCACACACAAATGTGTGAAAAAAGTGATTTTTTCAGCTAAAATTGAGGTTTGCAAGGGATTCTGGGTAGGAAACGTTGGGGGATCCACGCAAGCCATACCTCCTGGAAGCCCCGGGTGTCTACTTTTCAGAAATGTGTGTTTGGTAGGTTTCCCTAGATGGCCGCCGAGCACGGGCCAAAACCCAGGTGACCCCTTGCAAAACCAGGTGGTTTTGAGATAGGCAATTTTGAGGTCGCCTCACTACGTTGTGGGCCCTTGCCTGTCGCGGGTACTTGGGCCTCCCACACAAGTGAGGCACCATTTTTATCGGGAGACCTGGGGAACGCTGGGTGGTAGGAAATTTGTGTGAGGCCAGTGATGCCACACTTTCCCACACACAAATGTGTGAAAAAAGTGATTTTTTCAGCTAAAATTGAGGTTTGCAAGGGATTCTGGGTAAGGAAACGTTGGGGGATCCACGCAAGCCATACCTCCCTGGAAGCCCCGGGTGTCTACTTTTCAGAAATGTGTGGGTTTGGTAGGTTTCCCTAGATAGCCGCCGAGCACGGGGCCAAAACCCAGGTGACTCCCTTGCAAAACCAGGTGGTTTTGAGATAGGCAATTTTGAGGTCGCCTCACTACGTTATGGGCCCTTGCCTGTCGCGGGTACTTGGGCCTCCCACACAAGTGAGGCACCATTTTTATCAGGAGACCTGGGGAACGCTGGGTGGTAGGAAATTTGTGTGAGGCCAGTGATGCCACACTTTCCCACACACAAATGTGTGAAAAAAGTGATTTTTTCAGCTAAAATTGAGGTTTGCAAGGGATTCTGGGTAAGGAAACGTTGGGGGATCCACGCAAGCCATACCTCCCTGGAAGCCCCCGGGTGTCTACTTTTCAGAAATGTGTGTGTTTGGTAGGTTTCCCTAGATGGCCGCCGAGCACGGGGCCAAAACCCAGGTGACCCCCTTGCAAAACCAGGTGGTTTTGAGATAGGCAATTTTGAGGTCGCCTCACTACGTTGTGTGCCCTTGCCTGTCGCGGGTACTTGGGCCTCCCACACAAGTGAGGCACCATTTTTATCGGGAGACCTGGGGAACGCTGGGTGGTAGGAAATTTGTGTGAGGCCAGTGATGCCACACTTTCCCACACACAAATGTGTGAAAAAAGTGATTTTTTCAGCTAAAATTGAGGTTTGCAAGGGATTCTGGGTAAGGAAACGTTGGGGGATCCATGCAAGCCATACCTCCCTGGAAGCCCCGGGTGTCTACTTTTCAGAAATGTGTGTGTTTGGTAGGTTTCCCTAGATGGCCGCCGAGCACGGGGCCAAAACCCAGGTGACTCCCTTGCAAAACCAGGTGGTTTTGAGATAGGCAATTTTGAGGTCGCCTCACTACGTTGTGGGCCCTTGCCTGTCGCGAGTACTTGGGCCTCCCACACAAGTGAGGCACCATTTTTATCGGGAGACCTGGGGAACGCTGGGTGGTAGGAAATTTGTGTGAGGCCAGTGATGCCACACTTTCCCACACACAAATGTGTGAAAAAAGTGATTTTTCAGCTAAAATTGAGGTTTGCAAGGGATTCTGGGTAAGGAAACGTTGGGGGATCCACGCAAGCCATACCTCCTGGAAGCCCCCGGGTGTCTACTTTTCAGAAATGTGTGTGTTTGGTAGGTTTCCCTTGATGGCCGCCGAGCACGGGGCCAAAACCCAGGTGACTCCCTTGCAAAACCAGGTGGTTTTGAGATAGGCAATTTTGAGGTCGCCTCACTACGTTGTGGGCCCTTGCCTGTCGCGGGTACTTGGGCCTCCCACACAAGTGAGGCACCATTTTTATCGGGAGACCTGGGGGAACGCTGGGTGGTAGGAAATTTGTGTGAGGCCAGTGATGCCACACTTCCCCACACACAAATATGTGAAAAAAGTGATTTTTTCAGCTAAAATTGAGGTTTGCAAGGGATTCTGGGTAAGGAAACGTTGGGGGATCCACGCAAGCCATACCTCCCTGGAAGCCCCGGGTGTCTACTTTTCAGAAATGTGTGTGTTTGGTAGGTTTCCCTAGATGGCCGCCGAGCACGGGGCCAAAAACCCAGGTGACCCCCTTGCAAAACCAGGTGGTTTTGAGATAGGCAATTTTGAGGTCGCCTCACTACGTTGTGGGCCCTTGCCTGTCGCGGGTACTTGGGCCTCCCACACAAGTGAGGCACCATTTTTATCGGGAGACCTGGGGGAACGCTGGGTGGTAGGAAATTTGTGTGAGGCCAGTGATGCCACACTTTCCCACATACAAATGTGTGAAAAAAGTGATTTTTTCAGCTAAAATTGAGGTTTGCAAGGGATTCTGGGTAAGGAAACGTTGGGGGATCCACGCAAGCCATACCTCCCTGGAAGCCCCCGGGTGTCTACTTTTCAGAAATGTGTGTGTTTGGTAGGTTTCCCTAGGTGCCGGCAGAGCTAGGGTTCACAAACTACAGCTAGGCATTTTGCCAAAAAGGGTCATTTTTCACTGCGAAATTGAGGTGTGACCACGTTGCGTTTTGCGCCGTTTCCTGTCGCAGGCACTAGGCCGACCCACACAAGTGAGGTACCATTTTTCTCGTAAGACTTTGGGGGACGCGGGGTGGGTGGAAATTTGTGGATCCACGCAGATTCCAGAACTTTCCACCACAGAAATGTGGGGAAAATGTGTTTTTTTGACAATTTTTATGTTTGCAAGGGATTCTGGGTAACAGAACCTGGTGGGAGGCAGTCAAGTCACCCCATCCTGGATTCCCCTGGGTGTCTAGTTTTCAAAAATGTATAGGTTTGCTAGGTTTCCCTAGGTGCCGGCAGAGGTAGGGTTCAAAAACTACAGCTAGGCACTTTGCAAAAAAAGGTCATTTTTCACTGCGAAATTGAGGTGTGACCGCGTTGCGTTTTGCGCCGTTTCCTGTCGCAGGCACTAGGCCGACCCACACAAGTGAGGTACCATTTTTCTCGTAAGACTTTGGGGAACGCGGGGTGGGTGGAAATTTGTGGATCCACGCAGATTCCAGAACTTTCCACCACAGAAATGTGGGGAAAATGTGGTTTTTATGACAATTTTTTATGTTTGCAAGGGATTCTGGGTAACAGAACCTGGTGGGAGGCAGTCAAGTCACCCCATCCTGGATTCCCCTGGGTGTCTAGTTTTCAAAAATGTATAGGTTTGCTAGGTTTCCCTAGGTGCCGGCAGAGGTAGGGTTCAAAAACTACAGCTAGGCACTTTGCAAAAAAGGTCATTTTTCACTGCGAAATTGAGGTGTGACCGCGTTGCGTTTTGCGCCGTTTCCTGTCGCAGGCACTAGGCCGACCCACACAAGTGAGGTACCATTTTTCTCGTAAGACTTTGGGGAACGCGGGGTGGGTGGAAATTTGTGGATCCACGCAGATTCCAGAACTTTCCACCACAGAAATGTGGGGAAAATGTGTTTTTTTGACAATTTTTTATGTTTGCAAGGGATTCTGGGTAACAGAACCTGGTGGGAGGCAGTCAAGTCACCCCATCCTGGATTCCCCTGGGTGTCTAGTTTTCAAAAATGTATAGGTTTGCTAGGTTTCCCTAGGTGCCGGCAGAGGTAAGGTTCAAAAACTACAGCTAGGCACTTTGCCAAAAAGGGTCATTTTTCACTGCGAAATTGAGGTGTGACCACGTTGCGTTTTGCGCCGTTTCCTGTCGCAGGCACTAGGCCGACCCACACAAGTGAGGTACCATTTTTCTCGTAAGACTTTGGGGGACGCGGGGTGGGTGGAAATTTGTGGATCCACGCAGATTCCAGAACTTTCCACCACAGAAATGTGGGGAAATGTGTTTTTTGGACAATTTTTTATGTTTGCAAGGGATTCTGGGTAACAGAACCTGGTGGGAGGCAGTCAAGTCATCCCATCCTGGATTCCCCTGGGTGTCTAGTTTTCAAAAATGTATAGGCTTGCTAGGTTTCCCTAGGTGCCGGCAGAGGTAGGGTTCAAAAACTACAGCTAGGCACTTTGCCAAAAAAGGGTCATTTTTCACTGCAAAATTGAGGTGGGACCGCGTTGCGTTTTGCGCCGTTTCCTGTCGCAGGCACTAGGCCGACCCACACAAGTGAGGTACCATTTTTCTCGTAAGACTTTGTGAAACGCCGGGTGGGTGGAAATTTGTGGATCCACGCAGATTCCAGAACTTTCCACCACAGAAATGTGGGGAAAATGTGTTTTTTTGACAATTTTTTATGTTTGCAAGGGATTCTGGGTAACAGAACCTGGTGGGAGGCAGTCAAGTCACCCCATCCTGGATTCCCCTGGGTGTCTAGTTTTCAAAAATGTATAGGTTTGCTAGGTTTCCCTAGGTGCCGGCAGAGCTAGGGTTCAAAAACTACAGCTAGGCACTTTGCCAAAAAGGGTCATTTTTCACTGCGAAATTGAGGTGTGACCACGTTGCGTTTTGCGCCGTTTCCTGTCGCAGGCACTAGGCCGACCCACACAAGTGAGGTACCATTTTTCTCGTAAGACTTTGGGGAACGCGGGTGGGTGGAAATTTGTGGATCCACGCAGATTCCAGAACTTTCCACCACAGAAATGTGGGGAAAATGTGTTTTTTGGACAATTTTTTATGTTTGCAAGGGATTCTGGGTAACAGAACCTGGTGGGAGGCAGTCAAGTCACCCCATCCTGGATTCCCCTGGGTGTCTAGTTTTCAAAAATGTATAGGTTTGCTAGGTTTCCCTAGGTGCCGGCAGAGGTAGGGTTCAAAAACTACAGCTAGGCACTTTGCCAAAAAGGGTCATTTTTCACTGCGAAATTGAGGTGTGACCACGTTGCGTTTTGCGCCGTTTCCTGTCGCAGGCACTAGGCCGACCCACACAAGTGAGGTACCATTTTTCTCGTAAGACTTTGTGAAACGCCGGGTGGGTGGAAATTTGTGGATCCACGCAGATTCCAGAACTTTCCACCACAGAAATGTGGGGAAAATGTGTTTTTTTGACAATTTTTTATGTTTGCAAGGGATTCTGGGTAACAGAACCTGGTGGGAGGCAGTCAAGTCACCCCATCCTGGATTCCCCTGGGTGTCTAGTTTTCAAAAATGTATAGGTTTGCTAGGTTTCCCTAGGTGCCGGCAGAGCTAGGGTTCAAAAACTACAGCTAGGCACTTTGCCAAAAAGGGTCATTTTTCACTGCAAAATTGAGGTGTGACCACGTTGCGTTTTGCGCCGTTTCCTGTCGCAGGCACTAGGCCGACCCACACAAGTGAGGTACCATTTTCTCGTAAGACTTTGGGGAACGCGGGGTGGGTGGAAATTTGTGGATCCACGCAGATTCCAGAACTTTCCACCACAGAAATGTGGGGAAAATGTGGTTTTTTTGACAATTTTTTCTGTTTGCAAGGGATTCTGGGTAACAGAACTTGGTGGGAGGCAGTCAAGTCACCCCATCCTGGATTCCCCTGGGTGTCTAGTTTTCAAAAATGTATAGGTTTGCTAGGTTTCCCTAGGTGCCGGCAGAGCTAGGGTTCAAAAACTACAGCTAGGCACTTTGCCAAAAAGGGTCATTTTTCACTGCGAAATTGAGGTGTGACCACGTTGCGTTTTGCGCCGTTTCCTGTCGCAGGCACTAGGCCGACCCACACAAGTGAGGTACCATTTTTCTCGTTAGACTTTGGGAACGCGGGGTGGGTGGAAATTTGTGGATCCACGCAGATTCCAGAACTTTCCACCACAGAAATGTGGGTAAAATGTGATTTTTTGACAATTTTTTATGTTTGCAAGGGATTCTGGGTAACAGAACCTGATGGGAGGCAGTCAAGTCACCCCATCCTGGATTCCCCTGGGTGTCTAGTTTTCAAAAATGTATAGGTTTGCTAGGTTTCCCTAGGTGCCGGCAGAGCTAGGGTTCAAAAACTACACCTAGGCACTTTGCAAAAAAAGGGTAATTTTTCATTGTGAAAATGTGGTACGTCCACGTTGCATTTTGAGCCATTTCCTGTTGTGGGCACAAGGGCTACCCACACAAGTGAGGTACCATTTTTATCGGGAGACTTAGGGTAACACAGAATTGTAGAGCAACTGTTATTACCTATTGACTTTCGATGCATTTCTGCCTTCCAAATGAAAGACAATGTGTAAAAAATAAGTCATTTTGAAAAATGACCTATAATTCTCATGCTAGTATGGGTACTCCCAATTTCGGAAATGTGCAAATATCTACTGTTTCTAAAATCTACATTTTGTTCCCATTTCAGAAATACATAGGTGTCTTTCATAACAATTTTTCCATGTATACATTTTCCCAAAATAATTGCTATATACCCGGTACTTAAAAAAATCATTGCAAGATGTTGCTCAATTATTGGCTCTGGGTTCGTCGGGTTCTTGGTGAACCTACAAGTCCTATATATCCCCACAACCAGAAAGGTCCAGCGGATATAACGGTATATTGCCTTCAAATAGCTGTCATAATTAGAAGAAGTTACAGGTGAAAACGTTGACACAAATGGCTGTTTTTTTCAACTAATTTTCAATTTTTCCTTTATTTAACTGTTAGTTTCTATAAGGAAAACTTTAAGGATCTACACAAATGACCCCTTGCTGAATTCAGAATTTTGTCTACTTTTCATAAATGTATGGCTTTCCAGGATCCATTATTGGTTTCATACCCATTTCTACCATTAACTGGAAGGAGGTTGAAAGCACAAAAAATAGCAAAAATAGGCTATGTCCCAGAAAAATGCCAAAACTGTGTAAAATTTTTGGTTTTCTGACAAAAGTCTGTCATTCCCTAAAATCTGGGAAAATGGAGATTTCAGCCCCACAAACCTTTTTTGATACCATTTGCAGGGAAAAACGCAGACGCTTTTATATGCGGGACTTTTTCCCATTTTTCCCCAAAAACCAAAATATAGCTGTATTTTGGCTAAAATCTGGGACCCCTCCAAGGGAATCCACAAACCCTGGGTACCTTTAGAATCCCCATGATGTTGGAAGAAAAGGACGCAAATTTGGCGTGGATACCTTATGTGGTCCAAAAGTTACAGAGGCCTAATCGCGAACTACTACAAATAGCCAAAAAAGGGCTCAGCACTGGGGGGGAAAAGGCCCAGCAGTTAAGGGGTTAAAGAGCACTAAGTATCCCAGCTGGATTGCTCCTTCTGTTAAGTGCCTTGCATTGAATGCTGCTGTGTTATGGGGTGCCTTTCTCTCTTTCTCCCTCTTCACATCCTATGTGTGTTTGTCATTTCCATGAGCTTGACGCATCTAGGATCACATTGCTCAGGCCATCGGGGTCACTGTTGGGGTGACAGTTAAAATGGAGTGAGGTGTTGCTTGATACACAATGAGTAGTTTTTTGGTGTCCACTAGGATGCTTGAACAGAATTTGCTATTTTCTTTGCTACCAACAACATGATCCAGAATAGAATCCATGGTGGGCAACCATAACGTTTTTCGCAGCATTGCATTTATTTTGGAGATCCCTTCTTGGTGACTTTCATCTGGGGTTGTATGTCACTACCACTCATAAAATGACCGCATCATTACAACATGACAACTACATCAGAAGTTACTACAATGCTAGAGAGATAGATATAGAGAGACACAGTGACAGAGTGACCACTATGTAGTTACAGTTAGGTCAGACTTTCTAAAGGAGGAGCTTTTTTTGTTTCGCTATTAGCTTCATGACACTTTCCAAACAAAGTTCATCCACCTTAGCCCCTTTTTTGGGGTGATCTGTCAAGTGGGACAGAGAAAAAAGGGGTACCAAAACTCAAATTCCCATTGCAAATTCCATAGTAACTTTTGAACAGTGATGCTGAGAAAAAGGCTGAACAAAATTACACCAAATAGGGCAGAAAGCAAGATCTTCACCCAGAAAGTGTGCTTGTTGTGATTTGGTGTGAATTTGTTCAGCCATTCAAGAAATTAAGGTTAGCAAAATAGAAATATCTCGAGGGTTGATCACACAGGACAGCAAATTAAAAAAATACTCTTTGGATTGGTCCCAACAGGCCCCCCCCTTCCCCCAGAGTACGTGCCGCAGACCCCTAGGGGTCCCCAGACCTGCCAAGTCGATCTGATCAAGGTGCGTTGCCACTGGGCTGAGAATTCAGGTTTCTCCTGCTCTGAGCTTTTCCACAGCAGCAAATCCATTTCAGAAGGACCTCACAGAGAAGTATCCGGTCTCGTGAATACCTCTTTGGCTACAGGCTGCAGCCTTCCCCTGCTGGAGGTTTCCAAGCTCCAAAAAAGTGACTATGTTCAAACGTACAAAACTTGACTGGGCCAATAAGTCAAAAGTATCCGGTCAGCGGAATGACTTCTCTGGTGCAAATTTTGAACATTCCTACTCAGAGCTTAGTCCACCATAGGCAACGGCTTCACCTGGACCTCGTCCAATGCCTATCCAACGTCATGGAGCCCTTCTTGGAAACAGCCTGCTTCCTTATCTCACTGAAAGACTTAGATTTCTATTCTAAAATCTCCAACCTAATCAAACCTGGTCGGCGTATTCGACCCGTGCTCCATCGCCATCAGCCTCAAATCACGCCTAGGTCTACCACGACCATTTGACCTACATTGGCACTTAATTCTTTTTGGGGCTGTTTTATTTAAAATTTAAAAAAAATGTATCTCAGGTTTCCCCTTGTTGTTGTTTTTGTGTTATTTGGTCATTAAATTATTCTTTATTTTTATCAATTGGTGTGGGATTTTTATTGTGTTGAGTTTTTGACTTTTTAACTGTTTTTTGGTACTTCTAAATGCTTTCTACCGGAGTTTGAGCTCAAGTTTAAATTACGGAAACTTTGACTAAATCGAACAGGATGGTGACATTATGAATGTTGGTGGACAAACCACGAATCACAACTAAAAAGTCACTTTTCAGACACTAACAAATATGCAAATCTACGTATAATATCTACATACCCTTATATGACTACTTAAATACATAAGGTGCATCCATAAATCCTTACATATTCCCACGCATACAGTACAGACATGTTCTAATGCATACATTGCACTGATACGTACATAGACACATACGTATACCATATATGCATAAAAACAGTACATACACCCTTGCATACAATGAATACATACACGCATATAACCCATTAATAAGCACTTACATGTGCTCATACACGCTTACATGCACATATAAATTCATACACACCACCTACTTCCCAGCTGGTTCGCTAACACGAGTCTTCCATGTCAGATTTTATTACCACACACTAGATTCAACTGATACATAAAACTATTCTAAAATGCGTTCATAAAAGTAGCTGAGTTCGATCTAGATTAAGCGTTTATCTCCATTTGAAATCTGAAGTGAATTTGCCGAGTTTCAGGCACATCCTTCTCTGGTGCAGCCCCTCTCGTCGATGCCTCATCACGTCCTGTGCGTTGTCTTCAAACATTGTTCAACTTCTGTCATTGCAGGGAGGGGAGGGATGTCAGATGGAATCATGCTGGCTCCTTTCATGCCCTTCTGTCCATGTGCCTGTGGTTTAGTCAATTTCGAGCAGCTAGGAATGTTAATTGTGATCATACATTCATGCAAATGCTCTTTGCAGTTTATAGTTAGACACATTAATCAGTGCATCTATCATACGGTGTAATTCTCTTTGACGTGAGTAAAGTTCCCGACAACCTACCTTGGGATTAGATATCAGGGGACAGCCATTTTCCACTTGATTTGCTTTCAGAATGCGGAAAACAACGAAACAGGTGCACACTAAATACTGTATTAGGGAGAGTGAGCATGCATGCTTTTATATCCTTATGTCTCACAGTTTGTAATGTAATTATGAGCCCATTATGGAGTACAGTATGTTCCTCATGCAGGGGGAGCGGTGGAAGAGACTGGAAGGCGAACGTTTGCTGTAAAGTGGCATTGCTATGAAAAATCTTTACTACGTACTCATTTTACAAGCAGCTTCTAAGCCAAAGAATATCTTATTGAATATTCTCGCTTCAATCAGTCATTAAGGCAGTTTTCTCTTTAGCTAAGCAAGATGCGCAGAACTTTTCTTATTTGCAAATCTGTTTCTGGCATTGTATTGTTAAACACATTGGGTTGAATTTATTTGGTTAGCCATTACTGAACAAGTACAAAAAAGTGCCATGGCCCCAAAGTTTTCTTAGGAAGATAGGGGCTTATTTACAAGCCCCTTGCGCCACCCGTACGTCACTTTTCCCATGTTAAAAATGACGCAAAAGTGGCACAAGGGGCTTGTAAATAAGCCCCATAGTGCTCCCAAGCATGGGTGACAAAGCCCAATTCCAGCACCAGTGCTGGGACACTTCTTTCATGAGCGCCATTCAACACACTCAGAGCTGGGCGCTAGATCCCCACCTGCAAGAGATCTGGATAGTGGGGCAGGGCGCAAGCAGTGTGAAGGAGTTCTCTATGGTCCCAGAGGAGATTCGATGGAAACAACAAACATACTTAAATTAGTAGGACAAGCAAACCAATGCTTAATTTGAAGAACAAAAAAAAGGAGGGCCAGTGCCCATAGCCTGCAGCCGGTGCCAATAAATGTCCGCACACTGAATTCCAGAGCTGTGTAGTCTTCAATCCAGCTCATGCCTCTTTAATGCACTCAATCTCACAAATAGGTACACGGATGGTATACTGTGAAGAACACAACCGAAGGAGGGGGGGGAGGGGAAAGAAGCACTCCTGTGTTAAGACGAGAACCCTCACTCACCCCACAGTTGTGCTCTTCACAATAACCATCCGTGTACCTATTTGTGAGGTTGATTATATGGAGTGGTACCGTTGATGGTAACAATGACTCCTTCAAGACCCCCTATTGTGAGATACTCTTTAATGCACTACCATACACTCCCTCCTCTTTATTTCACTCGTTCAGGTTCCTGCTTTCTCCCTTTGTGACGGTTTTTCCGTCTTTCTCTTTTTCTGCCATTCCACTTAGTGTGTTTTCCCTCTCTTTTTAGGTAAATGTCTGATATGGAAAAATAAGTGCTGACCCCTGAAAATGAGTGCTGGTGGGCCCCACCAACAACCACTGGCTCAAATTAAGTACTGACACAAACACACAGACATTTATCATGCTAGGCGGTGTATTCGATAATGGCCCTGTCTGAAGGGTCACCCCTACCTTTTTGCCTTCCTCCTCCAATTTTTCTGACCTCATTTTTGTTGGCTTTAGAACTCTGAGCACTTTACCACTGCTGACAAGTGCTAAAGTGCATTTGCTCTCTCCTCTAAAACATGGTATAATTGGTTTACACCTGTTTGGCATATTTGATTTCCATATAAGTCCCTTGTAAAGTGGTATATCATATACCCAGGGCCTGTAATTCAATTGATACTAGTTGGCCTGCAGCACTAATTCTGCCACCCAACTAAGTAGCCTTTCAAATCTGTCTCAGGACTGCCACTGCAGTGCCTGTTTGTGCAGTTCACTGGCACTTCGACTTGGCATTTAAAACAACTTGCCAAGTCTGAAACTCCCCTTTCATTATACATAAGTCACCCCGATGGTAGGCCCAAGGTAGCCCTAAGGGCAGGGTGCTTTGTAAATGAAAGGTAGGACATGTACTGTGATGTTTTTACATGTCCTAGTAGTGACAAACACCCATTTTTGTTTTTCACTACTGTGAGGCCTGCTTCTCTCATAGGTTAACATTGGGATTCCTTAAAATACCTTTAAGCTTTACTTCCTAAGAAGAGAAGAGTAGTTTCTTCATGTTTTATATGTTTGGAATGGTAATGACAAATCCTCCTTACTGGTAATGTTGGATTTGGCATTACTATTTTAGAAATGACACTTTTAGAAAGTGGATATTTCTCTGCGCTTATAACTCTGTGTGTGTGCTTTGCAGCATGTCTCCAATACACGTCTTGGTTAGGTGACAGCTACACTGTGATTTTCCTCTAGATCGCCACAAACACAGTAAGGTAAGGCTTATCAGCATTCTGATCACCTATCTGCATTCTGATAAGCCTTCCTTGGCAGGAAGGGGGAGAGGTGGCTCACACTTACCATACCCGCCAACTCACACAGTGCTGTGTGTCACGCGATTTCAGCTCCCTTCACACAGTCAGCTGATGAGGAGCCAAAATCACATGGTGGCAGGAAAATCGAGCTGAAAACCACTGTAAACAGTAGATTTTCAGCTCGTTTTGGGAGGCTGTAAGTAGCCGATGCCCACTAAGAGGTGTAAAAACACTCCAGGACATCGGGACAGCCTCAATAACCCTTTCTTTTTATTTTTCTGGGAGAGGCAGGGGGTGAATGATGAAGGGCAGAGTGCCTCTTAGGTAGCTCCCGGCATGAGGTCAAACACCCTCCAAGGCCCCCCCGCCTCACACAGTGGCATTAATTTCTAAATTGGCAGGTATGACTTACATCTGAATAGGCTGTGTCCTATCCACACACAAAGCACTGATTTACCACCAGGGTTAGGGTGGTAGACAGTTGAAGTCACCCCTTACATCAAAGGCACTTTTGCATATAAGTACTGGGTCTCTTAACCCTTGTAATCAGACACTACTGGATATTGAACTGAACCTCTGTCAGAAGGACTGCTGTACTGCTTAAAGGATTCAAGTGGACTGCTTGTTGTCCTGCTGCCTGCTGCTCCCTGACTCTGCTGGAAGGACTCTGCCTTCACTCCAAGGGATCTCCAAGGGCTTGCTGGCTTGCCTTCTGTTCTTTTGAATTCTCAGGGACAGAAAAGATTTCCTACATTTCTGCTGGTGCTGCTGGACTCTGCCTTCTGTGAGTCCTACCCTTGCCTGAGGTGCCCCCTCCAAGCTCTGGGCCTCAGAAGTGGGTTCTGCAGCTGCTTTCATCAAAAACCGACGCATTGCATCGACTGCGTGAGAAATTCCGCCACATCGCCTTTTGACGTTGATGCAGTGGCTGCCTGACGACAGCAGTTCTACAGCCTGCGCGGCTCGAAAACAATACATTGCCTTCACTTCAGCGAAGCTCAACGACGATACAGCGACCCGATTGCATGGAAAAGATCGACGCATCGAGCCCTCAGGGTCAACGCTTTGTTCAATCCAAGGTACTTTTTAATCGAGCCCTGCGTGGGTCCTATAGCTGACCTGCCCTTCATTGTGGCCGGCCTGAACTTTAGATTTGCACTGGTTCCTCACGACCACAAGTAAACTTTTGACTGCTAGTGGCTTCTAAGCACTATTTTTGGTTTATTCTTTAAAAATTAATATTTTGACTTCTACTTATTGGATTTTTGTTGTTTTGGTCTTATTTTGCTCACATAAATATTCTCTATTTTTCTAAACCTGTGTGGAGTCTTTTTGTGGTATATTCATTGTGTTACTGTGTGCATGTATGTTGCACAAATACTTTACACATTGCCTTTGTAGATAAGCCGGACTGCTCTGTGCCAATCTACCAGAGGGTGAGCACAGGTTATCTTATTGTGTATCTAGCTTACCCTGACTAGTGTGGTGGATCCTGCCTGGCAAGGGTGCATACCTCAGCCAACCAGGAATAACATTTCTAACACAGTGGCAGACCTCAACATTTTCAACAGTACCTGCTACACGGCTTTCAAAATCTTTTAAAAAACGTTGGCAACTTTTCCCAGTCTACAGCATAGTTACTTAGGCTGCAACTGGGCACCTCCAAAAAAGTAGTGTCCTACTAGATAACGGCTATTTCTCAATATTTAAAAAACCAAAGAATCAACATAGACTGGCAGTATCTCCGTGTTAGCAGTAGAACTTGCAAGATTCTGACGTATAATATAATTTAAGTGAAAATGGTATCAGAACTTCCGTGTACATCCGCCTATATAATGAGTTAAGCACTTACTCCAAAGATCTGTCTGTAACCTACTTTGTATTTATGTCTTAACTGCACATGTTCTGTGAGCAATGAAAGCTTGACTAGTCTGACTTGCTGAATATGTTCTGCCGGTAATGGATTGCACTTGCAGCCGTCTGTCAGGGAGGGATGTGTACTTTGCTACTGCCTTCCCAAGACCCATACATGTTTTCAATATAAGCCTTACAGTTTAACAATGGGAGAACATAAATGAAGAGTAGTACTCTCAAATTCTTCCCAGTATTGCCCAAGGAACCCACTGCTAAAGCATACCACACTAGGTAGGTGATGGTTTATCATCATCATCATAATGAATTTTATTCAATCTATCAAAATAGACCATAAAAGTACAAAGAAAGGAAAAATAGTACAGTACAATAAATAGACAAAGATATAATTTCCAGTATGTTATAAAAATGGTTCATAAAATGGTGATAATATATCTTTCATCACACCCCTTTCTAAAACATCCTAGTAATGGTTTTACGTTAAGAGCTAAGATAAGAAGGGAGGGGGAAAAAGCAAAAACCTCGGCTAGGGGTCTGCTATGGAATCCAACCTACCTATATTTCTCTTACGATCATCTTCGTTTAAAACTAGGTACAGTGTTTACGGTGAAAAGGAAAACAGGAATATGTTAAGTTAAAACCACACAGTATACAACATATAAAGGACTTGTAGTGGTACAGGTCATTTACAATATCCCATAATTTACAAAAATAATGTAATGGGCTATATCCAAAAAAGTCGAGACGGGAATGGATTAAGTTCTGAAGGCCTTCAGCGGAACAGTTCATAGACGCTGGCCCCCTAAATTACAGGAATAATAAAATGGGCTATGACACAAACTAAAACAATCATATATATCAGTCACAACATTCCTTGATAGCCACCGCTGTATGGGTTAGTCACAGCTAGATCTAAGCCTGACCGCAGACCTCAAGAAGCTAAGGACATATAGCACAGAATTGCTGGAAAGCATTTGTAAAAAAATAAAAGCAAGTCTAACCTGTCTAAAGTTTGCCTTCTTTAAAATAAGAATGAGGTAAGTCTTTCTTGGAACCTCATGAAAACTGCAAAACATTAAAAAATGTGTCATGTCCTGTGGTGACTTCCCGTCGCAGCCACAGGGAGGGAGACTCTGGCCCCTATGTGCCCTAGCCGGGTGGGCCAGCAGATAATGAAAAAGGCCCAAACGGAACCTTGTTAGTAAAAATCGATTGTGGGCACTTTTAAGCCATAGAAGATAGGGCTCAGTCAATAGTACAGTTTTCAATAAAAAGTACCTACGCACGCTGGGCTTCCTCATCTCCCCTTCTTCCCTGTCCAGCTCCTGTTTGTTAAAGAAGTTCTCCTTCACCCAACACTGATCTCTTCTATACATATTCTCTGTGTTGGTAAATAGATCGACCCTTCCCAAGTCCGTAAAACAATCCCTGGCATACTTGAGCCTGGGAATAGGGTGATAATGATCCAGAGAAAGGCAGTCCATTAAAATATCCTTACTTGGGGCGATTCCCTCCCTGAGCCACAAGTTCATCCACAGGGATAGGGGGCGGTAAGACAGCAGGTCGGGAAGAAAGACCATCCCCAGTTCTTCGTGGACTACAATAGAGGAGATACACTGCAGTAGGCATAATAGACATTTTAAATATATATTTTCGACAGTTTGGAGTTCCTCATGCTCCATATATCCCCAGATCTCGCTACCGTAGGTCACCTTAGTGATACACTTGGCTTTGCAGATCTGCAAGAGGGCCCCAATGGGTCTATTGCCCAATCTAGATGCAAAATTGAAAATGGCAGTGTTGGCCCTAACAAAGTCCCCTTCTTTCCTACTGAGGAGGGGACGCCAGTTCATGGCGGCGTCAAACACTACCCCCAAATATGAAAAGACATCAGTCTTAGGGACCGGTGTCGACCCCACCACAAAAGTGTAAAGTTTACTAGGGCGTGAACATACTTGCATTACAAAAGATTTGTTGTTGTTGACCAGCAAATCCAAGTCCTCCATAAAGTGGACAAATGAGTTCAGTAAGAGTTGTCCTGGCCATGAGGACGGCTTTGTCTACGTACAATAGTACTGGCAGGCTCCGCCGACCCACCTCAGAACAGTCAGTTTTCAACTTTAAGAGGGTCTGCTCTAAGTTACTGATGTATAAATTAAATAGAAATGGGGCCAGAATACACCCCTGTCGGACCCCACTCTCAATTGAGAACTGGCGGGTGACTCTCAGATCTTTGGAATATCGTACCAACGCCATAGTGTCTCTGTGTAGATCCCTCATTAAACAGATGGGGTCTGGGCTAACTCCTAGAGACAGCATGATCTGCCAAAGCTTCGATCTGTTGACAAGGTCTCACGCTGAAGACAGGTCCATGAAGGCTAGGTAGACATTGCCGGGGCACGCAACAGTGTACTTATTAAGTACCATGTAGAGGTTTAAACTCTGGTCCACCGTGGATCGACACGGGCGGAAACCATATTGGGCATCTGACAGAATGTTATTGCCATCTGCCCAACTGGAGAGCCTGTTGAGTACAATGTGGCCCATCACCTTTACAACTGAATCAAGTAAAGAGATGGGCTTATAACAATGGGTGCTGCCCCGGTCTCCCTTTTTGAAGACTGGTATATTTGTAGATAGTGCCCAAGAAGCCGGGCAACCTGACACGGCTGCAGCGTTAGTAACCGCTGTAAGTGCCAGTGCCCAGGTTTCCTTGTTCGAGATGTAAAGATCCGGGGGTATCCCGTCGGACCTGGAGCCTTGTTTTTTGTCAACCCTGCTATGCCCTCTCTTACTTCCTTCATTGTGAAGGCCACGTGGGGTGTGCCCTCGCCTAAGCACAAGTCTACCTTCATGGCGGAAAAGGACACAAATATGTCCTCAAAGTGCCTTACCCATTCATCTTCAGTTATGTGTGAGTCCAGTAGGTTGACACTATCGCCTGCCAAGAAAGGATTATTAATAATACTTAAGAACTTTGAGGTATTTGTCAAAGTGCTGGCTTCTATAAGATTTAACCAGGCCTCGTCCTTCAAGGCAGACTTGCGATTAGCCAGGGTGGCTTTGTATAGTCTGCGACAAGCCTTAACGGTGGAGGGATCTCTTGGTTTGGTGCCGAGGACTACCTTAAGATTCCTGGAGGCTCGTGAATATTCAGGGTCAAACCATCTAGGGACCAGGAAGGGTCGCTGCACCACCCGGGCTTTTAGTAAACTTGCAATAGCACCTGAGATGGCATTAAAAGCCTATAAGATGTCTAATGGCTTAGCCAACCGGTCTGTGCAGATTTCAAACTCCTTTTGACACTGACTGAACAAAGACTACTAGAACTGGGCTGGGGAAATCTGTACCCACTTCAGTCTTCTCCCACCATCCGTCATTGTCAACAACCCCCCTGCGTTCCTCCCTATTGAGTCGGGCGGCCCGAGGCCAACAAATAGACATACACACTGGGTTATTATCACTATGCACACTCTCCTGGGTGGAGAAGTCCAAAATGTTTGCAAAGAAGGGAGTAGAGACAAAGATAAAATCAATGAATTACTCGCACCCTCTACCAGTGAAAGTGGGGTTTAGGATGATCTGGAATTGCGAAGGGAGAGGCACTCAGGGGGGCATTGAGTACATGATTTACTGGGAAACAGGAGAGACTTCGGACAGCTAGCTCAATTCCTTTATCCAAGACGTCGACAGCTCTTTGTAACAAGCATTGGAAATGCAATAGGTCTCGCATTTTTGTAAGTTAGAGCTATTGGCATTGTAAATGGCAATGTCTGTTACCTACTAAGGGAGGATGGAGGGAGCAGTTGGTGTCGGAGTGCCAAAATGCTCTGTTGGAGAGTGACTGGCCAAAAGTAAACCAAACAAGCAGCGACTTTTAAAAAAAGAAAGCATATGTGGACCGTGTAAGTGTGTAGCCAAGAAGCATATTTTTAACAACTAAGCTTGGGGAATACTTGGATATTACTTTGTGCCAGGGAACAAAACAGAGCCCGATAGAGACCCGTTTCAAGGCCCCCTTTTAAAAACTGCCGGTGCTCAGCACCGGTGAGACCCGGCCCACTTAAAGCCCTGGGTTTTGCACTCTAATTGTGGAAATAATCGTAGGTATTGGTGCTTGGGTACCAACTCATGCACATTTTCCATCCTAACCAGGTGGTTTTCCCATTAAATGATTCCTCCTTGGAAAATGTGAATAGGAAAGAAGGATGGCAGCACAATTCAAACACACTACTGCAATTCCGGTGAAAACAGGTTTTTCTACCCACAATGGTATCATGAAAAAGCCCGGTAGACGGGCCCTTCAAGTATATGACCAAATGGTTGTGCAGTGGTTGCCTCTCAGACAGTGTGTTCTGGACTTGTAAAGTCTAAGTTGAGCAAAGGCGGGCGCATGTCCCGGTGCTGGTGCCGTGGGGAAGGTACTAAGTCAGTCTTCCCAGTGTCAAACACCAAGGAGTTAGCCACTGAAGTAAGCGTACTTCCTTAGAAGGGTGGGAAATACACTATACAGTTGGACACACAGGATAGGGAATACCAGCTGGACGGTATAAAGGTAAGGGATGTGGGAGAGGGGACTAGAGTCCAGAGCCATAAGGTGATAGAGGACAGAACAGGAAGCTGGCAATGGGGCGAGAAAAGAGGAGACAGGAAAGAGAGCAAATTGACAATAATTGGGGCCGTGCACCAAGCAGACACAGGGGCAGAACAGGACATAAGTAATAGCGATGAGAAAGAGGAAAGAGAAGGGGCATGGAGCAAGAGATGGTTCAAAACAAAAGGGGCAGCCAAGTCAGGAGAGTGGAGCAGATGAGGCCAAGGCACAATGAGAACAGAGGAAAGAGCTTTTGCCCCGTGCAGACTCCGCCTTGTACGCTGCAAGCGGTTCCGTACCAACATGTCAAACAAGCAGTGAGCAAGCACCACTCAGCCATGCCTGTTCTGTGCTGCTCAGTAGGTCACTTCTGGGAACTGTATTCCTGCATCTCTTGTGTAAGGCATTCGTTCAACTTCCTTTGGAAGAATACAAAGCAGCTATTTGCAGTAATACATTGCAGTGAGATCACTCATTTGGCAACCTAACACTATGTGACGGACCCAGCTATGTCTGCCGTGTAGTCTACATTGATAGTTATACTTCAAGTGGTAATTAGGGTAGAGCATAAAACGCACCCAAATTACTAAAAATGAATAACATTCTAAACAGAAGGCTCATTCTGTAGTCTGCACAAAGGTTTCAAGGTCGACCTATAATGGACAGTTTGTGAAACACGGTATCAACCAAAACTTTTTTACAATTTACATTCCTTCTAAAGGTAAGCACTTCTTTCAATCCAAACCACTCTTACCTTTCAGTTTTGATAACTCCCGGGTATGCTTTTTACTTCTGAACAATTCATCACTTAAAGCGCTATGAACAGACTTGCTGCCACAAGCCAGCGCTTTACAAATCCATATGATAAATAAATTATCAAAACAAACTCTTAGAGCGGGCAATCATACTCTAAATGTGCCGGCCTGTAATAAGCACGGTTTGCGGATTCTGAAAACTTAATCAGCGCCAAGATGACCCTTGCATGCGATGGTGGGGTCAGCTGCATCAACTTTTCCAGAGCATACAGTTTTCTTTCAGGAATGCTACAGACATCCATTAAAAACAGTGGTGCGCGCGCACCACAGAGGAGCAGGGGGAGGGAGCGCGGCAGCGGCAGCGAGGCGAACGCGCGCTGCTGTGCGTGCTAGCCACCAGTGGGAATGGGAGGAGCAAAGGCGGGACATGCGCCCGCCTTTGCCCAATCGCGTGCTGTATTTATTAAAAAAAGCACGCGAAAGCCAATACCAGCAGGCGAAAGCAAAACCATACGCACGAGCGTGTGGTTAGCTTTCTAAAGCCCTTTCTAGAGGTCTCGCGCTGCGCGAGCAGTGCTCTGCACTGCAACGCTAGGCGCGAGACCTAAAAAGCGTCCATGGTTGACACTGTGTTTGTGGGCATTTTGGAAGTTCCTCCCGCTGGCTTTCGCTTCCCCATGATGGCATGCCAACTGGGCCAAGATGGATTCAAACTATATACTACAGGGTTGATTGCGGTCTGTGGTGAAGTTGGTAAAGTGTTTGAGACAGTACAATGTGTGTGTTTACAGAATGTGGAGTGTTGGAGGGACTGAGAGAATGTAGAGTGTTGGATGAGGAGTTTGACAAGGTCGGGAGAAGTAGCCGGTTGGGCTTGTGGGGTCTGTGCTAGATCCGCTGTATTTGTACCAGGAGTCTGCATTAAGGAACTTTTACTCTACACCGACTACAAGTCATCTTTACAGATTTGGCGACGACTGGGGCAACTCTTGGTACATGGAACCCACATACTCTAATTACTGGTAATGAAGACAGTTTCAAATAATTACATGGTTCGGGCCTTTACTGGTTTCAAGGCTCACTACACGGCGGATCAAGCATTTCAAGCGACTGCGGGACTGGCACGGTGAGAAGCCTCAATTCAATCTACTTTTACAGTATTTATCCTTAAATTAAATTTAAGCCGCACCGTTGATTTGGCGGCTGTTAGGGGCACGAGTATAGTGGCACGTGGATGTCCCCATTCTACAAAGCGTGGTCAGTGTGATAGGCGTGTGGATGTCTTCTTTCAGCAGAATGTGATGTCCGGATGAGAGAGAGTGTGTGTTGACGACATCAGAACAGAGAGGCCGCCGGCTGAAGAAACAACGCACAGCAGTTTCCAGGGCAACGGCGTCGGCACACAAGGTGGCCATATTTTGGGAAAGCTTCATCACAGTACAGCGACAGGCACGCTCACAGTTTTAGCCTGCCAGGCACAATTTTACGCAGCGACAGGCACGCTTTTGTTTATGGTTGCCTATTATCGAAGAATCCCTACAGCGATAGGCACGCTTTAAGGGAACTATTGATGCAGAGCACTAACCTGCCTGTTTCCACAGTGACAGGCACGCTTTCTTCATATCGCATCGCTAGCCTGCCTGTTTCCACAGCGACAGGCATGCTTTCTTCTTATCGATAACCAGCCTGTTTCTACAGCGACAGGCACGCTTTCTTAGGCATTTATACATTTTTTGCCTGTTGCCTATCATCTTTGAAATATATATAGCGATAGGCACGCTTCTGGTGGAATCTCTGGTACTTCAACTGCAACAAGGAGTAAAAGGGTAACTACCTGTAACAGTGGCTAACACATTACCAAAGTGTTCATTCTGTTTTATCCCATTATTATATTATTTTGTTTTATTCTTTATTTCTGGGGAAAATAGATAATTTATCTTACGTATTGTTTATATTGAGGAATAGTCTTTTATTGACTAATTGCATAATTCTATTTTGTGTACCACCATGGCTTCTGGAAATATTTGGAATCTGTCACCACCTCAGGCCTTCTTAGCAGGCAAAGGAGAACCAATCTTAAAGTGGAATGAGTGGAAGGAACATTTCCAAAATTACATCTCAACTTTCAAAGACGATGAGGAACTAACACCTGAAAGGATGAAGAAAATGTTACTACATTGCTAGGTGCTGGGGGTTTAAAGATATACAATCGTATCCAGAAGAAAACTAGACCACAGGGTCAAGGTGACGTATACAAACATGCGATGGAGGATTTGGATGCCTATTTTAATCCCACAGTATATGTGTGTCAGTAGATCGCTACAGGTTCTTCCACAGGAAACAAGAGACTGTTCAGGGAGAAGCAAGGGCAGTCTAATGACTGTTATGAACCTATCCCTGGATACATTCTGTATTGACAGGGATGTAGCCATCTGAGAAGTCACAGTCCTGTCATGAAGCTCAAACTGTCTTGGGATGCCACAATAGCTTCAATCACAACAGGGACTAGAGCAGTAAGAGGAGCCACAACTGCTGTAACCACAGCTACTATCACAGTAACAACAATAACCACAACTATAGTTGAAAGCACAGGAGGGACAACAACAGTGAGTGCTTCCACCACAACAGTAACCACTTCATGAACTACATTAGTAAGAACAACTGCGACCATAAGAGGAATAGCAGCAGGAGAAATCACACCTACAGTTAGATCAAAGACCATATCTGCCACCATGGCAGGGATAACTGCAGCCACAACAGCAGGAATCAAAGCAGCAACCACAACTGTAACCACAGCAGGGACTATATCGGAAACCACAGGAGGACAACAACCCCAGTTGTCACTATTGCAGTGACAACAACAGTTGCCAGCATAGCAGAAACCACTGTCGAAATTCACAGGAGAGAATATAGCAGTAATCACATCTGCTACCAAAGCAGTAATAACAGCTGCTACTACAGTTGCCACAACAGCTGACACAACAGTTAAAATCACAGGAGCAACACCAGCTCCCACAGCAGCAACAATAGTTTCAAGCACAGCAAGGAACACAGCAGCATTCACAGTTTTAATAACAGAAGTGACCACAGCTACAACCACAGCAGGAATGAGATCACTAAACACAGCAGAGAGCACCAGAGCAACAAGAGCTGCCAGAACAATAGATAAAACAACAGTGACACCAGCTTGTATAACAGCATGGGCCACATCAGCAACAACAGCTGTGACAGTAGCAATATCTCCTGCAACAACAGTTATAAGCAAAGCAGGGACCGTAGCAGTGACAACAACTTCCACAGTAACTGTGGAGGTGGGACTACAGTGGCAAGCATAGCTGGTAACACAACAGGGGGCACAAGAGACATGACAGCTGTAGCCATGGTAAAAAAAAATACCTGCGCGTGCAATAGTGACAACAACTGGAATAATAGAATAGACCAAAATAACAGCCACAGCTATAACTTCATAAAGAACTCCAGCAGAAAACACATCTGCTGCCACGTAGAGACAAGAGTAGCAACAATTGTCACAAAATCTAAACAATTTAACCACTGCAGAAGACCTCCAGTGACCACAGCGTCTACCATGACCAAGACAACAACAGCTGCCAGAAACACAGGGGGCGTAGCATTAACCACAGTTGTAAACACAGCAGAAGAAACAGCAAGAACAGCTGCCACAACAGGACGGAGAACAAATGCAACTGCCAGCATGTTAGCGACAGAGCTTTACTCCAAGTTGTAACCATTGGGAAAAATAAAACAGTAATATGTGGAATGCTTTCATTAATCTCAGCCACTGGTAATTACTCTGGGCCACATTCCAGGCAATTGATTGTTTTTGCTCACCTCGCCACCTCAGACAAGAACCAGCCATGGAAAAATCAGCTTTAGTACTGGTCCAATAGGAACAGCCCAATCTGAACTGTCATGCCATGATCCATCTGAATGGAAACAGAATCATCCCAAAGCTAATTTCAGCCTCCTTGGGGGCTCACCAGCGAGGATCACGAACATAGCCAGAAGGCAGCGGAGCATTGTACATGGTCAAAGGCAAATTTAAAATCAGCGAGTAATAGGACAGGAAATCAAGGAGTAGCTTGATTCGTATGCCACAGTGAGCATGGGACTCACACCCGGCCACACGTGTGACATTTATGTTATCTCAGCCAGCCACAGGTAATTATTCTGGACAAATTCCAGTTCATCATTTTTTTGCCCCTCATTCCCTATTAGATGAGAAACAGACATATGAAAATCAGCTTTGTAATGTTCCATTAAGACAGTCATGGCCAAACTGCTCCTATGACAGGAAACAGAAGTAACCCCAGAATGTTTTCCTCTATTTTTGCCTCATCAGTGAGGTGCAGCTTGTTTCCAATGAAGCGGTGAACATGTGACTGATGCAGCGCGTACAATAAAAACTATCCTCCTCCCAGGTTACTTATAGGTCATCCAGGGGCAAACTATATTTCTCATATCCACATGACGATGGGGCCCATAAACATCGCCTAAACACACACACACACTCCTGGATTTCCTTTTACACCTTTATGAATTTCTGTACTCCTAGGAGAAGCATGAGAACTAAATGGAGAACACCATTTTGTGTACCGCTGGAAGAGCAAGGATATCTATTTACCTTAATTTGTCACTTTCTTTTAATTATTTCTTAAGATATTCCTGCTCATTGTTTTGTCGATGAATCATTCATTTAAGAAATTAGTTCATAGTGATTAAGACCAGCTGAATCACAATCAACCAATTACTCATGTCACAATCATTTAGGAAAATAACCACTGAGTCATTTTGGGTTTAAAGAATCTTAAATTTTATATAAATTTAAAAGCATGGAAAGAATTTTAATACTTTATTCAATTATTCATTTTAAATTCACAATTTTATTAAGCATAATCAATTTATTGCAGAAAGGAAATTTTGTCATGAAGCCAAAAACCTTAGTTACCTGCCTAGCTTCCTAATTTAGCCTAATGATTTCTAACCTAACTTTGGGATTAGAAATAGCCTGATTCTCATACTCAACTGTAAAGTTAAGACCGCAACAGCAACTTCAGCTCGTCAGCATCAGCTACCTGCAACCCGTCTCCTCTACTGCAACCACGACTCTCATACTGCAACTCTCTGGAACTTCCCTGGAACTCACTGCAACTGACCCCCTCCCACTAAGAGTAGGCCCTCTTATACCCCAATTCTAACTTTGCTAACTAACTGTTGCAACATTAATATCACGCTTTTCTTTCATTGGTCCATGCATGTCAGCTTATTCATTCTTTAATCAAGTTCTCTTGGATTCAAGGGTCCTTGGATCATTTCCTTTCCCATACGCTTAAACATTTCCATCCGATTCGATCAGTCCATTTGTATCTTCTTTTGACACATTCAAGAACTCCGCAGTCATTGTCCTTTCTCTTGGGCTCCTTTCCCACGGACTCTCTCCTGATCATCACGGCACACTATCAGTTCAATTAGGTCACACCAGCCTTGACCATTTCTTGCATCCTAGCCTCTCAGAGACATCACGAGGCTCCAGATTTCTTCAATCTCATCCCGTACCACGTGTCCCCTTGCGCCTGCGCACATCTTCCCACTGGCGGCCATTTTATCTCGCCACTCGGTTCTACTTTAGAAGCACTAATTTGAGGCAAATAAAACATAATTAAAATAGAGAAAAATATCCCTTTCGTTTCCCTCCCGTCTACGTACCCCAATTAGTTGTTACCTAGCAAAAGCGACATTTAAGCTGCTCCTTACTTACCATCACTATTGTTTTTGCAACGACACATTTTATTTCTATGAAGCACAAACATGCATTTATTTTATTTAGTACGCTTTTTATTCTTACGTTATGATTAGACACACGGACATTCATTAGTAGATTATTTAGCACGTACATTAGCATATTACCATTCCCACATATACAATGTTGATTAATACATTTAAACGAACATTTTTAATTAATTAATTATATTATTTGTTAGGGGTTAATTTTTTATTTTTACTGCTCCATCAATCCCCCTTTGGTGATTTTTAAATCACCACATAAAACCCAAGTCATACTTCTTTTCAGGCAGCATGTCTTTCATCCTTTACTTTCTGTTATTCATATCTCTGTCTCTTCTTCATCTTGCCTTTTAGTCTCTTTATACATGCTTTCTTTCATTTTCTCCAACTCAATTTCACCCATTTCTCTCTCTCTTTCTCTCATTATTCTGTTATTTCTTCTTATCTTATTCTGTCTTATTTTTCTCTTTATACATGTTATTACTATTTTCAATGTCATGGCTAACAATATCACTATAGTTGCTACTATTATAACTTTCCCTATTACTAGTTTACTCATCCTAGTTAACCAATTTGCTACTGAGGAAAACCCTCTACCAAGTTTTCCCAAAACATTTTCAACCTCCAGTGGGACTAATTCTTTGTGCAGACTTGTAATATTTGTAATATACTTCTGTATATTTTCACTGTTATCCGGAATGTAAGTACAACAATGTTGAACTTTCAACATTCCACAGACTCCACCCTCTTTTGCCAAAAGAATATCAAGGGCAAGCCGATTTTGCATCACCATAGCTCTCATGGCAACCATTTCGGTATTTACCATTAAGAACCCTCCCGCAGTATCTGTAGACAAACGATCTACTACTGTGGATAACTTCCGAATTTTAAATGCATTCAAAGATATTCCCACTGCTGGTATCAATGCTCCAAAAATATCTCCTACAATTTCTGAAAAACTTTCCCTCTTTCTACGTGTAAATCTATTAATCATCTTGTATGTTCCCTTTTCTTCTCTGTCCATGTGAAAGATTTTTGGAAAGACCAGGCCTACATAGCAAGTTCCATACCAATGGTCCGGTAACCTGTAATAAGCTCTATTCCCACAAATATAATAGATACCTGGAAATATTGGATCTTTTCCACCTTTGAATCCCCAACCTCCCAGGATTTGATAATTGTCATGGCAGACACTGGAACCTACAAAGTAATTGTCATAGACTGTCTTATTTCTCCTAATGCACAACTTTCCTGTTTGCGGCCAGTCTAATGTCATTGCTGCATTTATCTTTTTCCCTTCATGATTTCCTTCCTCAAACGTCCATAAACGTTTTCCTTCCTCTTTATTGCTTCTTTTTGAAATTTCATTCTTCTTTCCTCAACCATGTCTAGAAATACTTTTTCTTCTTTCCTTAACTCACAGGTAAGGTTGTTACTAACTATTTCTTCTAACGTTAATTTTCTATGTTCTAAAAGAATTCTCCTAAAACCTTTGCTGGTTTTACTTTGTTAAGTTCTGGTACTACAGGAATGTTTGCAAATATCTTATCTATATCAGTATAATAAGATTCTAATCTACCTGTTTTATAAAATAAACTTGCTATTACACTACATGTTATTCCATAAGTCAAAGGTAAGTGATGATAAGTCACACCTTCAGATACTGATGCAGGCAATTGCATACAAACATAACAATCTCTCACTTCCATTGTTTTTACGTACTCATACAACAACTTTGTAAAAACATTCTTTGAGAAATCTGTTACTGACCTATCCTTATGCAACTCTGCACTACTTCTTAAAACAACTTGTTCTTTAATATTAGTTTCTTTTTCTTGTTTAGTATCATTCTTTGCTTCTATCACAGCTACACTAATAGGAATTGTGATTGCTAATACTATCCATATGGTCATTAATAACCCTGTACAAAAGCAGCACATTTTGCACCATCTCTTTATAAAATCACATTTATCTCTTCTATTCTCATTATTTTCCATTTTTCTTTTTCTATTTGTTAAATTTTCAGAAAATTGTGTCACTATACCTCAAAATGACTTAGACGCCACTCTGCTTTCAAAAAGTCTTTGCTTGGTACTTTCTTTAATTCTCTCCAGAATTCTTTCGTTGTCACATCCGGTGATTTGTCACATCCTTCAGAAGCACTTTAAGTCTTCACTTCAGTCCTTTTGTTGCATCTCACCTTTTCCCATCCGACTTCTCAGTCTCTGGTTTTCGTGAGTGTTTTCTTCTTCTCCTTTGTAATCTGTTAGTGCAATATACAGCCACTCAGGTGACTTAAATTTTGAATTTATTTTCCTTGTCCTTTTGGACTTTTGTAATCTTTTTCCACTTGGTTTTTCTTGTCCCTTTTGACTTGTTACTTCATTTACTTGTTCAGCATCTTCATCTTCTGCTCTTATTATTCTATATCTCAATTTTCTTACATAGCTGTTGGGCCAATTATCTCCTTTTCTTGGCCTTTTGACCTCACCCTCTCTTTCTTCTCTTTCCGACCTCCAATTTCTTTTTCTTGATTCAGTCTTTGCTTTTTCCTCTCCTCCACTTTCTTCTGTTTCTGTTTCAACTGTCTCACTATTGTCTCTTATTTTGAAACTTATAATCTCGTCATCTCCTACTGGTGGATCTATCTTCTCCTTTTCGTTTTCCCTTATCACTGTCCCTCCTCGGGGTTCTTCCGATTTGGTGTTTTCCTCCTTACCTGTTTCTGAATTTCCCTGTTCTCCTGTTTTTCTATCTATCCCTATTGCTCCTCGGGGTTCTTCTCGATTTTCTAACTTTTTGTGTACTTCTTTCCCTACTTCATCTATTAATATTGTTTCTGAATGATTTCCACCATAACTTGTACTTGGTTGTTCATCTAACTCAATTTCTTGCTCAGTTTCTTCTCTAATTGGTTTATAACCCCAAGTTCTCTTTCGGAATTCTTCCCAATTTGCAGCTGAATCATCAGATCCTGAAGTTGTGTCAGATATTTCCAGATGTCGACTTACAGGTCGATCTTCAAGTTCTGGAACTTCTGAATTTCTTTCTTCTTCTTCTTCTTGTTCCTCTTCTTCTCTAGAGGTGTTTTCCGTTGGGGTCTCCAGATGTCGACTTTCAGGTCGATCTTCAAGTTCTGGCACCCTTTCTTTTATCTTGGTTGTTCCCGCCGTTAAACTTTTATCCCACACTTCCAGACGCCAACTCACATGTCGTTCTGTAGGTTCTGGAATTCTGATTGTGTGGCTGGCATGAACCCAGTTCTTTACTCCTGCACACTTGACAGCAGTCGTTGTTACTAGGATTACCTGTCTTGGCTCATCCCAACGCGGAACTAGACAGTTTCTTCTCCTGTGGACTTTAATACGGACCCAGTCTCCTGGATTCAAGTCGTGGGCTGGTTTTCTTTCAAGAGTGGTCGCATCCGGTCCAACCTGATGAAACACAGAACGCACCACATCAGCCAGTCCTTTGCAATACTCCAGTATTAGATCATCAGTTATTGTTAATAACTTGTTGACTGGTACGTGGGCTTGTCTCATTGCTCGTCCCATGATCATTTCATGAGGACTGAGTCCCGTTTTCTTTTCAGGGATGCTTCTGATGGTCATCAGAACAAGAGGCAGTGCATCTGGCCATTTGAGTCCTGTAGCTTGACACATTTTTCCTAATCTGTTTTTAATCGTTCCATTTATCTGCTCTACTACCCCAGAAGCTTCGGGTCTGTAAGCACAATGTAGTTTTTGTTTAATACTCAATGCTTCACAAATCAATTGGATCAACTCATTTTGAAAATGTGTTCCTCTATCTGTCTCAACTGTGACTGGAAAACCATACCTCGGAATGAACTCTCGTAGCATAAGTTTTGCCACTGTTGTTCCATCATTCCTTCTTGTGGGGTATGCCTCCACCCAACGAGAGAACAAACAGACGACCACCAGAACATATCTTAATCTGTTACTAGGGGGCATCTCAATAAAATCCATCTGTATCCTTGTGAATGGACCTCCTTCTCGTCCTATTGTTCCTAGACTCACTACTGTTTTTCTTCCTGGGTTAAATTGTTGACAAATAAGACATCTTTGACAAAGACTTTCAGCAATGGCTCTGAATTTTGGATTATACCAAGTTTGTCTAAAAGTCTGATCATTGCATCTCTCCCAATATGAGCTTGTCCATGGTACATCCGTGCCATGTCTGCAATCATACTATCAGGCATAACTGGTCTTTCATCTCTGTATACCCACACTCCATTATCTTCCTGTCTTCTACATCCTGCTTTAATCCAGTAATCCTTTTCCTCATCTCTTGCTGTTTCTTGTAACTGCCTTACTTCATCCCATGTTTCGACTGCATTAGTGAAAAGCAAAGGACAAGAGACATGCTCCCTTTCTCTATTTCTGTTCAGGGACGCCATGTTTTCCGCACAATATCTAGCGATCTCGTCAGCATAATTATTGCCAACCGCTATGTAATCTTCGTTTTTCTTATGCGCCTTGCACTTCACTACAGCTATTTGTTTAGGCAGCTGTATCGCCTCAAGCAGTTTTTTAACATAATCTCCATTTCTGATAGGTGTTCCTGCAGATGTCAAAAATCCTCTTTGTGACCAAATCTGGCCAAAATCATGTACGATGCCGAAACCATATTGGCTATCGGTCACAATCGTGATTCGTACATTTTTCCCCAATTTACATGCTTGAATCAAAGCAATTAGTTCCGCAACTTGGGCAGACCTAACTCCTTTCAGACAAGACGCTTCCATTACAGTTGCCACTGTGCATACTGCATAAGCTGCGCTTAACACTCCTTCCTTTGTGCGTAAACATGAACCATCTACAAACATGACATAATCGGATTCCTTTAACGGTTCATCTTTTATGTCAGCTCTTGGTTTTGTGCAATATTCCAGCACATTCAGACAATCATGATCTACTTCATCTTGTTCAATTATACTCTCTTCATCTGGCAATGAAGTCGAAGGATTTACATTTATGCATCTATCTATGGTCACATTTTCTGCGCTTAAGATGACTTTTTCGTACTTAGTCAGCCGACTATGTGTCATGTACTGTGTTTTTGTTCTTGTCAAAAGAATTTCTACTGAATGGGGAACATATACTCTCAGTGGATACCCCATCACTATACCTTCACTTTGTTCCAGACTTACACAAGTAGCAGCAACTGCTTTCAAACATCCAGGCAATGCTTTTGCTATAGGATCTAAAACAGCTGAAAAGTAAGCTATAGGCCTCTTCATGGTGCCATGTTTTTGTACCAGTACTGAAAATGCACATCCATCTCTTTCACTGCAGTATAACTCAAAATCCTTCTCATAATCAGGCATGCCTAATGCAGGGGCCTCACACAGTTTCTTTTTCAATTCTTTGAAAGATTTCATTTCTTCCTTGTTTAACTCAAAAGGGTCTTTTACATCTTTCTTTGTCAATTTTTGTAATGGTTTTGCAATCAAAGAAAATCCACTTATCCATTGTCGACAATATCCAACCATTCCCAAAAACATTCTTACCTCTCTTTGAGTCATTGGTGCTCTCATTCCTTGAATCATTCTTACTCTTTCTGTCGCTATTTTCCGCACTCCTTTCTCAATTTTATGTCCTAAATACTGGACTTCTTTCTGACAAAACTGTAATTTTGAAGGGGACACCTTATGTCCTCTTTTCTCCAAATGGTTCAGTAAAGCAATTGTGTCACTTACACATGCCTCTTTGGTTTTCGATGCCACCAATAGGTCATCGATATACTGCACCATCACTGATTTTTCTGGCATTTTTAAATCTTCCAGAGATTTCTTTAGAATCTGATTAAAAATTGAGGGCTCTCTGTATACCCCTGAGGAATTCGGCACCATGCCAAAATACGCTCTCCAAAACGGAATGCAAATAATGGCTGGCTATCTGGATGCAAAGGAATAGAGAAAAATGCATGACACAAATCTATCACAGTGTACCACTCAGCTTCATGCGGAATTTGATATAGAATCACTGCAGGGTTTGGCACTATTGGACAGCATGGTACAACTATTTTGTTGATCTTTCTCAAATCCTGTACTATTCTGTATGTTCCATTTGGCTTTTTCAGTCCCATAATAGGTGAATTACTTGGACTGCTCATGATTTCTTTCAGAATTCCCTGTTCAATCATCTTATTTATCACAGGAGTTATTCCTTCAATTATTTCTGGAGTTAATTTGTACTGTGGCGTGTTTGGATAACTTATCCCTTCTTTCACTGTCACTTTTACGGGATCAACTTCTCTCATTAATCCAATGTCTTCTCCTGTAAAATCCCACACACTTTCTTTCACTGTACTTTTTAATTCTTCTGGAAGTTTTCCTGCATCAAATGCAGGAAATAACCCATTCATTTCAGGTTCCTGATTCATCAAAGTTACTTTATACAAAGCATCTTCATCTGAAGTCTGAAAACCAATTCCATCTGGTGTACAATAAATTGTGCAATTCATTTTACACAAGAGGTCACGACCTAGAAGATTTACAGGACTACAATCGCACACTACAAATTTATGCATTTTTCTAAAAGAACCAATTTTTACTTCTACCAATTCAGTAAGTGGGGTTTTAATCTGCTGATTGGCAACTCCTACCACTTGGATGCATTCACCTGAGAGAGGAAGGTTCGGAATTTCCACTGACCTAACAGTAGAACGGGTAGCTCCAGTATCGACAAGGAATGTTACGTTTGCTCCATTCACTTCTCCATCCACAAAGGGACCAGACTGATCTACCTCTAGAGTTGCGCCAAGCACGCACTCTTTCCCCTCTCTTGCGCACCGTCAGAAACTTTCATCCGGGTCATCCTCACTCTGATGCAACCAATACTGGGAAATGTTAGCTGCTCTCGGCAACTGTGTTACCTGCTCTCCTCCGTAGAATCCTGTTTCTGTACTGTATCTTTGCTGGTTAACAGTGTTGGGAAGTGGTGGTTGTGGCACCTGACTTTGTTGAACAACTACCTCATTCTGCACCTGTGGAGTTAATGATTGATGTTCCGGATTAGGTTTAGGTGGGAACTTACACTCATTTCTCCAATGCCCCAATTTTCCGTAATTATGACATGGCCATTTCTTCTTTGCCTCTTCTAGACTCACTTGTCCTTTTCCTTTACCTATATTTGGTCGCATCTTATTCTGTCCTGATTCGTTTCCATTATTATTATCCAATTGGGCTTCTTGTTTTTCTGCCACTTTCACTTGTGCCCACATTGCTTTTTCTTTCAACTTACGCTGTTTACTCTCTATTTCATCACTACAATACTTAGCATACCTCAGCACCTCATCTACACTTGCATTCTGCCAGTTTATCATATGTTGCTTAATCATATCACTTATTTCTTGTTTCAAGCCAAATACAAATCGATATACAAAATGACTCATATCCTTCTCACTTAATTCCTCATAACCACTATACTGTTTGAAAACCAACAACAATCGCTCATAATATGCATGTACACTCTCCTTGCTTTCCTGTGTAGTTCTATCAATCTTAACCCAATCTGTCTCTTTTAGAGGAATCTTATTTTTCAAAAAGGTAATCACCTTATCGTATTTCTTCATCACATCTGGTCCTGGAGCTCCTGTCTTAGGATCTCTTGGATATTCTGTAGTTGGCCAGTCAACTGTAATCTTACATTCTGACCATAGATCCGTTGGTACCACTATGTCAAACAATCCATCCAAATCTATCCACAACACTTTCGAGACCTTTACAAACCTTTCTACCTGTCGGTACCACTCAACTGGCTTTTCTCTTAACTTTGGAAAGTCATTTGTAAATGACAGGATGTCCTGCCTAGTCCAGGGAACATGCACATAACTACCACCTGGAGTTTCTCTCATAGGGTACTCTTTAACAACATGTTCCTTTTCTGTTATCATAAAAGCCAATGAACCTTTGTCTACACTTTTCTCATTCTTCTTTGTCCATCTAACCTTCCATCTGTCCACATCACCCCATTTTCTCAACAAAACAATCAACTCTTTTATCTGTGTCAACCTTCCTGCTGTATTCAAATTTTCAATATCTTTTTCACAAAAATCTACTCTGTATGGTTTCTGCAACGTTTTTACTTTTGCAAAATCTATTCCAATCTCACCGGCCACTTCTTCTAGTTTGTCATGTAAATTCTTTGCCCTCCATGTTATACTTTTGCACAGAAACATTATTTCATCATCCTGATAATTCTTTATCTTTTCTGTACCAATCGTTCCTAGAATTAATTCTTCCATGTCAATCTTCAATCTGATCACATCTAATGGTTTTTCTTCCGTTTCTTTTATTTTAAAAGCTTTTATCCACTCATTTAACTCATCAGGAGTCGGACCTATAGGAGTACTATTTATTTCTGTCCAATTTCCACTCTTTTCAGGTGTCACTGTTGCAGATTCAGTTACCATAGGCATTTTCCTACCGCTACACTCATTCACTGTCAAATTTTCAGGTGGACTTGGTCTGTAAGCACTAGTCAAATTGCTCGTACCTGGACTTGTTTCTATTCTTTCCTTTTCTCTTTGGAATTGCGAACTCAAGGGAATCACCAAAGATCGTTCATCAATTTTCTGATTCTCGAAAACTGGTATTACTGGACCTATTGTTACGGGTACGGTAACTGCTTCCATATTCTTTGTTAATTCTCTAATTTTCTCAGTTAGTTCTTTTGTTGTCCTTGCCAATTCTCTTGCACTATCATTTTCTATTCCCTCAATTTGGGAAGTTCTTATTTGTTCTTGTGACCTATTTATTTCTTGTCTTTTTTCTGGACTTTCATTTCGCATAGCTTCTATTGGTGGCGCATTTGGTGTCACCACTGTAGAATTCTGCTGATACGGAGGTGGATTTTTATTTAATATATCTTCCAGCAACTCGTCATCCGTTTCGCTCTCATGCATATACTTTTCTCTCTCTAAATGTTTCTTTTTCTCAGTCCGTTTTTCTTAGTCCCTTCCTCAACTGTAAAAGCTGGAAACAAACCTCCTGTCATGTTAGCACATCTCCATCGTTTTATTCTGTCCTCATGATTCATTCCCCACATTCTTCCGGGCACGAACTCATAACCTTTCATACCTCTGAATCTTTCTTTCTCGTACATCTCATCTTCCCATTCTGTTAAAGCCTCAAACTGTGTCGGTCTAGGTCTAGGTTCCAATTTAAGCATCTTTTCTTTTAAATTCCGTAAAATCGCTACATTAAAAGAACCATTTTCCGGAAAAGCCAATGCTCCATCATTCTTTGTATATTTTACCCAATTATCCAACCATATGCACGTATGATATCCATATTTCAGCATCATATGTGAAGCTGCTGATTTCGGCGGAGGAATTACTTGTCCCTCTCTCGTCACAACCTTTTTGTCTTTCTTAAAGAAATTCTTCAATTTCGTCGTCCATGACGTTCTCTCCCTTTCATACTCGTATACGGCATGTTTTCTATTTGTTTTCTCTTTACTCTAACGCTGTTTCTGTGTACGGAACTTCGTCCAATTCCAGCGCGATTCACACTAACGTACCAATCAGAACAATTTCCACCGTCCGCGAACCAACCAATCCTAGCGCGGCACTTTTCTACGTCACTCCTGCTCTGTGTTCACGTGGCTGGCGCACTATCCAATCCTAGCGCGGCACTTTCCACGTCACTTCTACTCTTTACCCCTCCTTTACAAAATTTATCGGCAATTTTTCTTTTTACTGTTTTCTTCGTTAGTTACAACAATCAAAACAATTCCATAGTCTGATTCGCTAAACAAAAGTGACAGCTTTGTCCTTTCTACACAAGAATCCTGTTTTTCCAGTAGGCAGCGCTTACCTCTACCCTACCACAGAATTATTTACTTTCGCCGATAAAGTAGCACTTCCCTCTACCTTACCCTTCTTTCAAACAAACAATTTACTCGTTTCTCTGGGGATAAGACACATGTGGAGACTAGGCTCCTGAGAATTAAGGCCAAAGTTTCACAAGTAAACGTGATTTGCTATTTCATTTACACACTTTTCACACCGAAATCCCTAACATAACACAACCTGCGTTATAATCAAAATGAATTCAGACGATGTACCAAATTCCATGTGACTTCTCTTGCCACACGTGTTCCACTTCCTACATCCCAGAAGCGTGAAAACTTACATATAACATAACGCGACTCAACATATAGTGTTAGTCATCAAATAATCAATAATCAATAAACAATAATCACTAAACTAATCTATAGAAAACCATAACTCTGCTACCAAGAAATCTGATGCAGCGCGTACAATAAAAACTATCCTCCTCCCAGGTTACTTATAGGTCATCCAGGGGCAAACTATATTTCTCATATCCACATGACGATGGGGCCCATAAACATCGCCTAAACACACACACACACTCCTGGATTTCCTTTTACACCTTTATGAATTTCTGTACTCCTAGGAGAAGCATGAGAACTAAATGGAGAACACCATTTTGTGTACCGCTGGAAGAGCAAGGATATCTATTTACCTTAATTTGTCACTTTCTTTTAATTATTTCTTAAGATATTCCTGCTCATTGTTTTGTCGATGAATCATTCATTTAAGAAATTAGTTCATAGTGATTAAGACCAGCTGAATCACAATCAACCAATTACTCATGTCACAATCATTTAGGAAAATAACCACTGAGTCATTTTGGGTTTAAAGAATCTTAAATTTTATATAAATTTAAAAGCATGGAAAGAATTTTAATACTTTATTCAATTATTCATTTTAAATTCACAATTTTATTAAGCATAATCAATTTATTGCAGAAAGGAAATTTTGCAATGAAGCCAAAAACCTTAGTTACCTGCCTAGCTTCCTAATTTAGCCTAATGATTTCTAACCTAACTTTGGGATTAGAAATAGCCTGATTCTCATACTCAACTGTAAAGTTAAGACCGCAACAGCAACTTCAGCTCGTCAGCATCAGCTACCTGCAACCCGTCTCCTCTACTGCAACCACGACTCTCGTACTGCAACTCTCTGGAACTTCCCTGGAACTCACTGCAACTGACCCCCTCCCACTAAGAGTAGGCCCTCTTATACCCCAATTCTAACTTTGCTAACTAACTGTTGCAACATTAATATCACGCTTTTCTTTCATTGGTCCATGCATGTCAGCTTATTCATTCTTTAATCAAGTTCTCTTGGATTCAAGGGTCCTTGGATCATTTCCTTTCCCATACGCTTAAACATTTCCATCCGATTCGATCAGTCCATTTGTATCTTCTTTTGACACATTCAAGAACTCCGCAGTCATTGTCCTTTCTCTTGGGCTCCTTTCCCACGGACTCTCTCCTGATCATCACGGCACACTATCAGTTCAATTAGGTCACACCAGCCTTGACCATTTCTTGCATCCTAGCCTCTCAGAGACATCACGAGGCTCCAGATTTCTTCAATCTCATCCCGTACCACGTGTCCCCTTGCGCCTGCGCACATCTTCCCACTGGCGGCCATTTTATCTCGCCACTCGGTTCTACTTTAGAAGCACTAATTTGAGGCAAATAAAACATAATTAAAATAGAGAAAAATATCCCTTTCGTTTCCCTCCCGTCTACGTACCCCAATTAGTTGTTACCTAGCAAAAAGCGACATTTAAGCTGCTCCTTACTTACCATCACTATTGTTTTTGCAACGACACATTTTATTTCTATGAAGCACAAACATGCATTTATTTTATTTAGTACGCTTTTTATTCTTACGTTATGATTAGACACACGGACATTCATTAGTAGATTATTTAGCACGTACATTAGCATATTACCATTCCCACATATACAATGTTGATTAATACATTTAAACGAACATTTTTAATTAATTAATTATATTATTTGTTAGGGGTTAATTTTTTATTTTTACTGCTCCATCATGACCAACTTAAGTTTATACCCATCACATCTAGGATGTCTCAATGATGTAAACAAAGAAAGCGATTGGTGGAATGCTTTATTTACTATCAATTACTTTAAATTTCGATGGGCAGCATTCCAGTCCATTGTTTATTGCCCACTATTCCACCTCAGAGAGGAACCAACCATATGCAAATCAGCCTTGGTCATCCTACAGTTGGAAAAGTCCAGCTTAAACTGCTGTGCCAGATCCCTCTAACTGGAACACCAGCCTAATTCTTACGTAAGAGGATTCATCACATTGTTCCCTCTTTCAGGTTTACAGTATGGCCTCTACTGAATGCCTATGTGGGTCCACATCTCCTTTTGTCAGCTCTTGGGGACTAAACTAGCTTCAAGAATGGCTGTGTGCCTTCTTTCTGCATGGGGAATACTCCTTATTGTAGGAAGCTGGCTCTGTATATACTATACCAAAAAGAGATATTATGTGCACAGAGTCCAGTGAGTCCCCAAAGGTATGGCACAGGTTAAAGTAGATAATACCTTACTCTCAATTTAGTGGTAGCTGGGCTGAGCAGTTAGGCTTATCAGAGGGTAGTGTGAATGCATTTGATGTACATACTCATACAAGGCAGGATCACACACTAAGGGGCAGATTTACAAGTAACTGACACATCTGTAGAGATGTGTCAGTTTCCCTGTGCCAGCCTGCGATACCCTTGCGCCACCATGGATGTGCCGTATTTACAATACGGCGCACCATGGCGCAAGGATTGACAGATGCGTCAGAAATTCTGACGCATCTGTTGGCCCAAAAGTCACGCATTGCTCGAGTTGTGTCGCAAGCACAACGCAACTCCAGCAATCCATGTTGAGGCCTATACTTATTGTACTGCGTTACTCCTTACCCCTGCTTCAAGCAGGCGTAAGGTTTTGACGCAGTGGCGTCCTAGAAGTGGCGCAGTGAAATGTTGTAGATTTCACTGCGTCACTTTTACGAGGCTTTCCTGCGTGGGTACACCCACCCTGCATACATTATACCTGACGCAGGTATAATGTGGCGCAGGGCTTTACAAAGTGACGCAACTCCCTTAATGCGTCACGTTGTAAATTGGCCGCATTGTTTACGCCGCCGCTGCACGCAACGGCGGCGCAAAAGTGACGCAAGGGGCTTGTAAATCTGCCCCTCAATGACTGACTCCAGGCCAATGTTTGTAGAAAAATATTACTTTAGTTACTTTTATTTCTAGAAACCAAGTTGAACTTAGTGACAGGCAAGTAGACTTTTATGCAATGGTTTCAAATTACTGTCAATATGTTAGTACAGCATTAAACAATACTTTACATGTGCATTAAATGCTTTTCAGTTCAGAAAAAGATACTATGTATTCAGGATCACAAACAATACAGTGAGAGAACAATCCAATCCTATGGGAAAAAGACAGGTCAGTAACTTACAGGTAAGTAAGCGGTTTTGAGATTGAGTCTCCAGGGGTTTTGGTCAACACTGGGCAAGGGTCGGACCAAGGTAGGTACTGTACCGCCAGCGGCACTGGGGCAGCAGGATGCAGAGGTCACTGGGCTCAATGTTATCCTATGGAGGCTGGGGGTACCTCAAAGAGGAACCAGTTACAGGTAAGTACCTGCGGGTCAGGGATACAGGCCCTGGGGGTTAAGATCAGCAGTGGAGGGGCCACCAAAGATCACTGAGACTGCACCACCAGCGGCGCAGGGACGGCCGGGTGCAGAGTGCAAAGGAGGCGTGGGGCCCCGTTGAGACCAATGGAGATCCTCGGTGGGGGGAAACAGCTGCAGGCTCGGTTCTGAAGGTTGGCTGAAGGAATTCCATGACTAGAGAAGTACGTTGGATAGTGGGGGGATGTCGGGACACTGTCGGTCAGGCACTCTTAGGTCTGTGGGCTGCGGGTCAAGGGGTGTCTTTAGGCGTTGGGTTTCTCTCACCAGCTCCAGTTACGGTCGGGCCTTCAGGTTGAGGCTGCAGGCGTCGAGGGGGAGGTCAGGAGAGGTTGTCCGATGCTGGGTCCCAGGTCAGGATCACCAGGGAGACTTCACTGGGTCAGTGGGCCACCTGGACTCGGGCCGTGAGCGCTGGGTGCAGAGTGGTGCAAGTGTTGCGGATCCACCTGGATCCGGAGTCCTTGTATTGGTTTCTTTGCTGGACAAATCCAGTGTCTACTGGAGACAAGAGTGTTTGTTGAAAACAGCACAGGTGTCCGGGATTCTTGGAGGCTGCTGGCAGTGGGCCACACCGTTTTCTTGAAGCAGGGTCACTAGAAGAGGAGACAGGCTGTAGGACTGGGGCCAAGTCAGGTGTCGGCTTCTAGATAATACCTTACTCTCAATTTAGTGGTAGCTGGGCTGAGCAGTTAGGCTTATCAGAGGGTAGTGTGAATACATTTGATGTACATACTCATACAAGGCAGGATCACACACTAAGGGGCAGATTTACAAGAAACTGACACATCTGTAGAGATGTGTCAGTTTCCCTGTGCCAGCCTGCGATACCCTTGCGCTACCATGGATGTGCCGTATTTACAATACGGCGCACCATGGTGCACCATGGCGCAAGGATTGACAGATGCATGGCTCTTCGGCCCTTCTTCTTCGTAGGTCATTAAATCTGAGGAACAAGGTTCTGAGGAGCCCTTAAATACTGAATTTAAGGGTATTACTGAGGTCGGCGTGCAGTAGCTAATGGCTACTGTCCACTAGGGTGACTACATCCTTTCGGTGCCCCCTTCCTATAGGAAGAGGGGCACATCCCGGTTCCTATTGGGCCTAATTCCTCAATTCAAGATGGAGAATTTCTAAGAGAGGGGTTCACCCTAGCTCCTTGGGACCCTAGGGGTGTTCCAGGCTAAGGTGAACACTCCTTCTCTGCTTACTAATTTTCCCGCCTGTCTTGCCGCCAAAGGTGGGGCTTGGACAGGGGGGTGGGCATCTCCACTAGTTGGAGCTGCGCAAATCAGCACATCACAAGGTGAGAACCTTCAAGGCTCACAGCTCACAGTGTTGATGTTCCTGCCAGGGGGAGGTGTGAAGTACCTCCACCCAGACCAGGCTTTGTTTCTGATCTCCGAGAGCACAAAGGCTTTCACCCCATGAGGTCAGAAACCTGTCTGGTGGTGGCTGGTTGGCGGGGACCAGTCAGCCAAGACACTAGAAGTTGGTCCTATTTCAAGGGGCATCTCTAAGATGCCCTCTGGGTGCATTTTATAATAAACCCATCGCTGGCATTAGTGTGGGTTTATTATGCTGAGAAGTTTGATACCAAACTTCTCAATCTTCAGTAAAGCCATCATGGAGCTGGGGAGTTCATGTTGAGAAACCCCCAGCCCATGTACTCAAAATGGCTTCACTGCACTTACAATGTCTGTGAATGGACACTGTAGGAGCATATTGCTCATGCAGCTATGCCCGCACCTGTGGTATGGTGCACCCTGCCTTAAGGCTATGAGGCCTGCTAGAGGGGTGGCTTTCCCATTCCACAGGTAATGTTGGTGGGCATGACACACAGGGATGTGTGCCATATTGACTCTTCAGTTTGGTCTGCACCAAAACATGCAGCCTGCAATTGCAGTGTGTATGTGTTAAGGTGAGGGGTCTCTGAGGGTGGCATAATACATGCTGCAGCCCTCAGAGGCCCTCGTTGGTCATAAGCCTCTTGGTACCAGGGGTACCTTTTACAAGGGACTTACATGTGGCCCAGAGGTGTTCCGATTGTGGAAACAAAGGTACCGTTCTGGGAAAGAGCATAGTCCCTGGGAACCTGATTGGCAGGGATCCAGGGCACACTCAGTCAAGTTAGAATCAGTTATCTGTCAAAATGTTAGGGGGTAACCATGCAAAAAGTGGCACTTTCCTACACTTATGTAGGCTTAGTGGGAGATGCAGTGGAACCTCTTCTTCTCGCACTGATGAAGGTTAATGCACCTCCCTGTATTTTCTCTGCTCTCAGACTCCATTCTTGCCCAGTGCAATGGAACTGAGCGCATGGATTTATGTATGCAGAAATGGTTAGGCTGAGAAACCCCAGCACCACTTCAGCCCAAGAGGACTTTGTCTCTGCTTTGATGGTGTGGTTTCCCTTATTAGGCTGTGGATTGGCAAGTAAGGGACCCCTCGCTCTCCCCAGAAAAAATACTGACACCCCAACTAATATGTTTTTTTAAAAGTATGAGTGAAAATATTTTACAAAAAATATAGGTTAACTTTCACAACCACATTCTATCTGTTAATATGTTATCCTGACAAGAGAATTAACATGCAAAATTTCAATAAGAAATACATTTAGATCTGGCTAAAAAATCGAAGTCAGCATTGCTTCAGCCCAGAATCTAGTTTGATTATTGACAAAGAAATAAATGTTTGACAGGTCTAACCCACTTACGTGACTTAAAAATTGTGAGACGAAAATAATTGCCTTGTCATTGTGCTCGAGTGCCCATACCATGCTGCCCTCAAACACTCAAATTCTAGGGTCGATTCCAGACAGTAGACGCCCCATCCTGGAACCTAGCTCGCTTTTTGCCCAAAGTCAATTAAGGTTGGTCCACAGGGGTCAGAAAATTGCGCCCTCTATCTTGTGTTCCCAAAAATGACTGCCAAGACCCTCAGTGGCACACACGAGGCTAAATTGTTCATGCAAGACCTTCACATATCAAACTGTGACACGTGGCGTTCTCCAAAAATCTTAAAATGCAACTGGAGCAATATTAACCCCACCATAAAGAGCAACTATGGGCACAGTTATTTGCCTTTCTCTGCAACTCTACTGTGGAAGCAAACAACAACACTGTCTCGATGAAGAAGGTGGCAAAGAAAATAAGGCACCCTAACTGACACATTAAGGGCCCTGTGGCTCACCCCGCTACTGCATCTCTTCCTTTGGATCAAGGATGAACATGTCTCCACAGCAGAGGGAAATAGGATTTGTAAGATCCCACATCTGGCAGCATGTGCCCTGTATGGTGTAAAGCTCTCATTACTGTCTCTTGCAGCTGACAGAGCCAGAGCCCTCCAACATGAAACTACTGGACTTGTAAACCAGGAGTATGCCTTCTTGCTTTTTTCATCCATATGCCTGACCTTCACACAAATGAATGGCGAAATACCTAAACAGTCCACGGCCTGAAATCTGTCATTTCTCAGCCAGGCATCCAACCCAAATTTGCCATCCGCCTTGATCATTTGTTCCATATTCACCACCAATTGTGCATCTACGGATGGGTTTTTCTCCACCAGAATAGATTGATAAACAGCAAAACCCAATGACGAATTTGTCAAATTCTACTCAACTTAGGCATCTTAACATTATGTGAATGGACTTTATACTCCTTTTGCTTCCCCCTCATTAACGAAAACATATGAGCATAATTGCCCAGCCAGATTGTTTTTCCTTAATATCTTGTGCCAGCCCAGTCTAGCTGGAGGTGACCATGCCAACTCAATCCCTGTCTTGCTATCCCCAGTTATGTCCTCACTTGCCTTCTGAGGAGCAGAAGCCCGGCGGGAGATAAGCTCTCACCACCTTTCTGCTGCCCCATCACTATCCTTTGGTGAGGCGAGACTGAAAGGGCAGAAACAAACCTGGCACTGAGACTACTACTGGAACTGTTGGTGCAGGAACAGCAAATGTCTGTTGAGCAGGGGCGCTCAGCAGCGCAGCATCCATTTTTATATGATGATGTGTGCCTTGTCCAGGGGCATTCAGAACTGGCTGCTGGAGTTTGACTAACTGCATGCTGTGTTAGGCTATGGGGGGCCTGCTAGTGACCTTCAGTGTGCTGGAAAGACCCAATTGGGAAAGGCTGAGGGTTAGCATCGACGTTGGGAACATGGGGTTTTATTATAGTGTTAAAGGTGGACTAGCGGGCACCACTACTTGTGGTGCTGATTTGGAAGGCGCCTTGCAGGATATCTTGGGCAGTGGAGGAAAGGCTGCTATTAGTGGAACCATTGCTCTTCTCCTCTGCACGGGAGACTGTCTGCCCTCGTCAACTGGCGCAGTTAGATTAAAAGTTTTGGGTGCTGGATTATCCCCCTCAGGTGACTTAAGGCGTCTCAACCTCGCCTCAGTGCAAACAAGGAGATGGACAATTTGATCAAGACCAGTCATGGGCCCTGAAGATTCAGCTGGAAGCTTTTGTGGCCTTTAACTGGCACGGTGGAAAATTATACTATAAAAAATGGGCACTATATAAACTGACCAGACAAAGAAAAGCTGTTAATTTATTTACTTTAAACTCTTTCTTTGCTTTTTGTTTGTTATATTTCTATTGCAGCACTGATTACATTGGAGCCTGGGACTTCTGTGACAGGGAGGGGTTAAATTATGCATTTTTACAGTGACTAAATCAATGCTTAATAGGCTGTCACACAGATGATGCTGAAATGCTTGCTAAGCGAGGGACTGAAAAAACAAGTTACAGTAAGAGCTGTAAACAGTCCATGGTCAACAAGGCCTGCCCAAAATCTTACTTTGCCCAAATCTTTAAATGAACAATATTACAAATACCTCTCTAATCTATCTTGCCCTGGTCACTTATAGACGCACTAAATACCACAGCCAGAACAGTGCCTTACCAGAAACCTCAACCACCAGACGCCAAGAATATTGGACACCCCTTCCCCTCCTAGACTAATTGGTGGAGCCCAACAACAGAGTTCCCGGTATCTCTCCTCGCCTGCAGCAAATGCAAAAGAAATAAAAAACGTCTGGTTGAGGATGGTGACGGCTCCTTTGGAGAATCCCTCCCTGATAAACCACCGGAAAGCAAACCGGGTCAAAAAGGATAAGAGCGAGTGGTGAGCAGGCCAGGCTGCAGCAGCGGACGTTATTCCTCCCAGTTTTGTTTTGTTCTTTTAGCCATCAGTAGCGCCCTCGGAGCTGTGCCTATTCCGTTTGGCCCACTTTATTCCTTCTCCCATTGGTTGAATTTCTGGCAGCCGCCAGCCCGTGGGCCACGCTGTGATTGGCTGGAATGGTGACAACTTGTAATAGCTGCCATGGGGCTAGAGGCGCTAAAACGGTGAGCCTGGCGCCATTTTTAAATAAAAATAAAATAAAAAGCATTCCTTGCAGCATCAAATGCTCGTCGGAGCTTCGAGCACCTCTCGGCCTCAAAGGTGGACACTGAGACGCATGGGTGCTGCGGAGCCAAAGAGAGCCAAGTCATTCAACCCAGGGGAGGAAGGGGGTTGCCTCACAGGGAACGGTGCTTCCTATCTCCCTATCAAAGTTGTTCAGTTCACCTACAGGAGGAGGGGCAGAAGGCAATGGGGCGCAGAGGAAGTCTGTGTTCAAGCTGGTATTTTCTATTTGTTTAGGCATGTTATGCTCAGTTAATTTACAAAGTCATGGCTATCACTTGGATCCAATAATATTAGATGAAGATTGTGTGGGCTAGGCAAAAAAATTATTATGTGTGTTTCATAGCTGCTAAGATTTCAGATTGCTTAAGTGTGACATTTCTATAGTGTCAGGGAACGAGTGACATTTTACTTCCAAATGTGTGACTGGGGTTGCTACCTGGCCGGTTTTCTACCGACATGACCAGTATTTTAATGTCCCGGCCTGCACAACACAAATAATAGAAAAAAAACCGAAAGGCTGTATTTTCCCACCTTAATAGTACATATTTCAAACAACAAATTAAAGATGAAAGCACTTAAAAAAGTGTTCTAGGACCGCTTTAATGATCCCTGACTGATAAGTAAACAAAAACAGAAAGGTCATGTTATAAATGAATCCAGATGATTTATATGAAATTCTATTAAAGTATCAAGTCTGTGCCTTTACAGACTCTTAAAACACAAAACACATGGCTGGTATTTTTCCTTTGGAAAGGTGACAACCCTGTGACACTTTCTCGATAGAAAATCAAAGCAATTACCAATATTTGGGTACCTCTCAGTGAGTTACTAAGGTCTGTGGAAAGAGTACTACTGAGCTTCAGAATGTCACAATCACTCACGTTCTCTCCTTTACACAGCTTTCCTCTGCAGTTTCTCACTGTTAGCCTCATAAGCCCATTTTCTCCCCAAATATTTCTGAAATCTTCCATCTGCATATCTTACAATCTTCTTCCTCTTTTTACTCTGTACTGCTGCATGTTCTTTCTAGTGTTGCCTCATTCAACCCACACCCATCCACTTTTTCTCCCCTCACCTTTAAACACATCATTTTCTGTTTATTTAGCACTGCCACTATTTCAACAGCAGTGTACCTCTGTCATGTAAAATGGTAATTGAAACTGGCACATATGTGACTCTTGCAGTTTTTTCTGCAGAGTCCAAAGATTGGCGAGCATGTAGTTTGAACACCTTTATGATCTCAGCTCCACACAGAGGCTGTGAGAAACTCTCATTGCCCTCAGCCTCACCGTCAGAGCTCTTAATCGAGCCGAGTCTTACACACCCACTTATATATAGTCACTGAAGGTGAAAGACTAACAAAAGAGGTTACAGAATATTTTGTTCTTTTTAGCCACATCTTTGACCTCCCTCCCTCCCTCGCCGGCCCCACACTTACTGTCCCTGCACCCTTTGCACTCAGAATTACAGTTTTCATACTTTTTTATGCACTTCAACCGCTTCCCAGTGCTCATTGGACTGTTGGACGCACCTCTGTAGTGTGCCAAAAACTGCCCAGTGATTGCCCTTCTGAACCAGTCTCACAACGCCGGCCAGGACTGACATCATCAGATGGTGCTCCTTTAGTGCAGCTGGGCTCTCAGGTAATAGGGGCCTGAGCCTCTGTGCTTGCTGTTGAGCGCTGCCCTGCTCAGTGGGTCCTCAGCTAGGCAGGCAAAGCACCTTGGTATTTTCACAGTGCGACCACCCAGTTTAGACGAGGACATTGGTGCACTAGTTTTCACGTGACCAGAGGGCACAGGGTGTTCTTGTTAATTTAACTTGGGTCAAAAACATCCTAAATGTTATGGAAATGAGGGGGCGCTGAGAGGAGCCACTGATTAATTCTAAGCAATTCCAAGGGTGAACTAAAAGCGAACCTGAGCCATACCCACTGCCCACTGATAACGACCACCACAGTCTGGTTAGTCCAGTGAGCATCTGTTGGAGTGGGGGGGGGCGGGGAGCAGGAGTGTTAGAAATGGGGGTCTCTACTTGGCAGGTTGTTACCCTGTCCAAGTAGGGACCCTTTTACCCAGTCAGTGTAAGGGGGATACACTTCTAAAATAACCCCTGCTCACCCCCTTGGTAGCTCGGCACGAGCAGTCAGGCTTGCCTCAGAGGCAGAGTGTAAAGCATTTGCACATAACATACAGTAGTACAGTGAAAACACTACAAAAGGACACCACACAAGTTTTAGAAAAATGTCCAATATTTTATCTGTGCAAACAAGGCCATAAACAATAAAAATCCACCATACAGTAATCAAAATATGCACTTTGCAAGAATAACCTTAAAAATGCAGTTCCTTGAAGTCGGTAGATCCGTCCGGTGCTACCACGGTGCTTAAAAAAACCAAATCAAACATTTTTTGTCGATGCGTCAGTGCGGACCAGCGTCAGTGTCAGAAGACTTGTAAACAGTACCTTTTGATCCGGCTGACCGCAGCGGTGTGGGCCGGCGGCGGCGGTCATAGAGGCTGAGGTGTGAAGCAGAGCGATGGGGCGTGCGGTGCACTCAGGTCATGTGCAGGCAATGGTTCAGTGGCAGACGTCCAACGGCGTCAGTGAGACCAGGGCTGTGGTGCGAAGGAGGGTGGTGGAGATGGTCACGGTGCAAGCAGCGGCGCCCATTGAAGATCGGTGGTCGATGGGGCTGACGTCGGTGGGCCGCGGCTGTGGTGTGGGACGGGGCGGTGCTTCGTGTAGCTTACAAGTAGTGCCTCCAGACCACAGTGAAGGTATTAAGCAATGGGGTAACCCAGTAACCCTCGGAGCCTGGGTGAGTATATAACAGACAACAGTGGCTCCGTCGGAGAGCAACAATCACTTTGCTAAAAAAGCACCAATCATTGAAAAACAGAGGACTTATATTTGCTTTAAAAGTCCAATAGTGTAGAATTTAAATTAGTGCGCGCAAAGAAAACGAAATCAAATCACAATACACCCTGGAAAAATGAGGAAATCAGAAATACTTGCAAAACATTTTTTGTATTTAGATTTTTTCACATTTCATCAGTCAAAATCAATATACATATGGTCGGGCTGTCCAAGTAAAACATAGTAAAATATTGACACGTGTATCAAAGTGACATATGTGCTCAGTGCTGGTGATGAGGTGCATATATACAAATGTGAAACTATATACAACACTAAACTAAACAATTTCCTCCAAGAAGGGTCAGCATAGCAGTCCAAAGAGTAACCCTGGTCAAGGCTAGATTGCTCAAAAATGAAAACCAGAGGTATTTTCAGCTGAACCTCGATTAAGCGTCGACGTTTCAACCCTAAAGGCGCAAAAATAATATGTCGCAGCGGGTCTTCATCAGGACAGAGACCAGCCTAGAATAGATGAGACATGGTGTCAAAGGGTGTTCTAAAATAAGTTTGCCTAAGGGGTGGATTAGTATAGATTATTACTCACCCCAAGGGGAAAGGAGGAGTCCCGCGCAGTGTAGGGACAGCCAATAGATCTGGGAAAATAATAGCGGTTGGTTACCAGGATCTAATATAACTGGATTATGTGGGCACAAACTTAAAAAACCTTGAAAAAAGCCCGCTACTATCAACCAAGTCTTACCTGCAATAGTCAGGAAAGACGTAATGAGAAACTCAGAAAGGATACACAAATTAGAACATCCCATCACTGGGAGGCATAACAAATCAACGCCAATCCCTACAAAAGATACCAATACACAGTATTATGGTATACTCAGATAAGTTGCGTTTTAATTACAGCACACATTAGCTACACTAAAAACCTGATCTTACCTATGGAATGGCGCCGAAACATAAATTTTCCAAATAGGGCAACATGAATTAATCGGAGTCTGGAAATATACAGACATGCGCGGACTTATCATGGTCCTTGCTTCTATACTTTAATCTGACGACTTATCACTGGAGACAACAATTTGTATGAAGGTCCATCCCAGATAGAGTTCACCATCGTGTTTTAACATACTTCGATTTATTGAAAACTGAGGCAGTCGGACTTATATCAAATCTAGTGGCAACTGTCACCTGTGTCAAATGACGGGCTCTGACTGCACAATGCGTACATACTGTTGAAACAAGCCTTGAGAAAGCCCAGGAGGGCAAAACGCACGTCGACTGCTGTTTTGTATGGAATAAAAGTCAATAATTGGACATTTCTACAGCTGTGGATCGTTTATTGTGGATCGCTTATTGAGACATTATCCTTGGAACTTGATTGATTGACTGTGTCTTTTTTTGTATTCAGTGTATTACTCACTGAGGAATATAGTAACACTTCTTTGGTGTGCTTTGGTGTCTATGGTAGAAAGTTGTATCTAGACTACGTTATAGGTTTAGTGGATTAATACTCAAGGTGGGTGAGTATTTTGGCACCATGAGAGCACCCAACATAAATTGATATGATACTAACTTGGTGCGTACTATATTATCAACGGACATCTTTGATGTGCAGGTCGAAAAGCATATCCACCAATTCTTTTGGATACATGTTACAGTACGAAGTGTGGTGGTGCCCTCTGCAATGCCTTCAGGTCACAGAACTGCCGGCGGTCTTGGTGACGGCTTCGGGTTGCGTTTTTCCTCTTTGGCAACTGAGACATGCAGTCCCAAATGCGGTATCCAGAGGAAGGTGAAGTCTTTGCTGTTCCTGAGACTTCTTGAACATGGGGCAAACTCTACCTCAAGGCCTTGGAGAAACTCAAACAAAGAAGTTGCAGAAAGTTCAATCCAGTCCTTTCTCTGCCCAAGACAGAAGCAGTCACTGCAGGCCAACACAGCAAAGCACACAGCAAAGTGGTAGCTCCTCCTCACAGCTTCTCCTGCTCTTCTTCTTGGCAGGTTCCTTGATCCAAGAGAGTTCTAAAGTCTTGGGGTCAGGGCACCAATATTTATACCAGATTTACTCTTTTTTCTCTTTATGGCCAGGGTCTCTGAGCCCAGTCCAAACCAGTTCTGCCCTCTCTGGCCCAGCTTCACTACAGGAGGTGGAAATTCCATTTTGCAAAGAAGACAGGGCCTATTCTGGTGCAAGGAAAACTCCTTCCACTATTCTAAATGCAGCTCAGGTCCATTCAGCTCAGCGTCACCCACGAAAGGCAGGACACAACTCGACCCCCCAGTGAATGCACATCCCCAGCCCCGTCACTCCAAAACCAGACAGTCAATACACAAACCAGCAGAGGCACATAGAATGGTTAGGCAAGAAAATATCCACTTTCTAAAAGTGGTATTTTCAAACACATAATATAAAAATCATTTTTACTACAAGATGTATATTTAAATCGTGAGTTCAGTTTTCTCTGTCTTATCCATGTGGAAAGTTAGGTTTGTAAGAGGTTACAAAGCAACTTCCATGTTAGCCTATAGTACAGATAGCCTGTCAATAGTGAAAACCAAAATTGGCAGTGTTTCACTATCAGGACGTCACACACACCAGGACATGTCCTACCTTTCACATATACTGCACCCTGCCCATGGGGGTACCTTGGGCCTACCTGAGGGGTGCCTTACATGTAAGAAAAGGGAAGGTTAGGGCCTGGCAAGTAGGTGCACTTGCCAGGTAGACATGGCAGTAAAAACTGTTAACAGACACTGTGGTGGCAGGTCTGAGACACCTTTGAAAGGCTGTTTGTGTGGGTGGCACAACCGGTGCTGCAGGCCCACTAGCAGCATTTGATTTGCAGGCCCTGGGCACACACAGTGCACTATGCTAGGGACGTAGCAGTAAATCAAATAAGCCAAACATGGAAACACCAATCCATAAACATAATTTACTGTAGGAGTACCTGCACAGCAGTGAGAAAGTGCACAGAGGCACTAAACCAGCAAAACGAAGTCTAACATACTGATGGAGCAAGGTTTCAAAAATGAAACTTGCTTGTACGCAATCTTCCTCATAGTATTAATTTATTAAACTTGTATTGTAAATACTAACCTTTGCATTCACAAACACAAGAGGGACAGAAGCTTGCTTATGTGTTTTACTAATGAATAACGCTTGTCTATAATCCAAGATGGCCGCTAAAAGCGCGGGACTTCATTGCGCATGTCGCAACCTGATCACATGGTGTGACGTCTTTCTTTGCTTGGTGGGAAACTTCTGCTTCTGCGCAGTGTGCACTAAAATGGCCGCTAAATGTTTTCACATGCTTCAGCTTGCTCTCAGGTCATTATTAAATTGTCGTTTTCTTAATGCTACTAATGCAGGATAGTATTATAATTAAATGGGAATAGAGTAGGGAAAGTGGGCATACAGTGAAACATTGTATTTGTGATTTTAATATTTTCTTCTTGCACTTTTAGTAATTCGTAAACTTGGGCCTGGGTTGGTGTTTTGAAACTCGAGAGACAGATGGTTCTGCGCATGTGTCCTGTATGCCTGCCAAGTGAAGTCAACTTGGACGTCTCCCAAGGCCACGACCTATTGGCCGAAGATGATGTACTCAATGTTTCCGGCGGACAAATTGTTACTTTTCTCCTGTAAAATGTATAACATTTGTCGTGAGACGGGTGGGAAATAAAGTGAATGTATTAATTTGAAGGGGCGGGAACGTAAAGACAATAGGCTTTACAATTTAGGCCAAATCGATATGGTGCGAGAATCCACCCCCTGTCCCTGTCCAATCAGAAGTAGTGGTCCCATATTTTAGCAACATTAAGGGGAGGTACATGGGCGTAGAAGGGTATAATAGAATATAGCATTAGTAAATTAGTCGGAGCATACTTTCATGAAGAACAGGCGTCCATGCTGCGAGAGCTGACTCTCAGAACACGCAGAAGAGCTCCAGACTGCCCAGCTGATCGGTTGCTGACTGAATCCCTGTCCAGAAGAGGTCCTGAGGAGGGGGCGGCGGAGTCCATTAGAAGGAAGGCACGGGAGAATCGAGAGAAATCGAGTATCAGAGAGGGGAACGGCGCAGGCGTCGTTGTAGAGAGGTCACCGGTCCTGTCCTGATCCTGGAAGAAGTCTTTGCTCTTCATCCTTCCTGGGTTCTATCTTTTCCAAACTCCTTGGCCAAGGGGCTTGGTTCTCGCATTTAGGTAACTGTACTGCAACCTTTAGTTGCGCTGCTGTCTCTATCTTCTCCTTTTCTTAAATACCGTCAATGATTAGCAAAATCATTTCTATGCTTTTTCTTGGGTATTTCAATCAAGTACCATGTTTTCTGTATTTTACTCTGCTAAAACTTTAGATAAACATTTTAAAAACTTCCTGACTCAGTGATTATTTCAGGATTATGTACTATAATGAATGTCACTCATTTTAAACTTCCCAATTAGCAAAGGATCCATTGGTAAGTTATTACTCTTCAATCAGAAGGTAATTGGTAGCAGGGACTTTGATAAAAGAGTACATCTGACACCCAGCGTAAGTATTAGTGTAGTGTGAATGTATGGGCCCAAGTGAGTATATGGTGTATGAATGTTGTTGGCTAATATTGCGCTGGATCAGTTTTCTGGTAAGCAGAGGATGGTTTTTGTTACTCTTTGTTAATTGGGTAATGAGAATTTTATTTGTATTTTTTTATGAACTAACATCCGCTTAAATTTTGAGTTTTGTTATATGTTGTCCAGAATACCCCGGGGGGAAAAAGAATAGTGGGTGGCAAGTGGAAGCCATACTGCAGTGAGGTTATCTGTCAGGCAGAAATAGTACTGAGAAGTTAAGCAGGACTTCAAGTACTCGTTAGGGACTCTATGCGTGTGAGTAATAGCAAAAAGGGTACGCTGATAAAAATTTGATGTTATATCACCTAGTAAGGGTAACATTGGAGAAGTAACAGGTACTTCTGGAGCTTGTGTGAAGAGTAGACGGAAGCGTTTTACTCGAAGTGTATGTATTAGTAAACGGAAAGGTTTTACTAAAGTGTGGAAGAAACTATCTTTTTCGAAATAAGTGGAAACTGGCACGATAGCGAATGTTTTATGTTGTTACTGAAATTTAATTAGGATTTATAGAGAAAATAAGTTTGCGTAAAGTTTTGTAAAGGGAGGGTCAGTTGCCGGAGAGGGAGCTGACGTCACAAAACGCCGCGCTGTGGTAGGTTGAAACAGCGTGTGTGGAAAAAACCCTTGTAAAGGAGGGGTCAGTAGTCAGGAGTAGTACTGACGTCACAGGTGCCGCGCTGGGATTGGTTAAACCAGCGAGGACAGAAAAGAGCAGATTGTAAAGGAGGGGTTGACAGAGAAACGTCACCAAAAGGCCGCGCAAGGATTGGCTCAGAAATAAAAGATAGCAGACATTTGATTGGTCGAAATTATAGAAGCAAAATTCTTAGTGGATAAGGATTGCATGTTAAAACGTGATCCGACTTTAACAGGAACTCGTCCGGATAGGAGATTCCTAGGTTTTGCAGAATATAATTTTGTACACAGAAGATTAGATAGAATGTACGGAGAAAGGAGAAAAATGTCATTTTTGCAAAAGATTAAGAATTATTTTAAAAAGGACAAACCAATCAAAACTAGAGAAGGAATTATTATTCCACCAGCTAAAACGCCAGCATCATTTATGATGATGGAGAGAGGTTATCATACTTGTGTATGGATGGAGAATTGGATAGAATACACCAAAAATGATGGAATATTAGCATTTCCCGAGAATGGTACCTTCAATGGAAGAATTCTTCAAAACTTGAGATTAAGGATGAATGATTTAGAACCCAGACCTAGATTAACCCAGTACGAAGCTCTAGAAGAATGGGAAACCGAGGCATTTGAGCGGGATAGATCTAGAAGTAATAGGAGTTACCCAGGATTTTTCCCCAGATATTTACGTGAGTCGATAGAGGGTCAGATGAAACAATGGAGAAGGGCAATGATTACAGAGGGACTGTATCCATTATTCACAGAAGGAGAGAAATCAGGAGGCAAATGTACAGAAAAGACAAAACATTTAATGAGAAATGAGGAATCTAAAGACGAATTTATGGAAGAAATGTTAAGAAATACCCCACCATATCAGGAAGGGACAAGTGGATGCACCCCAAGTGCACCACCAAAAACTCCATTAGTGCCACAGGTAATGCATGAGTTCACCCCGAGTAGAATGCTACATGATAAAGAAAAAGAAGCCCTAGAAAAGACCAGAACAGAATTAATACAGAAAATAACTCAGATAAAAGTACATCCTGATTCGTTGACAATACCTGTAACAATTGGTCCAGTGGTTCCATTATATGGTACTCAGGGAAATTGTCCTCAACCCATACTTGCACCTACTCCTGTGAGTAATCCCAGACCTGAAGCTCCAGTTATAATTGAGGATCAATTTAGTGACTGTGACTCCACAATATCACTTATGGACTTGCCTATTCGAGGTTCTGTAAATAGTACTCCAAGAAAAGATGTACCTGGAGGTTCAAAAGATGTAAGTTTAGTAACTTCATCGGGAGCAAAAAGTGCTACCATAGTAACACCTGAAGATCTAGAAAGATGGGTGCAAGGGTCAGTTAAACAGTGCACACCTCTGAAAATAATGGACATTCATAAATTAAAAGTCGAATTAGAAGAAATAATAGCAGGAAATGTAGGACTAGAACGCTTAAATACCTATGATGAAGAAGAATTATTGTTCCTGTGCAGGAGTATCACTAGAAATGTGAGGGTATTTCATGAAAAATTGTCCAATCTAGCACTACAGATGGGAATTGAAATAGGGAGATCAAAGGTACTACAGAAACCCTATAGAGCAGAATTTTCAGACAAAGACTTAGAAAATATGAATGCCTCTGGAAGAAGATTACAAATAAGAGAATTAATGTTAGTTTTGCAAAAATGGGGAGACCTAGATAAATGGAAAACTAGGTGGGCCAAGAAAAAGGAAGAAGCACGAACAAGTAGAACAGCATCTGAATATGTGATGAAGGAAGCAGGAAAAGCAGATCAAATGTATCCAATGCGAGAAGTTGCGGGAGGAGGATATGTACATGTCCCATGGAGCAGACAGGATATTTTATCATTTGCAAATGATTTTCCAAAGCTGAGGGAAAAGCCAATTGAATGGTACAAGCATGTTGAAAGGTTTGTGAAGGTGTCAAAGGTATTGTTGAAGGATTTAGATGGTCTGTTTGACATAGTGATACCTGCCGATTTATGGACAGATTGTAAGATCACAGTGGATTGGCCAAGTGATGAGTATCCCAGAGATCCGAAAACAGGTGCCCCGTCAAATGACGTAATGAAAAAGTATCAGCAGGTGATAACTTACCTGAAAGGGAAAATACCACCGAAAGAAACAGATTGGGTGAAAATAGATCGAACCACCCAAGAAGCCAGTGAAACAGTACATTCCTATTATGAGCGTTTATTGCAGGTGTTTAAACAGTATAGTGGATTTGAGGACATTGGAGACAAAAACATGAGTCAGTTTGTGTATCGGTTTGTTTATGGTCTGAAGCCAGAGATTTGCCAGATGATTAAACAACACATGCTGTGTTGGCAGGGAAAGCCCATAGATGAAATTCTGAAGTATGAAAATATTGTGGAGACGATATTGAGGATAGACACAAGAAATTACAAGAAAAGGTGATGTGGGCACAGGTGAACAGGTGAAAATGGCAGAGAAGCAGGGAATTAATTTGGAAAATCCGAGTGAAAATTCAGGAAAAGATTCTGGAACGAGTGGTGATACTGGGAAATGGTGGAAAATTTAGAGGACGAATGAGTAGAGAAGAAGCTAAAAGAAGTTTCCTTGCCATGGATGCGGAAAATTGGGGCATTGGAAGGACGAATGTAAAAAGATTCGGAATAATAATGGCCCAAATCAAAGCTTAAATCCACAGACGCAGAATGATTCACAGCAGGGTGTAAATCCCCAGAATCAATTACCACCTCCACCTGTTCAGGATAATGTAAGCAGAGCAAAGCATGGTACAGACATTGGATACCCAGGAGGGAGTGGTAAGAATGATTATATGACATCACAATTTCTTTTGCAGGACAATTACTGTGAATTCAACTCATGACGGTGCCTAGGAGAGGGGAAGAAGGAGTGCGTACTTGGCGCATCCTTACAGGTAGATCAGTCTGGTCCATATGTTGAAGGAAATGTGAAAGGTAATGATATTACTTTCCTTTTGGACACTGGTGCTACCAGGTCTACTGGTGAGATCAGCAGACATCCCAGACCTTCCTCTCTCTGGTGAAGATATCCAAGTAGTAGGGGTAGCTAATCAAAGAATTAGAACACCTCTTACAGAACCAATGGAAGTCAAAATAGGAAACTTCAGAGAAATGCACCAATTTGTAGTGTGCGATTCTAGCCCAGTGAATTTATTAGGTAGAGATTTATTGTGCAAAATGAACTGTACAATTTTCTGCACGCCGGATGGTGTGGCAGTTCAGACACCAGATGAGGACCATGTATATAAAATTATGGTTGCAAAACAAGGTACAGAAATAGATGAAATGTTTTCGTTAATAACAAGAGATGAGTTGCCAGAAGAATTAAAAGGTACAGTAAACCAAATAGTATGGGATTTCACCGGAAAAGAAGCAGGACTTATGGCAAAAATAGATCCAGTTCAAATTACTGTAAAAGAAGGTGCGATTTTCCCAAATACTAAACAATACAAAATGAGTGCAGAAGTAAAAGCAGGAGTCATTGAAGAAATCAATCGAATGGTAAAACAAAACATTCTAAAAGAAGTAATGAGTAGCCCATGCAATTCACCAATCATGGGACTAAAGAAACCTAGTGGAAAATATAGGATTGTTCAGGACCTGAGGAAAATAAATAAGATTGTAGAACCATGTTGTCCTATAGTACCAAATCCTGCAGTAATACTATATCAGATTCCTTGGAATGCAGGATGGTTCACAGTAATTGACTTGTGTCAAGCATTCTTTTCAATACCATTGCATCCAGACAGCCAGTATCTTTTTTCATTCAAATTTGAGAATAAAGTATATGTGTGGAATCGTGTTCCTCAGGGGTACACAGAAAGTCCTTCCATCTTCAACCAGATACTGAAAAAGTGCCTGGAAAAACTAGTGATGCCAGGAAGCTCAGTTTTAGTTCAATATATCGACGACTTATTAGTAGCGTCGACCACCAGAGAAGACTGTGTTGTTGATTCCATAGCATTATTAAATCTTTGGCTGAGGAAGGGCATAAAGTTTCACCTGAAAAGTTACAGTTTTGCAGAACAGCTGTTAAATATCTGGGACATCAAATTGAGAGGGGAAAAAGAAGAATAACCTCTGAAAGAGTAGAATTAATAAAGAGAATGCAAATGCCTGTAACCCAAAGACAAGTGCGAATGTTCCTAGGAATAGTAGGCTACTGTCGACAATGGATACCAAATTTTTCCATGTTAGCTAAGCCCTTAATTAACATGACGAAAAAGAAAGCAAAGGACCCTGTTGAGTGGGAGGATGAAAGTGTAGAAGCTTTTGTAAAATTGAGAAACGCACTTTGTTCAGCACCTGCCTTAGGCATGCCTGATTATAAAAGAGAATTCGCATTATTCTGTCAAGAGAGAGAAAATTGTGCACTTTCTGTCCTAACTCAGAGACATGGACTAGATAGACGTCCTATAGCATACTTTTCTGCTACATTGGACCCAGTAGCAGCCGCGTTGCCAGGATGCTTAAAAGCAGTGGCAGCAACTTGTTTGAGCATTGAACAAAGCGAATCAATTGTGATGGGACATCCTGTAAAAGTGTATGTTCCACATGCAGTTGTGATTCTATTGACAAGAACACGAACGCAGCATCTTACTCCTAGTCGGCTGACTAAATATGAAAGGATAATAATGGGTGCTGAAAATGTGACCATGGTAAGGTGTACAATAATAAATCCAGCAACTTTATTGCCGGACCCATATCATGAAACAAATAAAGATGACGTAAGAAGATGAACATGATTGTGTACAAATTACAGAATTATGTACAAAACCACGCCCAGACATAGAGGAACAGCCTCTTAAAAAGCCAGACAGGGAGCTATTTGTCGATGGTTCATGTCAAAGACATGAAGATGGTCAACTAACTGCTGCCTATGCGGTATGTGAATTAACTGGAATAGTTGAAGCATCCTATTTACCAGGAGTCAAATCTGCACAAGTAGCTGAATTGGTTGCTTTGATAAAAGCTTGCAAAATTGGGAGGAATCAGAGAGTGACCATATTTACAGATAGTCAATATGGTTACGGGGTTGTGCATGATTTTGGCCAACTGTGGATGCAGAGGGATTTCATGACTTCTTCAGGATCCCCCATTAAAAATGGACAATTTGTAAGGGAATTGCTAGAAGCAATACAATCACCAAAAGAATTGGCTGTGGTGAAATGTGCCGCACACCAGTCAGGAGATGACTGGGTGGTAGTCGGCAACAGATATGCAGACTTGGTGGCTCAACATTGTGCCAAAACCAGAACGTCAGTCAATAAGAGGGTGGAAAGAATGGGAATCAGCTGCCAACTTATGCTGTATATGCCACCTGAAACTTGGAATGAGGTGAAGAAATTGCAAGATGAGGTTGATGAAAGTGAGAAAAATTTGTGGATCAAAGTGGGTTGCTCCCAAAGAGGAGAAGATGAAGTGTGGATCAGTGCAGATGGCAGACCAGTCATGCCAGACTGTTTACTCTCACAAATGGCTAGAATGCATCATGGAGACACACACATAGGGAGAGATGCAATGATTAGGCTGTTCAGACAAAATTGGTACAATCCCAAATTCAGGGCTGTTGCAGAGAGTCTTTGCCAGAGATGTCTAACTTGCCAAATGCATAATCCAGGCAGGAAAACGATAATTGGGTTTGGAAAGATTGGAAAGGCAGAGGGCCCATTTATAAGACTCCAGTTCGACTTCATACAGTTACCACCATGCAGAGGACTAAAATATGTTCTAGTCATAGTGTGTCTGTTTTCAAAGTGGGTGGAGGCTTACCCTACTAGGAGAAATGACAGTATTACAGTTGCAAAACTGTTGTTACGTGAGCTCATACCTAGGTTTGGTTTCCCAGTATCTTTGGAATCAGATAGAGGAAAACACTTTAATAGCGAAGTGATCCAGATAATCTGTGAAGCATTTCAAATCAAACAGAAATTGCACTGTGCATATCGCCCAGAGGCTTCTGGAGTGGTCGAACAATTGAATGGCACTATAAAGTCAAGATTGGGAAAAATGTGTGCATCAACATCATTAGAGTGGCCAGATGCATTGCCACTTGTCTTGATGGGACTCAGAAGCATACATGACAGAACAACAGGATTAAGCCCTCATGAAATAATGATGGGAAGAGCAATGAGACAAACACATGTTCCCACAAACAAATTAGTGAATATATCTGATGATATGGTTCTGGATTATTGCAAAGGATTGGCTGACCTAGTGCGTTCTGTCTCTCATCAGGTTGGAGAAGACGCAGTTTCCAGGCAGCCTGAACTAGAACATGATCTGAATCCTGGTGATTGGGTGGTAGTGAAGAATCACACCAGAGAAACGTGTTTATCACCCAGGTGGAGCAGACCTTGTCAAGTTATATTGACCACCAATACAGCAGTGAAGTGTGCAAGATTTCCTAATTGGATTCACGTAAGCCACACAAAGAGAGTACCAGAACCTGAAGAAGAGAATCCACAGACAACACCAATCACTGAAGAAGCTGAAGGTTGCCCAGCAGAGGAATCTCAGGATCGAGGTTCGAGAGAAGCTGACGGAGAACAACCGAGCACAAGTCAGGATTGGATACCAGTGGTAGAAGTTCCTGAAGTATACCACAGAACAAGAAGTCAAGCTAAATTGGAAGAAATAGAAGAAGATCAGATAGGTGAAGAAGAAGCAGCTCAGGTACCAAGAAGAAAAGACAATAAGAGAACCTGAGCAAGGTCAGATAGGGAAAGAAAATTGGACTCAAAACAGTGAAGACTTAATAGACTTTGAACAGGGAAAGACAGGTTTAGAAGAATCCGGTCAGGCTGCAGAAGTTCACAGTGCAATAAGCCCTGATCAGAAGCAGTTAGATCAAGAAGAATTCACTAAAGAAAAAGGGGTTGATACAAATGAACATAAAGAAATAAAAAGGAACAAAGCCAACATCTTGAAAGTCATTGTGGAGCTACTGAAGAGAAACCAATCAGACCTGAAAAAGAACAAACAAAAGAGACAGTAATCAAAGAAAACAAAACAGTATTGAGCAGTGAAAATAACGAGATCTTTGAAGACGTAAACAGAGAAACAGTGCCAACAAAGAAAACAAGAAAAGGAGATCATTGGCCAAGTGTCATTAAAAGAGTAAAATACCACATAACAACCAGAAGTGAAGATCCAGAACAAGTACCTGAAGTGACAAGTCAAACTGAACAAGAGAAAAAGTCAGGAAAAAGAAAAAGTAAAAGACTGAGACTTGTGAATAACAAATTCAAGGGTCCTGACTGGACTTATATCATTCTTGAAGATTTTGAAAGCTCAGAGTCAAGTGACAGTGGTGGCGAAGGAACAAGTGCAGAACTAACATACGAAGAAGAAACAAGACCACCCTGACTAAACAAAAGAATCCTCTAAAGAAAAGAAGAAGAGATAAGAAGAGCAATCTTCCTTGTCGAAAAATGCCTGATGATAGAGTTACTGGGAGACCAAAACGAAATTGTTGTAGGAGATGCTGTGCAATCTGCATATGTAGTCTAGTATTGGTGCTTATAGTATGGTTAGTCCTGATTGTAGCAGTTGCTTACCTTATGATAATAGATAAGAAGATAAATAATGAAACTAAAGGGAGGACAGCAAACATGAAGGGCAATAGAGTAGAATTAATGGCAGAAGATGAGGCAGAAATTCATCATGAAATAGCTGATAACGACACTAGTTTAAATGTTTTCACAAAGTTATTGTTTCAGTATGTAGAGACAATGGAAGTTAGAAATTATTATGTCTGTATGAAGTTACCTGAATCAGTAGCGGAAGGATTAACATACCATCATTTACCACTGACATATGGAATCTCATGTAGTGTATTAACAAGTTTATTTTATAGAACAGGTAGGCTACAGTATTATTATTCAAACTTAGATGTGATATTTTCTGAGGTTCCGATTCGCAAGAGTATGAACCCAGTGCTTAGTAGTCAAGACGCACAGTTTATGGGAGAATGTTTCTTAACAATGAAATCAATAGACATAACACATGCACATAGACACAATCTAACATGTTCTTTACTAGAAGAAGAAAAGATATTTTTGAATTTAGTAGAGGATAAGACATGATTTTCAAAAGAAAGCTTCAGAGCATAAGGCTCAGTTGCCACCTTGGGCGGAGAAGGAAGGGAGTTATACACCTGGTAAAGCTCAAGCTGCAATGGCTCTGGATTTCGTAAAGAAAGGGAAAATTTGTCTTCATAGGTTAAAGACTGATTATAACAATGTTTTCATCGGTACCAGTGAATGTGAACACAATTTTTAATTCTGGGAGGTTGGGGACTAAAAGGAGGAACAGATTCAGTTTTTCCTGGAATCTATTATGTATGTGGGAATAAGGCTTACTTTAGGCTTCCTGCACGGTGGTATGGAAGTTGTTATTTTGGAATAGTTTTTCCAAAGATATACCACGTAAAAAAAACCACTGGAAGCAATGAAAACAATAATGAATTAATACGTAGTAAAAGAGCTAGTTTTTCAGAAATTGTAGGTGATATATTTGGTGCATTGATACCTTCAGTGGGAATAATTCTGAACTCAAGGAAAATATGTAAATTGTCTACAGTGGTTGATCGTTTATCAACGGATACTGCTGGAGGTTTTCTAATGATTAATACGGAGATGGTTGCGATTAGATCTATGGTAATGCAAAATCGACTTGCTCTTGACATTCTATTGGCAAAAGAAGGAGGAGTCTGTAAATTATTGAAGACGAAACATTGTTGCACTTATATTCCTGATAAGAGTGCAGAAATTGGAACGTATATTCAGAACATAACTAAACTTGAGAAAGAACTTAAACCACTGGAAGTTGATAGTGTATGGGAAAGATTGACAAATAGTATCTCGTCAATTGGAACCTGGTTTGCTAATATAGGGAAAGGACTTATAGGTCAAATATTAGTACCCCTAGCAGGGATAGCAATAATAATATTGGCAATAACAATATGGTGCAAATGCTGTAGAAAGAATGGAACATATAAAGTGACAGGAAAAGGAAAGAAAAGAAAACTAGATGAAATAGAACTTGAAGAATGGAGAAGTGATTTATACAAAAAGTTGAAAGGGGATGTGAAAAACAGAAAATGTAAAAATGAGAATGAAACGAATTGCTAGAAGTTGGCATCTGATTGAGGGTAGTATTTTTGATGGCTCAGAAACGCCATCAGAGAGGGGATTGATGGAGCAAGGTTTCAAAAATGAAACTTGCTTGTACGCAATCTTCCTCATAGTATTAATTTATTAAACTTGTATTGTAAATACTAACCTTTGCATTCACAAACACAAGAGGGACAGAAGCTTGCTTATGTGTTTTACTAATGAATAACGCTTGTCTATAATCCAAGATGGCCGCTAAAAGCGCAGGACTTCATTGCGCATGTCGCAACCTGATCACATGGTGTGACGTCTTTCTTTGCTTGGTGGGAAACTTCTGCTTCTGCGCAGTGTGCACTAAAATGGCCGCTAAATGTTTTCACATGCTTCAGCTTGCTCTCATGTCATTATTAAATTGTCATTTTCTTAATGCTACTAATACAGGATAGTATTATAATTAAATGGGAATGGAGTAGGGAAAGTGGGCATACAGTGAAACATTGTATTTGTGATTTTAATATTTTCTTCTTGCACTTTTAGTAATTCGTAAACTTGGGCCTGGGTTGGTGTTTTGAAACTCGAGAGACAGATGGTTCTGCGCATGTGTCCTGTATGCCTGCCAAGTGAAGTCAACTTGGACGTCTCCCAAGGCCACGACCTATTGGCCGAAGATGATGTACTCAATGTTTCCGGCGGACAAATTGTTACTTTTCTCCTGTAAAATGTATAACATTTGTCGTGAGACGGGTGGGAAATAAAGTGAATGTATTAATTTGAAGGGGCGGGAACGTAAAGACAATAGGCTTTACAATTTAGGCCAAATCGATATGGTGCGAGAATCCACCGCCTGTCCCTGTCCAAGCAGAAGTAGTGGTCCCATATTTTAGCAACATTAAGGGGAGGTACATGGGCGTAGAAGGGTATAATAGAATATAGCATTAGTAAATTAGTCGGAGCATACTTTCACGAAGAACAGGCGTCCATGCTGCGAGAGCTGACTCTCAGAAATAGCAGAAGAGCTCCAGACTGCCCAGCTGATCGGATGCTGACTGAATCCCTGTCCAGAAGAGGTCCTGAGGAGGGGGCGGCGGAGTCCATTAGAAGGAAGGCACGGGAGAATCGAGAGAAATCGAGTATCAGAGAGGGGAACGGCGCAGGCGTCGTTGTAGAGAGGTCACCGGTCCTGTCCTCGATCCTGGAAGAAGTCTTTGCTCTTCATCCTTCCTGGGTCCTATCTTTTCCAACTCCTTGGCCAAGGGGCTTGGTGCTCGCATTTAGGTAACTATACTGCAACCTTTAGTTGCGCTGCTGTCTCTATCTTCTCCTCTTCCTTAAATACCGTCAATGATTAGCAAAATCATTTCTATGCTTTTTCTTGGGTATTTCAATCAAGTACCGTGTTTTCTGTATTTTACTCTGTTAAAACATTAGATAAACATTTTAAAAACTTCCTGACTCAGTGATTATTTCAGGATTATGTACTATAATGAATGTCACTCATTTTAAACTTCCCAATTAGCAAAGGATCCATTGGTAAGTTATTACTCTTCAATCAGAAGGTAATTGGTAGCAGGGACTTTGATAAAAGAGTACATCTGACACCCAGCGTAAGTATTAGTGTAGTGTGAATGTATGGGCCCAAGTGAGTATATGGTGTATGAATGTTGTTGGCTAATATTGCGCTGGATCAGTTTTCCATTGAAAACAGGAGGAAAAAGACAGGGAAACATGCCAAAAGATGCCAGGTCTAACAAGGAGGAAAAACAAATATGAGCAGCTACTGGCCTGGAACAGAGATGGCGCCATATCCACCTGAGGCTTGACACAGAGCCTATGTTTATGTTTTCAAAGAGTGATGTACTGGATCCATGTGGCCAGGAGGCTGCAGTTTAATGTGGTTGTTGCAAAGTAACAACATTAACTTCTAAACTGGAAAGGCCAGGCTGTCTCCTAGCAACTAGTTTGACACCTCTACTTCATAGGCCCAGCATATTGTTTTTCATGTTGTCAGAGGCAGCACAAGCACACACAGCCAGCGTGGCTCTGGCTGCTTTGTTTTCTGACACGTTCTGCCTGCAGTGCGTCATCGCAGTGCTAGGAACTAGTATGTATTACTAATACATTTTAATGTGGTGATGCAGTCACCAGCACTAAAATGCATTAGTGTAACCTGTGGTGCAGGGTACTTGGCAAAGCTGCCATTTGCCTGATTGTGGCTAAACTGCGATATCGCCTATTAAAACATGACTGCCAGTGAGCTGCTGGTGATTAACACCATTTTTGTTTTTCCGTTGGAGGGCCCTGTAGATTCATGAATATGGAAGATAGTATGTTTGGTTATATAGTTTTCAAAAGGGATATACTGGTATAAAATTAGAAATACCTTTTTATGAGATGTATTATGTTATAAGCAGGAATAATCTAATGATTGGATTAGTTGTATATAATGATGAAAAGAATGTGTTTTCCGGACTGCATATAGTTGGTGTAAACAATAAAGTGTTGGATTGTTTAACCTATAAAAACAGTAAAGAATTTCAACACTTGGAGTGGGTGAGAAAAGCAGAAAAGGGCCATTTAAAAATAAAATTAGCCAATTAAACCTATTTTTGTTTTTTAGAGTTAGGATTTCCACACCTAAATCTCTGTTGGGCTATATGGAGACGAGGACTGAAGATCAACATGAGACTGGTGGGTAGCAGAGTAAACACGTGTAAAGGTCCCCATGACCTGGAAGTATGGGTAGCAGAGGAAGTGGGAAAATGGGGGCTACTGGGGAAACAAGGGTGGGAGATGCTTCAAAGCTTTCCAGTGTCTGTGTCCCCTTGCAGGTAACTCCCCCAGTCAAAGCTTTTTTTTGCATTATGGGCCCTGTAGTACTTTTATCCCATTATACAGTGTGTGCAAGAATTTTAAAAAATGGCCTGGGAGAGCCACACACAGAGAGGCATGGAAAACTGAAAACTCTTTATTTAATGGCAAGACAGGAGCCCATCATAATGCATACAACTTTTTTTTCACCACCTTCTTAGCAGCAACCTTTAAAAGTTCCAATAAAAGAACACAGCTACATCACAAAGTAAAAACAGAATTCTCAAGTCCATATAAATGCCCATGACTCCTATGATCTTCCTCTTTTGTTTGCTGCTTCTGAGCAGATAAGCATTACTCATGGCATTACTACTTTTCTATTCATGATTGTGTTTTAGAATTGGATTGTAGAATTGAAATTTAGATGCTATATATATATTTAGTATGGCTATACATATATATATATATATATATATATATATATATATATATATATATATATATATATATATGTATTACCTACTGGCGGTCGCCAGTAGGTAGTTATAGTTAGGACCTAGGCGTTTTTTGATTTACCAATATCTTTGGCGCCGGTTGACGAATCTTTGTGAAATTTTCAAAACTAGAGATCAGCTCTGGTCAGCTCCTGTCTTGAAAGTTTCGGGGTGATTCACCAAGCGGGGGCCGAGAAAAAAGGGGGGTCCCAAAACGCATTTTTCCATGTTCTTTTCCATAGGAAACTTTAGACAAAGCTACAGCCTGAACTGCTGAACGGAATTACACCAAATTTGGCAAAAAGGTAGCCCTTGGTTCAGAAAGAGTCCTTTTTGTTAAATGGTGTAAATCCGTTCAGTAGTTCCTGAGAAATTCAAAAATAAAAGTTTCAAAATCAATTTTCCATAGGAAACTTTAGCCAAGGCTACAGCCTGAACTGCTGAACGGAATTACACCAAATTTGGCAAAAAGGTAGTGCTTGGTTCAGAAAGCGACCTTTTTTTAAATGGTGTAAATCCGTTCAGTAGTTGCTGAGAAATTCAAAAAATAAAAGTTTCGATATTTATGGGCGCGGTGGGTTCGCGAACCCTCCCGACCACGAGCTTCACTGTGATTGGCTGCCAACACTCCAAACCAGGAAGTGTTGGCAGCTATCTTGTGACTCGGTAGAACTGAGTCACAAGAAAACAGTGAAACAAAGGTGAAAAACAAGAAAAGGGGGCAGGGTAGAAACACCCTGACCCCTAGGCCTCCTCAGGGCCAAAAAAAGCATTTTTTTAAAAAAACAAAGCGGCAGAATTCGCGTTGGGGTTGCGAATCCTGCCGTGAAAATAAAAAAAAAACAAAGCGCGGACTCCCGCGCTTTGTTTTCAAAAAGCCCCCGGGTGGGCCAGGTCCCGGGGGCAAACACTTATTTATTTGCGGGGGCCCACGGGGGACCCCACAGCCCCAGGGACCGCCACCTCCCCAGGTCTATGTAAATTAGGTGCGGGAGGGCACAGGGCCCTCCCGCAGCCCCGGGGACTGCCACCCCCGAGGCTTGTTTTAAAATCTGTGGGGGGGCCTCCCAGGCTCCCCCAAGCCCCGGGGCCCGCCACCCCCCAGGGCTTTATGTAAACATGCGCGGGGGCACATGGCCCCCCGCTGCCCGTGGACCGCCACCTCCCTGGGGCTCTTTTATAAAAATAATTTTAAACATGTGTGGGGGCAAGAGCCCCCACACGCCCGGGACGACCACCTCCCCGGGGCTCCAATTATTCAAAATTGGGGGTCCGTTACGGACCCCCATGCCCCGGGGACCACCACCTCCCCGGGGCTTTTAAATGGAGGGAGGGGGGCCGCGCTTCCTGGAGCCCGTGATGGCCCTGGGGACCGCCACCCCCCAGGGCCGGCTCCTGCAGTGTCCCGGGGTGCCCACCCCTGGGACACTGCTGTTTGCTATGGCAGGGCGGGAGCCGTGCGGCTCCCACCCTGTCATAGCAAACTCTGCTTTGGATTTTGGAAGCGAGAGCAGGTTTCCTGCTCTCGCTTCCAAAATCCAAAGCAGATTGCTTTTCCACAAGGGGAGCTGCATGTCAGCAGCTCCCCGTGTGGAAAAGCAATGCCGGCGGGACCGTGGGGGCATTGGGGCTCCCCCCACGGTCCCATTCACAGAGGCCAGGCCACAGGGGATGGGGTCCCCGGGGCCAGAAGTGGCCCGGGAGGGGGGCCACGCAGCCCCCCTCCTTATAAAATATATATTTTTAAAAACAAAAAATTGTGGCCATGCCCCGGGGGATGGGGTCCCCGGGCCGAAATTGGCCTCGGGAGGGGGGCCGCGTGGCCCCCTTCCCATTTTTTTTTTTAAACGGGTCAGGCCTTGGGGGATGGGGTCCCCAGGGCCCCAAAAATTGTAAAAGAAGGGGGGCCACACAGCCCCCCTTCTACAATAAAAAAAAAAAAAAATCCAGCATCGCGCCGGAGGCCCCGCCCCCTCCCTGCAGCACTCAGCAAACGCGCCCCCTGGTGCATTGTACATTGGGAATTAATTCCCCTTGAATACTGGGGGTCCCTGGGGGCCAACTAGCCCTCCAGGTACCTCCAGTATGCGCCACACGCAGCTCTGTGGTGCTTACTGGAGGTACCTGGTGGGCTAGTTGGCCCCCAGGGACCCTCAGGATTCAAGGGGACTTAATCTTCCAAGTTACAACGCGCCAGGGGGCGCGTTTGCACAGTGATGCAGGGAGGGGTGGGGCCTGATATGGCAAGTGTGCAAACGTGCCCCCTGGCACGTTGTAACTTGGGGGATTAAGTCCCCTTCAATCCTGAGGGTCTCTGGGGGCAACTAGCCCACAAGGTACCTCCAGTAAGTGCCACAGAGATGCGTTGCAGAGAGGTGTAAAAAGGGGCGTGGCCTCAGACCACCTCTCTGCAATGCAGCCCTGTGGTGCTTACTGGAGGTACCTGGTGGGCTAGTTGGGCCCCAGGGACCCTCAGGACTCAAGGGGAATTAATCCCCAATTTACAACGCGCCAGGGGGCGCGTTTGCACAGTGGTGCAGGGAGGGGGCGGGGCCTAACAAAACAAGTGTGCAAATGTGCCCCCTGGCGCATTGTAAATTGGGGGATTAAGTCGACTTCAATCCTGAGGGTCTCTGAGGGCCAACTAGCCCACCAGGTACCTCCAGTAAGTGCCACAGAGCTGCGTTGCAGAGAGGTGGTTTGAGGCCATGCCCCTTTTTACACCACTCTGCAACGCAGCTCCGTGGCGCTTACTGGAGGTACCTGGTGGGCTAGTTGGCCCCCAAGGACCCTCAAGATTCAAGGGGACTTAATAGGGACGTTATAGATAGAAATTAGCATTTAAAAAAGCTTTGAAATTCACTGAAAAAACCATAGGTTTCAGGTACGTTATAGTTAGAAATTAGCATTTAAAAAACCTTAGAAATTCACTGAAAAAAACATAGGTTTTAGGGACGTTATAGTTATTTAGACATTTCTCTCATACAAAACCATAGAAATTCCCCCGTTATAGTTAGTTCAGCTAACTATAACTCGTGCCCCCGCAATGCACTGCTGATGACGTCACATATTACATCATTCATGACATGGTCAGTGACATCACTGATGACATCTCAAATGACATCACTGATGACATCACTGATGACATCATCCAGTGACTGTGTGTTTGTTTAAAGTTTAAATATGTTTTATATATATGCCAAGGTTTTTTGAAGAATGAGTGGGTGTATAAGTGTCTGGAAGGAGGATTTACTAGGTGCGTGACTGACTGTTTAAGTGAGTGATTAAATGTGTCTTACTGAATGCATGGGTTAGTGACTAAACTGTGTGAATGTCTGTATCAGTCTGTCTGTTGTTGTATAAGCTGCTGCCTGGGTTGGTCAGTAGCTACATGAGTGTCTATATGGGTTATCGATTGGTTGCCTGAGTATTTGTATGGGTGCCTGAGTGTGTGTGTGGGTGGGGGGAGGTGTGGGACTCTGTGCATAGATGTTTGAGTGGTTGATTCACTGGGTGTATGGGTTCAAGAGTGCATGTGGAAACAGCTGTATGGGTGGGTGAGTGTGTGTATGGGTGTGTTGGTGAGTGAAGGGATGTCTCAGTGTTACATGTCCAAGTAACTACATATGTAAAAGGCAGTGTATGTGAGAGTTGGAGTATATAAATGACTATATGTGAGAGTGAGTGATTGTGAGAGTGGCTGTATGGATGAGTGTGTGCTTGTATTAGTTATTGTATAAGAGTGTAAGTATGTGTTAGTATATGTTTGAATAAGTGAGGTGGTATGTGTATAACTGTATAGGTGAGTAAATGGGAGTGTGATTGATTCTTTGCATGACTGACTAGGTGTGTGAGTAACTCTATGGATGAGTGGTGGTGTGTGAGTGTCTGTATAGATATGTGAGTGCATATGATAGTGCTGTATTGATGGTTGACTGCATGTATGAGTGATTGTATGGGTGAATGAGTGGATGTGTGTGTAGACCTAGGAATCAGTGAGTGCGTAAGTAGTAACTGGTATTGGTGTGTCGATGGTTTCGAAAATGGTAGTCTGTATTTTACAGTGGGTGTAACAAAGTTTATATTAGGGTTTGAGGAGGTGCATCAGATTTTCACGTGGATGATGTCATCAGTGATGTCATCCGTGAGGTCAATTGAGATGTCATCAGTGATGTCATCAGTGATGTCACTGACCATGTCATGAATGATGTAATATGTGACGTCATCAGCAGTGCATTGCGGGGGCGAGAGTTATAGTTAGCTGAACTAATTGTAACGGGGGAATTTCTATGGTTTTGTACGAGAGAAATGTCCAACTAACTATAACGTCCCTAAAACCTATGGTTTTTTCAGTGAATATATATACATATATATATATATATATATATTCACTGAAAAAACCATAGGTTTTAGGACGTTATAGTTAGAAATTAGCATTTAAAAAACCTTTGAAATTCACTGAAAAACCATAGGTTTTAGGGACAGTTATAGTTAGTTGGACATTTCACTCGTACAAAACCATAGAAATTCCCCGTTATAGTTAGTTCAGCTAACTATAACTCGCGCCCACGCAATGCACTGCTGATGACGTCACATATTACATCACTCATGACATGGTCAGTGACATCACTGATGACATCACTGATGACATCTCAAATGACATCACTGATGACATCATCCAGTGACTGTGTTTCTGTAAAGTTTAAATATTTTTAATATATAGGGAAAGGTGTATTGAAGAATGAGTGGGTGTATAAGTGTGTGGATGAAGGATTTAGTAGGTGCGTGACTGACTCTATAAGTGAGTGATTAAACATATCTTACTGAATGCAAGGGTTAGTGACTAAACTGGGTGAATGTCTGTAACCGTCTGTCTGTTGCTGTGTAAGTGGCTGCATGGGTTTGTGAATAGCTACATGAGTGTCTATATGAGTTATTGATTGGTTGTCTGAGTATCTGTATGGGTGCCTGAGTGTTTGTGTGGGTGGGGTGTGTGCGACTCTGTGCATAGATGTGTGAGTGGGTGATTCACTGGGTGGATGGTTTCAAGAGTGCATCTGTGATAGGCTGTATGGGTGGGTAAGTGTGTGTAAGAGTGTGTTAGTGAGTGAATGTATGTCCCAGTGGTACATGTGTGAGTAACTACATATGTGAAAGGCAGTATATATGTGTGTTGGAGTATATAAATAGCTATAAGCGAGAGTGTGTGATTGTGAGAGTGACTGTATGGATGAGTGTGTGCTTGTATCAGTGATTGTATAAGAGCGTAAGAATGTGCTAGTATTTGTATGAGTAAGTGAGCTGGTGTGTGTATAACTGTATAGGTGAGTAAATGGCAGTGTGTTTAATTATTTGCATGACTGACTAGGTGTGTGAGTACCTCTATGGATGAGTGGCGGTGTTTGAGTGTCTATATAGGAGTATGAGTGCATATGATAGTCCTGTACTGAGTGACCGTAAGTATGAGTGACTGTACGGGTGAGTGAGTGGATGTGTGTGTAGACCTAAGAATCAGTGAGTGGGTATGTAGTTATTGGTGTTGGAGTGTCTATGGTTTTGCGAATGGCAGTCTGTAATTTAGAGTGGGTGTATCAAAGGTTATATTAGGGTGTGAGGAGGTGCATCAGATTATCACGTGGATGATGTCATCAGTGATTTCATTTGAGATGTCATCAGTGATGTCATCAGTGATGTCACTGACCATGTCATGAGTGATGTAATATGTGACGTCATCAGCAGTGCATTGCGGGGGCGCGAGTTATAGTTAGCTGAACTAACTATAACGGGGGAATTTCTATGGTTTTGTACGAGTGAAATGTCCAACTAACTATAACTGTCCCTAAAACCTATGGTTTTTTCAGTGAATTTCAAAGGTTTTTTAAATGCTAATTTCTAACTATAACGTGTCTGAAACCTATGGTTTTTTCAGTGAATTTCAAAGGTTTTTTAAATGCTAATTTCTAACTATAACGTGCCTGAAACCTATGGTTTTTTCAGTGAATTTCAAAGGTTTTTTAAATGCTAATTTCTAACTATAACGCGCCTAAAACCTATGGTTTTTTCAGTGAATTTCAAAGGTTTTTAAATGCTAATTTCTAACTATAACGTGTCTGAAACCTATGGTTTTTTCAGTGAATTTCAAAGGTTTTTTAAATGCTAATTTCTAACTATAACGTGCCTGAAACCTATGGTTTTTTCAGTGAATTTCAAAGGTTTTTTAAATGCTAATTTCTAACTATAACGTGCCTGAAACCTATGGTTTTTTCAGTGAATTTCAAAGGTTTTGTAAATGACAATTTTTAAATGTATTAATTGTTATATTTATTTTTTTGATACTGATTTACTACATTTTTTTAAACTATTTATTTTTACATATTTTATTTTTTAAATTACAATGTAATTACATTATACATTACATTACAAAATATACTTTCTCAGAATGAATTACTTTAGTTTAAATACTTTGCAAATAGGCAATAGACTTTTAAGTACAGTAGTTACAGTTGTTGCAATGGGCAACACAATTTCAAACACAATGCAACATTGAGCTCAATGTGAATTTCTAGTTAAATGCAATTAGTTACTTTATGGATTACTTTTCTAACCACAGGTCTGGATCCTAGATTCAGTCCTGGGACATCTCCTGTAAACAGTTGAGTAAAAGCGTTTTGGTTACAGTAGTGATTTTTAAGGAATATTATTGTATTTTAAAAGTTGACACTTAGAAACTTTTCACATAGAATCACCAATGTTATCCTATGGGAGGAAATTCACTTAGCAGGTAAGTAGTGTTATCGTTACTTTTTCTTACTCAGTGGTGGATCCTGTATCCAGCACTGGTGCATCTCCTGTAAACAGTTGAAAGAATGCGTTTAAGTCATACAGGCGATTTTTAAGGAATATTTGTAGTTAGTGAAAATCGACACTTTGAAACTTTTCTGCTGAAAACCAGACAATGGATTCCAATGGAAGGAAATACAAGTTACTGGTAAGTACGGTTACAATTACTTTTCAGGGTCAGTGCTGGGCTAAAAGATGCAGCACTGGGTTCTCTCCTGATAACAGGTGAGTAAATCGGAATTCGTAGTTCAGCTGATTTTAGAGGAATATTATAAAGTTCCAAAACTCCACACTTAGAAGAATTTCCAAGTGAAACCAGTCAATGTTAGCCTATGGAAGGAAATTCAAGTTACTGGTAAGTACGGTTAAAATTACTTTTCAGGATCAGTACTGGGCTCAAAGATGCAGCACTGAGGTCTCTCCTGATAACAGGTGAGTAAATCGGAATTTGTAGTTCTGCTGATTTTAGAGGAATATTTGTATGTTTCAAAAATCGACACTTTGAAACTTTTCTGCTGAAAACCAGACAATGGATTCCTATGGAAGGAAATACAAGTTACTGGTAAGTACGGTTAGAATTACTTTTCAGGGTCAGTGCTGGGCTAAAAGATGCAGCACTGGGTTCTCTCCTGATAACAGGTGAGTAAATCGGAATTCGTAGTTCTGCTGATTTTAGAGGAATATTTGTATGTTTCAAAAATCGACACTTAGAAACTTTTTCAGCAAAAAGCAGGCAATGATATCCTATGGAAGGAAATTCAATTTACTGGTAAGTACGGTTAGAATTACTTTTCAAGGTCAGTGCTGGGCTAAAAGATGCAGCACTGGGTTCTCTCCTGATGACAGGTGAGTAAATCGGAATTCGTAGTTCGGCTGATTTTAGAGGAATATTATAAAGTTCCAAAACTCCACACTTAGAAGAATTTCCAAGTGAAACCAGTCAATGTTAGCCTATGGAATGAAATTCAAATTACTGGAAAGTGCGGTTAAAATTACTTTTCAGGATCAGTATTGGGCTCAAAGATGCAGCACTGAGGTCTCTCCTGATAACAGGTGAGTAAATCGGAATTCGTAGTTCGGCTGATTTTAGAGGAATATTTGTATGTTACAAAAATCGACACTTAGAAACTTTTTCAGCAAAAAGCAGGCAATGATATCCTATGGAAGGAAATTCAAGTTACTGGTAAGTACGGTTAAAATTACTTTTCAGGATCAGTACTGGGCTGAAAGATGCAGCACTGAGGTCTCTCCTGATAACAGGTGAGTAAATCGGAATTCGTATTTTGGCTGATTTTAGAGGAATATTATAAAGTTCCAAAACTCCACACTTAGAAGAATTTCCAAGTGAAACCAGTCAATGTTAGCCTATGGAAGGAAATTCAAGTTACTGGTAAGTACGGTTAAAATTACTTTTCAGGATCAGTACTGGGCTCAAAGATGCAGCACTGAGGTCTCTCCTGATAACAGGTGAGTAAATCAGAATTCGTAGTTCGGCTGATTTTAGAGGAATATTTGCACAATGGTGAAGGGAGGGGCGGGGCCTGAGGTGACATCTGTGCAAACGCACCCCATGGCGCGTTTTAAGTTGGGGATTAAGTCCCCTTGAATCATGAGGGTCCCTGGGGTCCAACTAGTCCACCCTGTACCTCCAGTATGCGCCAGGGAGCTGCGTTGCAGAGAGGTGTTCAGAGGCCACGCCCCTTTTGCACCTCTCTGCAACGCAGCTCTGTGGAGCTTTCTGGACGTACCTGGTGGGCTAGTTGGCCCCCAGGGACCCTCAGGATTGAAGGGGATTTCATTCCCCATCTTAAAATGAGCCACGGGCCTGTTTGCACACATGTCACCTGAAGCCCCGCCCCCTCCCTTCACCACTGTGCAAACGCGCCCCGTGGCGCGTTTTAAGTTGGGGGATTAAGTCCCCTTGAATCCTGAGGGTCCCTGGAGTCGAACTAGCCCACCATGTACCTCCAAAAGCGCCACAGAGCTGCGTTGCAGAGAGGTGTATAAAGGGGCGTGGCCTCTGTACACCTCTCTGCAACACAGCCCCCTGGCACATACTGGAGGTTCCTGGTGGGCTAGTTGGCCCCAGGGACCCCCAGTATTCAGGGGAATTACTTCCCTTCTTAAACGCGCCAGGGGGCGCGTTTGCACACTGCTGCAGGGAGGGGGCGGGGCCTCCGGCACAATGGCGTTTTTTTTTCCATTTCCTTTTTTTTATGGGAGGGGGCTGCGTGGCCCCCTTCCCTCAGCCACTTTTGGCCCCGGGGGACCCCATCCCCCGGGGCCTGAGCATTTTTTTTTGTTTTATTTAAAAAAAACGGGAAGGGGGCCGCGTGGCCCCCCCTTCCCTGGGCCTCTATTGGCCCCGGGGACCCCATCCTCCGGGGCATGCCCTCTTTTTTTAAAAAAAATATTTGGAGGGGGCTGCGTGGCCCCCTCCTCAGGCCATTTAAGGCCCCGGGGACCCCATCCCCCGGGGCCGGCCTTGCCCTTTTTATAATTGGGGAGGGGGCTGCGTGGCCCCCTCCCGGGCCACTTATGGCCCCGGGGACCCCATCCCCGGGGCCTGGCCTCTCGTTGGAGACTGTGGGGGTCCCCAATCCCCCACAGTCCCAGCCGGCTCCCCGCCTCCTGCGCGAGCCGGCATTGCTTTTCCACATGGGGAGCAGCTAACATGCTGCTCCCCGTGTGGAAAAGCATTGGTTTGCATTTTGAAAGAGAGAGCAGGTTTCCTGCTCTCTCTTTCAAAATGCAAACCAAGTTTGCTATGACAGGACGGGAGCCGCGATGCTCCCGTCCTGTCATAGCAAACTACAGTGTCCAGGGGTAGGCACCCCGGGACACTGCAGGAGCCGGCCCTGGGGGTGGTGGTCGCCAGGGCCATCACTGGCTCCAGGAGGGGGCCGCGCGGCCCCCTCCCAACTTGTTCAAAGCCCCGGGAGGTGGTGGTCCCGGGGCTCTGAGGTCCGTAACGGACCCCCATATTTAAATCTTTAGTGCCCCGGGAGGTGGCGGTCCCGGGGCATGTGGGGGCTGGCGCCCCCACACAGGTTTTTTAAATTTAAAAAAAACAGCCCCAGGGGTGGCGGTCCCGGGGCAGCGGGAGGGCGCACAGCCCTCCCGCCATCATTTTTTTAAAAGCCCCGGGGGTGGCGGTCCCCGGGGCTTGGGGGCCTTAGAGGCCCCCATAAACAATAAACCCACCCCCGCATGCCCCCGGGACTTGGGCCACCCGGGGGCAAATTTGCATCGAAGCGCGGGAGACCGCGCTTCAAATTTTTTTTTTTCCGGCAGAATCCGCGCACACCCTGAGCGCAACCGCCGATTTAAAAAAAAAATGCTTTTTCTGCCCAGGGGGTCCTTGTGGGACCCCTGAGCAGACCTAGTGGGTCAGGGTGTTTCTACCCTGCCCCCTTTTTGCGCTTTGCGCACTTGTTTCTGTCCCTCGGTTCTACCGAGGGACAAAATGGCTGCCAACACTTCCTGATTTGGAGTGTTGACAGCCAATTAGCATGCAGCTCGTGATCGGGAGGGTGCGCGAAACCGACGCGGCCATAGATATATATATGATTTTCCTTTTGATTTTCATAGGAACTACTGAACGGATTTACACCATTTAACAAAAAGGGTTCTTTCTGAACCAAGAACTACCTCTTTGCCAAATTTGGTGTAATTCCGTTCAGCAGTTCGGCTGTAGCCGTGGCTAAAGTTTCCTATGGGAAAATGAATGGGGAAAACACGTTTTGGGACCCCCTTTTTCTCGGCCCCCGCTTGACGAATCACCCCGAAACTTTCAGGGTAGGAGCGGACCGGAGCGGGCCATAAAGTTTGAAAATTTCGCGAAGATTCGTCAACTGACGCAAGAGTTATTTCAAATAGAATGTCGCGGATTTCCTATGGAAAATAGGTCCTAACTATAACTATCTACTGGCGACCGCCAGTAGATAATATATATATATATATATATGTATATATATATATATATATATACATATATATATACATATATATTACCTACTGGCGGTCGCCAGTAGGTAGTTATAGTTTGGACCACGTTTCCATAGGAAAAGCATTTTTTGATGTGCTTATAACTTTGGCGTCGTTTGACGAATCTTTACGAAATTTTCCAAAAAGTTCCTCTTTTCAGGTCAGCTGCTATCCCACAAGTTTGGGGGGGATTCGTCAAGGGGGGGCTAAGAAAAAAGGGGGGTCCCAAAACGTGTTTTCTCCATGCAATTTCCATAGGAAACTTCAGACAAGGCTACAGGTCAAACTGCTGAACCGAATTACGCCAAATTTGGCACAGAGAAAGGTCTTGGTCCAGAAAGCACGCTTTTGTTTAAATCGGGTAAATCCGTTCAGTAGTTTTAGAGAAATATCAAATTTTCCAGATATCGATATTTAAGAATTATGACATCTGATTGGCTGAAGCGTTACGAGCTTGCGGCTGATTGGCTGCGAACTGTTGAAACTAGGAAGTGTTGGCAGCCATTTTGTGATTCAGTCCGTCAGCTCACAACTCTCCCTCTACAAGGCATCAGGTCCGTAGTTCTACCTCTGCGAGGCAACACTAAAAATATACCGCAGCTCTGTCTGTGTGAGATACCTCTTTCACGGTCCCTCTCCCCACATCATCAGCTCGCGGCTATGCCTTTAGAAGCCAGTACGTCGGCACGCAGCTCTGTGTCTGCGAGCCGTGGGGCCCGCAGCTCTACCTCTGTGAGCCACCTCGTTAGCTCGTAGCTGTGTCTGTGCTAGCAGGCCTGTCGGCCCGTTACTCTCACTCTGCGAGTTAGCCCGTCAGGTTGCAGCGCGGAGGGCTCGCAGCTGTATCTCTGCGAGCCAGCCCGTTAACTGATAGCTGTGTGTCTGCTAGCAGGCCTGTTGGCCTCCCTCTGCGAGTCAGGCCACAGCTCTCCCTCTGCGAGCCGGTACGGTGCTGTGCTTTTGCGAGCCAACGGCTCGTAGGTCTCCCTCTGCGAGCTGAGCCCACGGGCCGCAGCTCTTCCTCTGCGAGCCTGCCCGACGGCTCGCAGGTGTCCCTCTGCTAGCCGAATCGCAGCTGACACTCTTCAGGTTAATCAGGAAAATTCGGTTTCCCTCATCTGTGAAGTGTACTCCATCACCTCTGTAGATATCAGCGATATCAAAACGTATGTTGTTGTTGTAAATCGACCCCATTCTATGGTCTCTGAGGTATGCAGACACAGCTTTGTTGACATTCTTCCTTGATTTTTCAATCTTATGACAAAATTGGTTTGACCATTTCCACTTCTGTCTTTGGCATATATTGGAATATACAAAGACAGTTTGAGGCAAAAGTAACATCAATTGTCCAAAGGTGTCCTTCATAAGCATTTCCAAACCTACCCAGTCAATGTGCCTAGGTCGTTACCCCCACAGTGGGCAATCATGAGATCAGGGTGTTGGAGATGCAAATAGGTTTTAACCAAAGGGAGCAATTGGTGCCACTTCAATCCTCTCTGTGCAAACCATTTAATGTGCACATTTTGTAAACCTAGGTCTAAGTCAATACGTCTCTGTTCTGCATACCTCTTGCACCAGAAAACATAGCTATGTCCTACAATCCACACTAGCATTTTGAAGGTATGGCTAGAAGATATGGATAAATGTCTGTAGCTCATGCAGTCCGTTCGTAGAATAAGAGATATGTTTAAACATGGGGAACTACTTTTTTTTACATACAAAACGTTAACGGATTGGGAGATGAAATGAATTGTGTCCTAAAAAGTAGGGTGTATATTAGTTTTGATGAAAAGCATCTTTGTGATTGGTTAATAAAAAGCAGTTTATACGTGGAGTACATATTATAGGATGAATTTTGCTCAGCTCAACCACACCTGCTAATTGTATTTGGAAGGTGCAGTTCAAACTTGAAAGAATGGTGAACTTTTGACCTCCACGTGCCGTTAAATGTTGGAGAAAATGTTGCAAAAAAAAATATCGGTAGGTTTAAAAAAATGATGAACTTTTAACCTGCACGTGTCGTAGAATGTTCTAGAAAGTGTTGATACAATACCTTGAACTTTTCACCTGTATGTGTCCTTAACAAAACAGTTTATATGGAAAGTTCAAAAATAAGCAATCAAGAGAGGTTTTGCAATCTAAAAAAATAAGGAACTATTCTGATTTGTTCTTTACATGGATTTATGTGTGGAGCAACAGGGAAATTGTGCCATTACTGGTTCCATTCTTGATGAAAGCGGTGCATTACATGTACTGTGTGACAAGAAAAGAATTGCATGCGTTTGTGACATTTGAAATCTGCATACCAACTAGGAAGGTAAATTAGAAATTAAGAAGGTGTGTTATGTGTTTTGTAGTAGTGGTTAAGTATTTGAAACGAAATTTTTAACTTTGAAAGTATTTTTTATTTCTAAATAACATAGTGTTAGTAAAGTCTGGTGTTTTATTGGTTCTAAAATATGCATAATGTGTAACTAGTTGTTAAACAAGTACTTTATATATGTTTAGGAGTTTTTCACAAAGAAAAAGTGTAAGTTGTCATCTGTAAAAGACTGTAGGTTATATTCTCAAGACCAGCGATAACATTATCGCCGCTTTAGCGGCAGTTTCCTGCTGCTAAAGCGGCGATAATTTTATCGCCATTCTTGTGAATATGGCCCTGTATGGTTTTGAAAATTTGATGTAGCGTTAATTTCCATTTGTATATCTATTCCGGCGAGATAAACAAAATGTGGTACGTTTGGAAATTATGCTCAGTCTGGAAATAGTGGAGAAGGGGTGACAGTAAAAAATTAATGTGTTATTAACTTAACAGAGATGGAATGTGGATCAGTTACAGGCTCAGCTTCCGCATTGCCCACGTCACCTGCGTCCAGCCCTGGTTCCACTGCCGAACATGCACATTGGAGTGTCCCATGGATGTCTGCCTATCCAACACAACTGTTGATGAATTGGACTATGACTTGTGTTTGCGCCCCCTGTTAGATAACGAACAGGAGTGTGACCGAGACAGCCGTGCATGGGATGCGTTGACATACTGCGTATGTATTGGTAGTTGTGCATGGGAGAAGGCACAATCTCTCGTGTGCAGTGACCACATCGAGGCGCTCCCCTATTGGGCTGTGTTGCGGATCGGTGAGACGGCGTGGGCTGAGCACACCTGCCCGGACCACCTAATGGATTGGCTCACCCTGGTGTTCCTTGAACACGACAACGACATACTATTGGAACACATTGCACATGAAGCTGCACGGGCATTCATGGATGAGTAACTACGTACCTGCAGCCACATCCTATTGCCACCCACAGCACATGGTCCAACAACTTGTTGCACAGTGGGGATTGCTCACATATCCCACCAAAACAGAGGACACGTCTCCCTTTGGTCGAGCTCTGGATGCATGTGCGTGGAATAACTCGTGTGCACACACACCTGTCCAAGGCGACGCAGGTCCATGGTCCGAGCAACACAGCGTCGTTTGGGAACTTTGCCAATTCGGACACACTGCTCGGTGAGAGCACACACATGGCCATGTAGCACGACATGTGAACCTGTCGGACCCTCACACCTGATCACTGTCGGCAGAGCAGACAATTGCTGCACCCCGGAGGCAGAGCACCATGCAGACCCCACATACAGTGAGTTGTGCCCCCTCACACGGGGCACTGTGCAGACGCCAAATAAACCATCCGACTTATCCACAGCCCACACATAGAAGCCCCTGCCTGTGGTACCCCCGCATGGGATGGCGTTGACACCCACGAAAACAGCAACCCATGTCCCACAACGTTGTACACACATTCAAATAATTGCTCAGAGCTGTGGCATATCCTCCACACAAAAAAGAAGAAATGTTATGTACACACTTTGTGGTCTCATTTTTTACACTGAGAGGTAGATTTCAATGTCAGTCAAGGCTGGTGTGGTACTGCGAGGCTTTGCATTTGGGTGTTCTTAGGAAATCTAAGTTGTTGGGGAGCAAGGCAAGGTGGGCTGTGAGCGTTGTATATGTGATAAATCTTGTCCATTTCAGGCCCAACATCATCTGCCCCTCGACATGTACCCATGCTGCGTGTAAGTGTCTTAAGCATGTCCGTGCCTGTTGTGGCCGTTGCCTCGTCCGTACTCACACGCACATGCCAATAAAGCCTATGCCACTCCACTGGTGTCTAACTGGGAGGTGTGTTGTAAAGATCGTCCACTCCTGTGCCACAATGAGCCTCGTCCCAACACAGGGTCTCTACGTGCGTACTTGTACAATGACCGAGAGAAAGTTACATAACCAAAGTTTTCCCCACTGCCAGAGGTAACATGGTTGCATATGCTGTCCACAGCACAATGTAATGTGGTAGGGCCCAGGGGCGGCATCTTGCATACATAATGAACACACGGACACAGATAGATAGTGGAACTGGGTACGGGCACGTTCGCTCGACTCATTTTTATTACCAGGGTCACATGTCCAGTGACGTCTGTGCTGGCTGCGTGTGGGGTGAGTGTAAGCCAGCCCTCCGGGAATGGTTGGGGCTGGCAAAAAGTACAACAGTAATCATTGGATCAGACACATAGATTCAATCATAAAGGGTCCATGATTTGTGCTGCACTAAGGTAGGGGCAACAGATGTGAAATAATACACACAAGATTGTATCGTAAAGGGTCCATGACTTGTGGTACACTGAGGTAGGGGCAGCAGATGTGAAATTATACACAAAACATTGTATAATAAAGGGTCCATGAGTTGTGCTGCACTGACTTAGGGGCATCAGAAACATTCAGCGTGTGCGCAGCCAGCGATGATGCGTGGTGCGGGCGAGTCGCACTGGGAGCAATGTCTGTTGCCTACTGGACTGAGTCATCTGCAATCGCGACTCGATGTGAATTGTGAGCCCTGCTATCCGCAGTGTAGATCGAAGGCAGTAGTCAGCACAGACATCGAAGAATGCTTTTAGTCACTTCCTGTTTACAAAATTCAAGGACATAGAGTACAATTCTGTCTGCAATTAATAAATCATGTCTCAATTTAAATGTTGAGCTCTGCTAACCGCAGTGTAGGTGTATGGAACAAAAGATGAAACATTTATGGAATACACTGTCAAAATATGTAGGTTTCAGGGACGTTATAGTTAGTTGCCTACTGGACTCTGAAATTAATGAATGAAGACTGAATTTGAATTGTGAGCCCTGCTGAGCACAGTGTAGGCCGGAGGCAGCGGTCAGGAAGGGCCTACAGCCACATGGCGTTGACTTGAGCTGCATACAGTTAGTGGTAGGTGTGGCGCTCAGCATGTGCGCAGCCAGCGATGATGCAATGTCTCTTGCCTACTGGACTGCGTCATCTGCAATTGCGACTCGATCTGAATTGTGAGCCCTGCTGACCGCAGTGTAGGTGATGGGGCTGCATCAGATGTCGTCCAGCACCTATGCAAAAACAATGTATGGCTCACAGAGGCGGAGCTTGGCAAAGGGATACACCCCGTTGCACCGCAGTGGAGGCCGGAGGCAGTGGTCAGGAAGAGTACAATTCTGTCTGCAATTAATAAATCAAGACTGAATTCAAATTGTGAGCTCTGCTGTCCGCAGTGTAGACTGCCATTCAGTGTTCCTTTGGACTTGCAAGATGAATTTGGTCATTGTACTAAAGCTATAACTAATATAAAACAAGTTCTTGAAGCAAGGATACTAAAAGGATATTATGTAGGTTTTAGGGACGTAATACTTAGTTGCCTACTGGACTCTGCAATTAATGAATCAAGAGTCAATTTTAAATGTGAGCCCTGATGACCGCAGTGTAGGCCGGAGGCAGCGGTCAGCAAGGGCCCACAGCCACGTGGTGTTGAGTTGAGCTGTACAGTAAGTGTCACCTGAAGCAACCAGCGTGTTTGGAGCCTGCGATGATGCGTGGTCCGGGCGGGCCGCACTGGTAGCAATGTCTTTTGCCTAATGAATTCTGTCTTAACAAGTCCACGTGGCGTTGACTTGTGGTGCACTGAGTTAGTGGCACCTGAAGCACTCAGCGTGTGCGCAGCCTGCAATGATGCGTGGTCCGGCCGGGCCACACTGGTAGCAATGTCTTTTGTCTAATGAATTCTGCCTTAATAAGGCTACGTGGCGATGAATTGTGGTGCATTGAGTTAGTGGCACCTGAAGCACTCAGCGTGTGCGCAGCCTGCGATGATGCGTGGTCTGGGCGGGCCGCACTGGGAGCAATGTCTCTTGCCTACTGGACTGCGTCATCTGCAATCGGGACTCGATCTGAATTGTGAGCCCTGCTGTCTGCAGTGTAGATCGAAGGCAGTAGTCTGTACAGACATAAGTCTGTGGTGCTCTGCTGCTGGGTTCGCAGGGGGCCTGTGTCGAGGAGGCCGGTGGTCACGGCGGAGGCCTCATGGCAGGGTGAGGGCTGCTGCCCTGGCAGACGCTTTGGCCTTCCCACAAGTGAACCACGCTCAGAGCCCCAGCCTATTTATTCATACTCCTACGCTGGAGTGGGGTACGTTGGACCAGCCCACTCCGCTTCCGCTTCCAGGGGGGGACAACACAGCTACATGACCGAGATCTTCCCCACTGCCTGAGGTAACATGGTTGCGTCTATTGTCCACAACACTACAAGCACCAGCAGTATATGTCCACATGGAGAGGTTTGTGCTCTGCTTAGTGAGGTCTGTCCACCACATCACCGCTACACTTGGTATTGTGTGCATTTTTATTGATGGGTAACTTGCGTCCTTCACACATACTTGGTTGCCACATCTCCCAACATTCAGCTATTGTGTGGCTGAGGGACCATGCCGTTTTTGGAGGGTCCGCTGTCCTGTTTTGCGCTGCCTCGGTGGTAGTAGGGAGGGGGGTGGTCCAGGGGGGAGGTCCTGAGGGTGATGGCAGTGGGTGTTGTGGCCTTCTTCGGTGTCGGAGCTGCATGGTCAGTAGCTCTATGACATGTGTTGGTCTTTAGATGTGGTTATGGGCTGGGCTCCCTTTCACACTGTAGGTAGTCGTCCTGCTTTACACCAGTAAAAGGCAGATGTTAAATTCTTACTGCTAACGCAGCTTATCGCCTGTTTTTGGATTGCACCCCAGATTTGGCTGCTCGTTGAAAATATCGGGAAGTGGTGTTTTCGTGTTATTTTTGCACGGGAACGCCAACTCTGCATATTATTAGCGTTAGTTGTCGCTCTCATTTGTGGTGAATTTTTTTGCGGAAGCTATTGTTGGAAAACTGGCGATATTGGCTGTTTTCACTAGGTTGAGAATGGAATGATAATTTAAAATCACTGAAAAAACCATAGGTTTAATGAACATTATAATTAGAAATTAGCATTTAAAAAACGTTTGAAATTCACTGAAAAAACCATAGGTTTCAGGCACGTTATAGTTATAAATTAACATTTAAAAAACCTTAGAAATTCACTGAAAAAACCATAGGTTTCAGGGACGTTATAGTTAGAAATTAGCATTTAAAAAACCTTTGAAATTCACTGAAAAAACCATAGGTTTCAGGGACGTTATAGTTAAGTGGACATTTCACTCGTACAAGACCATAGAAATTCCACCGTTATAGTTAGTTCAGTTAACTATAACTCGCGCCCCCGCAATGCACTGCTCATGACGTCACATATTACATCATTCGTGGCATGGTCAGTGACATCACTGATGACATCTCAAATGACATCACTGATGACATCATCCACGTGATAATCTGATGCACCTCATCACACCCTAATATAACCTTTAATACACCCACTGTAAAATACACACTACCATTTTCGAAACCATCCACACACCAATACCAGTTACTACATACTCACTCACTGATTCCTAGGTCTGCACACACATCCACTCATTCACCTATACAATCACTTATACATGCAGTCACTTATCAATACAACAGTATCATATGCACTCATACACCTATTCAGACACTCACACACCGCCACTCATCCATGGAGTTACTCACACACCTAGTCAGTCATGCAAAGAATCAATCACACTCCCATTTACTCACCTAAACAGTTATACATACACCACCTCACTAATTCATACAGACAGTAAAGCATAGTTACTCTCTTATGTAATCACTGAAACAAGTACAGACTCATCCATACATGCCACTCTCACAATCACTCAGTCTCACATATAGTTATTTATATACACCATCACTCACATATACTGCCTTTTACATATGTAGTTACTCACATATGTACCACTGAGACATCCATTCACTCACCAACACACCCATACACACACTCACCCACCCATACAGCTGTTTCCACATGCACTCTTGAACCCATACACCCAGTGAATCAATCACTCACACATCTATGCACAGAGTCACACACCTCAAACCCACCCACACACACACTCAGTCCCCCATACAAATACTCAAGCAAACAATAAATAACCCATATAGACACTAATGTAGCTACTGACCAACCCATGTAGCAGCTTACACAACAACAGACAGACTGATACAGACATTCACACAGTTTAGTCACTAACCCATGCATTCAGTAAGACACGTTTAATCAGTCACTTATACAATCAGTTACATACCTCGTAAATCCTCCATCCAGACACTTATACACCCACTCATTCTTCAATACACCTTGCCATATATATAAAACATATTTAAACTTTACAGAAACACACAGTCACTGGATAATGTCATCAGTGATGTCATCAGTGATGTCACTGACCATGCCATGAATGATGTAATATGTGACGTCATGAGCAGTGCATTGCGGGGCGCGAGTTATAGTTAACTGAACTAACTATAACGGTGGAATTTCTATGGTTTTGTATGAGTGAAATGTCCACCTAACTATAACGTCCCTGAAACCTATAGTTTTTCAGTGAATTTCAAAGGTTTTTTAAATGCTAATTTCTAACTATAACGTCCCTGAAACCTATGGTTTTTTCAGTGAATATATATATATATACATATATATATATATTCTGCTCCAAAGGTTGTCCACCTGGTAAGTAGCACTCGATCAGCAGCTTTGTTTATGATAGGTAGGGACGAGGATCCGCTTGTAGAAGCTGCTCCGTAATGGAAATGCCTGACACGTTTCGAAGCTCCATATGCTTCTCTTCAGAGGCTTGAACGGAGACAGTGTGTGCAAACGCTGAACCCACTTCGCCATTTTCATATTGCACACCCACCAATGGGAAGCTCGAATGAGACTGTGCATTGTGGGAAATGTGGTCCGGATAGCACACAAATCTTGTCCTGTATGGACCCTGCAAGTGGACTCGTCCTCAATCCTGTTTGCGGCTGCTGGTCCACGTAGCCGACATGATAGTTACCATGTCGGGTGGCCCCCATAACACCACCCTGCGATAATAGGGGGCCACTCGACAAGGTATTTACCAAATCGATTATGTGGGCCAACAGCAGAGGATTTAGGACGGGCCCGCTTGCGGTGTCTATGTGACCTATACAGAGTATAATGCGTGCATCCATTTGGGGGATGATCGATTACGAACTATAGTTCCCATAATGCACAGTTCCATATGACTATCCCATTGGTGGGAGTGCAGTATTTAAATGGGAACATCATATGCACGCATCCTTCCCGTGAAAGCCTCTGAAGAGAAAGCTGAGGAGCTTTCGAAACGCGTCAGGCAAACCTACACGGAGGCTGTTAATGGCTGTAAGCGGTATCCGTCCATGCCATGGAAAGAGAGTTCTCTTGCTGCTGTTGGCCGAGTGCGACTCAACTGATGGACACATCTTGGAGCTGTATATATATATATATATATATATATATATATATATGTATATATATATATATATATATATTTACATATATATAGTATATTTGTTATAAACCCAATTTATGGGTTTGGGGATTCACTGCCACATGCATCAAACTGAGCAATTGCGATTCCTTAATAGTGATTATTAAGGAATTGCTATTAAGGAATCACAATTGCCTATGCATGTAGGTTTCGCTAAAAGAATAGCGATTCCTACACATTTCCTAATAGCGAATCGCAAATTGAGATTCGCTATTAGGGAATGCTTTCCCATTCATTCCTATGGGCCTAGAGGCCTAGAGGCCCATAGGAATGAATGGGAAACCATTTGCAATTTGCGATTACCAAATAGGTAATCGCAAATTGCGAATGCAATTTCAATGGTGCCAGGGGGCCAAAAGGCCACCCTGATGCACCTCCAAAATTGGCATGTGGCGCACACACATGCCCTAAGGGCATGTGTATTCGCCACATGGCACTTAGAAAAATACAATTTTGTGCCGTTCTAAGGAATTGCAAATTACCATCAACTTGTAGATGATGGTAATTTGCGATTCCTTAATGCAAAGTCGCATTCTGAGAATGCTTTTTGCATTGCATTTAGGGAATCGCAAATTGTGATTCCCTTTCTGCATTTGCAAAATAGGTGATTGCAAATTTTGCGATTACCTATTTTGCGAATGGCTTTGGGCTTGATGCTTCCCAAAAGGCTAATTAGCGGTCGCAAAGGGGCCGATTCTGTGAATCGGCCCTTTTGCGACTGGTAATTAGCTTGATGCATGTGCCCCTTAGTTTTTTAGGTCTTGCCTTGGCAGCGCATGCGCTGCATGCGCTGTCTCAGCGAGACATAAAGTAATCTGTATGTTGGGTGAAACTCCATGTAATTTGTCATACCGCTTGCGATTCGTTGAACTGTGGCATTGCTTTCTGTTGGCTGTTGATCCGTTAACATCTTCCGTGTAGTCCCGAAGCAGCGGCGTCTAACTACAGTTTTCGTCCGCTCGCACTTGTTTGTTTAAACCCTGTCTCCTTGTTGGCACGCCCATGTGGACTGGATTGTGTACTAGCGGTGTCACATACTGGGCTTTTGTACTAGCGTCGTCACATGCTGGGCTATATCTGGTACTGGCATCTGTGCGGCGATATCTCGGAGCTTTGTTCTCCGGTTAGTGCGTAGCTTTTCGCCGTGCCGCGATAATATTTCACTTATTTCATTGTGCTGCTGTACAATGTTGATCTTTTTGCGGCGCTTTGTTTCCCGGTATTTTTTTTGTTCAGGTGTGTGCACACGAGGAAAGAATTGTAGCTTAATGGTTTCATGTTCTGCATAGCAGCCTTGTGGCCTAATGACTAAGGCACTGGCCTCCTAAACCAGGGGGGTTACGGATTCGAGTCCCATTTGGGGTGGGGAAACAGTGCGTTTTTTTTTCATTTTTATCAGGGTCTTCTCTCAACAACATTAGTTGGGCGCCCACGATGCGAACAGCAACGTACGACAAACTGACGAGGCACCGTTTTACTACACAAAACTGAAAGTGAAAAACACATTTCACCACTATTAAGATGATTTTAACGGTAAAGTGTCTGTGGTAAATCGAGTTTGCTACACGACTTCATCAGGAAAGATCAGACTCTATAAAGTCTCTGATTCGTGCCTTTATATAAAATGTCACGTGGTCCTCAAATACAGCGCCCCCTGCGCTTACATCCATGCGCGAGGCAGCCAGCACTGATGGAGCAATGATTGCCTCCCATCTCCCCCTCACATCTGATTTCAGTAAGCCGTGCTGCATTTATGAGGCAAGGAAGCACGTCAGTGGAGTCTTTAAAGGCAATTAACTTCTGTCTCGGCATGCTGCGAAGACTAAAGGTCACTTGAATTACGTACATGCTCACACACCCGCTCTCTAAAACAGGACCTGCATTTCACCTACATAGCGGGATATGTATTTGAGTTTTTGAAAGGTAGATTTCAGAAAAACCGGACCTATCTAGATTAATCTGGAACGCACATGCATGCACGCACACACACACACCTGCACCACCAGGGTCGGCTTTTGGTGGTGGCATCCGGTGCGACAGGCTTTTTTGGCGCCCCCCGCCACCCACAAGAAACTCATGCTCAATGGATTCCCTCACTACCACCCTCCAGCAAGGCCCCTCATCTCTCCATAGCCTGTCCCTCACATGCATTTAAATTACATAAGTCGACCGTTCATCAAATGCCACCCGCTTTTATGTTTTTTTTTTTTAATTGCCATGGCGTCCGCTTCACGGGCCGCCACACACATACATTTGATGTACATGGGCACCGCACTTTATTTCAGCACTGCGCGCGCTTTCATGTTTTTGCTAGGGCTTGTGTTGTAAACCGATGCTCGTTGAGTTTTGCAATCTCATTTATACTAAGTACTATTGCCACCCGTTATTCCACGGTATTTGGAACATGGCCTTCAGACACTTGTTACAGCAGGCATTTACTAAATGTTGTGACGGACGTAATTTAGATTGTGCGTATACTCTATGCCAGGCATGCTTTCTGTCTGGGCATATTGAGCCCACACACAGTTGCCCAGCTCTGTACTAACCACGGAACATACATTCAGGGATGCACATTTATTCGGCGCCGCACTTCATTTCGGTGCTGCACACACCTGTATCAGTCCCACTCTTCCCTACTTCCGTCCCAGTTCCCTTTTCACAGTTCTCTCATACTTCCCCCCCTTCCCCACCTTCACAATTTTGCTCTGACTTCTGCCACTCGTTTTCTCACCCTCATCTCTCTAGTTCTCTCTCACCACCACCTGCACCACTCATTCTTCGTTTCCATCTTTACCAGTTCACTTTCTCGCCACTAACTCTACCCCTCTCTTACTTACCTCGCTCTCCCCTGTCGTTCCTTCTCATTCACATTCCTCAGTGACTTACTCCGCACACAAACAACAGGGGAAACAAATCACCCATAAAAAAATAAACAGGTAAGCTCCACTGTTCGCTCTCACTTCCGGTCTGGCCATTACCCCTCTTCCCCCATTTCCCTCTGCTTCGCTTTCATGCTCTGGTTTTCTCCCACCTCCACTCTTCCACTGTCGCCTCATATTTTCCAGATTCCCTTATTCTTGCACCTGAGTCTCTGACTTCTGCTTCTCCACATTTCTTAGCTGTTTCTCCGTCTCCAACCTCCACTGTCCTCACTTCCTCCTCATCTTCATCCGGTCACCGTCCCACGTCCATGTCCTGCAGGGTCTCTCCACCATCTCCCACCTTTCTTTGTTACCTTTGCCTCTCCTACTCCCTCCCCCTTTTGCTCTACCAGTCCCCTTACAAGTTCTGTCTTTCTTCTATTTTTTTGCACCCCCTTCTGCAATCGGCATAATTTCTACTTCTCTACCATCACTCTTTTCTTTTCCCTCTCATCTCCATCGCTTATTACCTCACATCTACATGCTCATCCCCTTCTCTTCCCTATACAATCAGCATAATTTTACTCAACGCCACACACTTCCACACCACACAATTCAAATCTTCACATTTCCATTCCACACCACATAATTCGACAAGAAACCACATAATTCAACTCAACAACACAATTACACAACACACCACATACATCCAATCCATACCACAAAATCCCACATCATGCCACAAAATTCAACAGCACACCACATAATTAAACTCCACTACATACCACTCCACAACACATAATACCATTCCACATAATTGCACTCAATAACGCACAATCCCACTTCGCATCATTCCAGGACACTCAATACCACATCATTACTATCACAAAAATCCACTGCACACCATGCCACATAATTCCACAACACAAATCCACTCCACACCACACAATTCCACCACACACAATTCCACAACTAACAATAGCAATCCAACCCACATAATTCTACACCACACTACATACAACCACTACACTCCAAACCAAAACACATGGGTGAAAGAAATTGTCATTTACAGCGCCAATAGCTATAACTCTAACAAATGCGATACCTATTGCATTGAAAATGCTTGTTTGTATAGCAATTTATATTGGGCTTATTCAGACATTTGTTTCTATGTTAAATATATTAGTCATGAATATTGATTTAAAGCGATGTAATTCGTTATAACCGAACAAGCCTTACTTGGCTGATATTCGTCTTTATCGAGATTCATGGAGTCATCCTGGAGCTTCTACGGCCGCCCGTTGAGTGAGAACAGCACTAGAACGCTCTACTGCGATGCACCGACATAATGCTTGAGGCCGACACATCTCATGTAAAGGCTTCAAACATGACTCAGCATATGCGAGTCACGCTATGTCTTAAAACTGATTGGGCTTGTCATACCCTTGGACGCTTCCGCACTAGCGCTGATCGCGCGTCCTCCATTCAGCTGTTTGTTATTAAGCAACAAGCTGTGCCAGCAGTTTATGTGCCGGTAACGTGTGGCAGACAGTGAGCACAGAGATAAGAAATGTTTTATGTGATTATAATTATTATTATTATTATTTCTAGAACTTTTTTTTTTTTAAAAGAGAAAGGAAAATGACAGAACAGGAGTCGGTACAGGCTTCCCAGGAAGAGACCACAAGGAAAATTGTCCCAGGAACTGCAACAGGCAGGTAGAGATACAGTTAGAGAATTATTAAGGTCTAACAAATCCGGTGAAACCCAGTAGAATGAGAAATACTATTCAATTTCTGATGAGGAGGAAAAAAAACACAGCGGCTCAGGTGGGAAATGTGTAAGCAAGAGAAAACACTTATTAAGTGATTTGGAGAAAGGATTCCCAAGTGGCTTAAAAAGAAGGAACGGCCGACGTGACGAACATGATAGGCAGTCTAGCTCTGTAATGGATGGAGACAAACTATATGAGTTTGATCACATTGGTGATTGTCATGATTATGACGAATACATACTGGACTTGGATTATAAGGATCTGGACGATGTTTTTGAGGAGAATCCAAAGAGAAGAGAAAAATGAAAAAACATTGTGTTGGGCCCCATGGGCGAAATACTATTCGATCCAAGGGAAATAAAACACTCTAGAAGTAAGGAGTGGTGGCCCTTAGATCATGTGGCTGACTATATTAAGTTATGGTTAAGAAGGCCTTTAGAAAGGAAAGAAAGGAATGTCTTAAGAGCAAAAGGCTCAAGACCAATAATTGATGAGAAAGTCACTATGACTCTAAATATTGATCCGAGATGATCACTTACGTAATCAAAATGGGAGAGGACCCAAAAAAGGGATTGGAAAAATCCCTTAATGTTGTCAGGACAAGGTTCTCGACATCCTTGATCCTCTCGATAATAACAATTACTGCATGAATGGCAGTGGTGAAAAAGCACCGGCCAGCACCTCCGTACTGTTTTCCAAAAGTCCAAGTGTAAGAATCTGTAAATGGGTGTGCTCAATGTACAACACTGTGCCACTCATCCAGTGTTATCTTGTATGGAAAAACCTTTTCCCCATACACGTAACAGCAATTAATTAATTACAGAGCACAACCACTATCAAGTTTCACTACTAACCTTGTTGTCAGTTATTTTAATAATAGCCCTAACACCATTCTGTGTATCTAGTGAAAACAGTAGTCATCCAAGTACAAAAAAAGCAAGAAGACAAAGATAATCTTGATTGTGTTGACACGTAGTGAATGTTGTTGATACGGACAGCCGACACGTGTTTCGTCATATAAACGACTTCTTCAAGGCTCGAAAAACAGTTGAGAGAATGGTAGAATAAATCCTCGGGATCCCTCAATAGTATGGGATCTTCGGTCTTTGGACTTCTCCGGTTGAAGCAAGACGCGTTTCGATATGCCCGTCCTACTCTGTAACCAAAAAATCAAAGTATCTGGCTCATCGCTATTGCTGTGGTATATCCCATACTATTGAGGGATCCTTACGCATGGCTGGTGTGTCCTGATGTGGGTGGCAAGATCCAAGTATGATCTGAAGCCAGAGTAGTGTGTTCAGAAGCCTAAGTCATCTGTTCAGAGTGAAGTGTCTAGAGGTCTGGATATTGTGTGCTGAGGTCTGTCTGGTGTGGTTCGAGGCCCAGCTGCTGTGTTTTAAGGTCTGATTGGTTTGTCACTAGGCCTGGCTGGTATGTCCCTATGCCTAGCTGGTGGGTAGTGATGTTTGGCTGGTGGGTCCAGCGCACTGGGCATTGATTGCTGAGGTTTTGCTAGTAGATTGCAAGGTCATGTGCATGGGGCTGGTAAGTTCTGGCTGGTGGGTAGGGAGGGCTTCCTCATTCCTGGGTGCAAAGGTGTGGCTGACAAGTGGTCTGATCTGGGTTAAGGGAGCTGGTGTATGTATCTAGAGGACTGGTTAGTGTGTCTTGAGGCTAACTGATGTTTTCAGAGACCTGGCTGGCCTGTTCTGAAGTCCATTTGCTATGTTCCAAGGTCTGACTGATGTGTTTTTCTAGGCCTAAATGGTGATGGTTTATCCTTAGGCCTAGCTTGGGGGACTTTATAATTGGCTGGTGGGTGCAAGAAACATGTATGGATTCTGATGCCTGGTTTTGTGTACAGAAGCATGGCTGGTATTTGCTAGACACGTCTGGTGAGTGCATGGGCATTACACATGTGGCAACTGAATTGTGTGATCTGGCTGCTGATGTGCTCAGAGGCATGGCTTATGTTTCCTGAGGCATTGTTGGTGGTTGGCAAGATCTCGATATGGGTTCTGAGGTCTGACAGATGTGCCCAGAGGCCTGACTGGTGAGTGACAATGTATGGTCCTGAGTGGTGTGATGTAGCTGCCAAGTGGTGATGTATGGCCTGTGGGGTGCAGGTCTGGTTCTTGTTTTCCAAGTATTTGACCAGAGTCCTGACTAATGCGCTCAGCTACCTGACTGATATTTCATAGTCCTGTGTCCATGGTGTCTCCTGAGGTCGGACACGTGTGTCCTTAGGCCTGGCTTGTGTTTTTGGAGAACAGACAGTTGGGTGGCTAGATCCAGGAATAGGTGGGTTCCAATGCGAGGCAAGTGTTTCCAGAGGACTGGCATTTGTTGCCAGAAGCTTGCAGATGAGTTCTGATACCTAGATGCTGTGTACAAAGTACTGGCTGTTGAGTTCATAGGCCAGGCTAGTGTGTCTTGAGGCCTACCTGGTGTGCTCATAGGCCTGGATGGTGTGTCCATAGACAATACTAGTATGTTCAGAGAGTTGGATAGTGGGTACTGGGGAGTAGCAGGTGTGTACAACTGTTGAGTCCTTGGCCCTCTAAGCAGCATCACGATATGTTGGGTGGTAAGCTCCGGCTGGTGAGTGACAAGGCCTTGTTGGTATATAGCTAGATCTGTCTGATTAGTGGTGTTGAGGTCTGACTGGTGATTGTTGAGGCCTGGCTGATGTGTATTACGGTGTGGCCGGTCGGTCAAGAGACCTGGCTCATGTGTCACACTATCTGACTTGGTGGTCCTGATGTCTGATAGGTTCTGAAATCTGAGATCCAAGTTCTGAAGTAAAATGCGTGTCCAGAGACCTGAATGGTGTGTTAAGATGAATGAGTAGTATATCCAGAGAACTAGCTGGTGGGCTCAGGGGCCTGGCTGATGTATCCTGATGTTTTGGTATATGACTGGATATCCAAGAAAGAAAGTGAGTTCCTTGTCAACAAAAATCCGGTCACCCCCTACTTTTACACCATCCCTAAGATTCACAAGAATTTGGAGAAGCCTCCAGGGTGACCAAATGTGTCTGGGATAGGCTCCATACTGGAACCTTGATCCAGATTTGCTGACGCCTTCTTAAGACCAATTATATACAATACAGACACAAAAGATATGCTGAGACTACTACATAACATCACCTTCGACCCTAGCAAACAACTACTAATAGGGCTAGACATCGTGAGCCTATGCACAAGTCTCCTGCACACAGAAACCCTCAATATAATCGAGGATGTACTTTTCAAAGTAGACTGGGAGTATCAGATTCAGCGTAATGTGGTCATGTAATGTTGCGAATGGGCACTAACTAAAAATTTCTTTCAATTCGAGGAAACTTTTATTTACAAAAGCACAGAACCAGCATGGGCAGCACCTTTGCACCTAGTATAGCTGATCTCTATGAGCACCATCTTGTGAAACACAAAATCTTATGCCCCCACAATCCATACATCACGCACATAACTGTATGGAAGAGCTTTATAGACTACACTTTAGCTATATGGCAAGGTGAGGAAGATACAGCTTTGGACTATCTAAGATGGCTCAACAGACAAAATGAATTCCTGAAGTTCACACACAACCTTTCAAGCACAGAACTACTCTTCCTGGACTTAAATATCATCCCGGAGGAGGGGACCCTAAAAACAACCTCGCACTTCAAACCAACAGCCAAAAACCGCCTGCTTTCCTGTGATAGCTTCCATCCCAGACACCTCAGGGAAAATTTGCCCTTTGGCCAATTTCTGAGACTCAGATGCAACTGCACAAAACTGAGTGATTACAAAGGACAGGCAAAGGGTCTGGCCTCCAAGTTAAAAGCAACGAACTACCCTAACAAAATTCTATCAAAGGCTAAGAAACGAGCCAGAAACAATCATAGGGAGGCACTACTGGAAACCCCACCTCCAAAAACAAAAGAAGACAGACCAAAATGTATCATGGCCTACAGTAGCGCATCCAATCAAGTGAGCAAGATTATAAACATGCACTGGCGCACACTGAATGGCGGTAACCAAAAATTTCTGAAACTCATGTTCTCGCACAAGAGGGGACGCAACTTATGTGACATGCTGGTTCATACACGACCATGTATAACCAATGAAACAAGAGTGAACCAAGGCTTCATTACACTAATAAAAGGACATCACCCCTGTGGTAGTTGCAGTGTCTGCTACCTCACCAAGACAACCAAGTTGGTCACATTCAATAACAATACAAGCTGGGAACTATGAGATTTCACTAACTGTAACTCCCAACTAGTAGTGTACATGATCACGTGCCCTTGTAATTTACATTACATAGGGATGACAACACGTAAAGTCAAGACTAGAATATGCAAACATCGCAGCAATCTGAGATCCTGGTTCGCTATGACAAAGATGTCAGCACACTGCATTGAACACAAGCGTACTGTAAGGGATTTAAAATGGGTAATCCTTGATCAAGTTAGCCTAGAATCAATGCTGTTTGAGAAAGAGCAATGATGGGTTTTCAGGCTCAAGACACACATAGGGGGGTCTGAACGAAAACATTCCCTGGGGCCAATTCACATGATACCCTGTGACAACAAAAACATTTTTCACTTAAGAACCACCCTTAAATACATTACATTGTGTCCTGAATCCCATTTAAGACATTACAGTTCCTCAACTGCTTTTTAAATTAAACTTGTTTTAAGTCTTCTAAAACAATTTTTTTTAATTTTTGGGATATATTTTCTGTGGCTTCAAGAAGATTGATTAAAACGGAACCGGTTCCTCCCACTACCCCCTTTTTTAGAAAGAACATGGGTTGATGTACGCATACAACACAAGTATACCACACACCCTTTCTTTAAAAGAATGCCATTTTCATAATACCAGCTTCTCTTTAACAATACCCATTTAAAAAAAAAAATACCATCCCCACCAGTTTCTCGCTGTTTGTAATAATGTAATAATATGCAACGGGCACAGTCCCTCAACCAGAATCACTACACAGTACGTCAATTATGACAAAAAGAGATAAATATTTGTGTGTGTGGGTGTATATGTGTCTTGTACCTCATGGACATGGAATCACTAGAAGTGCTCACTTATTCAGCAGAAAAATCCATCACAATTGCCCAGATTGGTGTAGCATAATAAGTGCAGCATGGCCATCATTTATTAACTCTTTCCTTTCATGTACCCTTGCAGATTTTCAAGAAATAACACTGATTAGGTGCTGTATGTTTTGATTATTACTTTTTTATTTTGGCAATGATTTTCAAGATTACAGGAGTGGCATCAGGGAGTAGAAATCCTTGGTCCTGAATAAAAGCCTTGGGGTAGGGCTTGATATGTGTTGACCAGTGAAACTTTGGGACATCTTCCCATTGGGTTTCCTTTTTCCCCAGTTTTTAATCATACCGGGTAGAGTAGCGAATAAATAGCGATTTACCTACTAACCAGATACTTTTAATTCCTTCTATACAAAACCCCCCACTCCTATTTTTTCATCTGGATTATTCTTAATACTATCAGTGCTCCCACGTACTCATTGGTCGCAGCACACCCCGTTCTGCAGCAGAACAGGAAGAACCCAATGATGAAGCATGCCACCAAGGGGAAACCCTTGTGGGTGAGGGTTATCTAAAGAAATTTTTCTACCAACCCAGAATATCTGTAGGGTATAAAATATTTTTTTTAAAACATTGACGGAGTGACTCTCTGTGATTTTCAGTATGATGTATCCTGAGCCTGGTTTGAATATTCAGATTTTCGGTTTACATGTCCTGAGGTGTAGCTGGTGTAGCAATGGAAGAAAAGCTTCTGCTACGGGTACCAGGATGTACTGTTTTTTTGTGCCACACAACAGAGTAAAAGGTGATACAACAGGTACTGACCCCACTCTGCCCCATCTAACTGACATCCCATTCAAACGTCCACTCACCCTCAACATTCCATGTTCCATATCCACCACGCACAACACTCTACTATGCATTGATTCAAAACACACTACCTCATTCCATATACCAACATAACACATAGGTGTGCCAAACAACTACAAAAAGTGGCAGGAAGACTAGCCCACACCTCACTCTTATCCCTGGAATTATGTATGGTGCAACCCTAATGGTATCAGCTGCTTATAGACACCTCTGCAATGCCAGTAACATAAATTCATAAATACAGCAGTGCACCCTTAGAAAAAAAAGGTCAATCAAATTAACCAAGTTTCTTGTTTCTTCTTAATTTCATGTTCCAAAAAACTTTTATTTTTCACTGTTCATATTTGGATTGTTGCAGCCTCAGCCAATGCGTTATGTTCACAACAGTAAACTTCTTCAGGGCATTCTAATTCTAGGACCACAATAATCCAGTACGCAGGCAACATATTATCCAAATGAAGCAATGACTTGTAACCTTCTTTCCTGTCTGCCCCAAAAGGTAATTCTTCAAATTAGTAATTTCAACACTTCGTACCCTCTACCAAAATCCTCAGATTCAGGACTAGTTAATCTCATCACCCACACCTGAATCGTGTCACACACCAGACAGGCACCCGACACTCGTCAATCGGTCTCACTAATGGATTATTGTGATCCTAGAATTGGAATGCCCTGACAAAGTTCTTTATTGTGAACATAACACCCAGATGTGCACTGACAGCTAGCAAACGAGTAGGGTGATTTCCAGTGGTTGGTTGTGGTGAGATTGTAGGGTATCTTCGGAGTTTTGGCTGGTGAGTGTTGAGTTCTGAATCATGGGTCAGAAAATGTGGATATTTACCCACAAGGCTTGGCTGATGGGCCTTGAAGAATTGCTTGCCTAGTTGATGAATTGTGAGGTGTGGCTTGTTGGTGACTTTGTCCAGCTTGTTGTTGGCAAGGTCCAGAATGTTGGTGGTGAAATCAAGCTTATTGGTCGTAAGGTTTGACTAGTCATTTTGGGCTCTTTCAACCCCACTGACATTAGCAGTCGCTTCCCGAAGCCATCCAACCGCTTCACCAGAGTGACAGTCTTACTTAGGCAGCAGAATACCATCTCTGTCTTGTCGCCCAGATACAGTTTAAAGCAGCAGCTGGAAGTGAACTCTCTCTTCAGTGGTGTGCACCTCATATTATTCGTACTCACCTCTATTGCTGCTACCTCCTTATAGCCCAGTACAGTACTGCCAGTCTCACATTTCCCTGCCTACTGCTCCCTCCACATTACTTTCGAAAGCTCAATAGATATTGCTGATGGATGGCGAAATTGTCAGTATATCAATTGCTTTATTGTATACATTTTTTAAATACTGTACAATATCCATAAGATCATCAAGCGGACTTAATTATTAAACTACATCTGCATTCTGCAATAAAATGAATTATAGCATAATTTTTGGCCTGAGCCAAAATATCAAATGGCAATATTATTTGTTAAAAACATTGAACAAAACAAATAATGTGTGTATTATAATGGGCTATCCCACATCTACTGCTAGAATACATAGGGGTTCAATTAAAATATACTTATAGCAATTATTCAACAGACTCTATGTTTGCAATGCCTTTTAATTTTAATCTCTCGTAGGACTTATCAAAGATTCTTGTCTACTTCTGTTAAAAGCTGTTATACAGTTCTTACGAATTAAGTAGGACTGTGTATTTAGACAACATGAACTTCAGAAAATGGGGACTCAATTTACACATATCAGAAAATGTTGGCTCAGTGCCTAGTAGCTTACAGTGACCCATCTGAACCCCTAACCTTACAGGTTAACAGGTGGTATCAGCAACCTCGAACATGACCACTCTTATTCCCCAAGGAAATAGTGTAACAGACCTACCCGTTCGTTGTTACTTTTGCATGCCCAAGGTAAACACAAGAAAGATACGAATATGGCTTTTCAAACATTTATTGAAACAATCGTATTCCTGTATAGAAAGCGTGAGCTGCAATTATTAGGCAGATGAAACAAAGCATTGTAACCAGCATTACAAGAATGGTGAAAAAGATAATCGATTCAACCATGATAATGTTACTATGTGATTATACTCCTATCTAATACTACCTATACTATCGAGAGCATAGTGGGAGTACCCTCTGCCAGATCCATTGAGATAGCCTAATCCTCCCATACCTGGGTATGATGTGCCAGGTAGCCGGTATGATGTAGAAGAGGCTATTGTCCTCTGCAGGATAGAGGTCAGTGTCAGCAGGGCTGCATCTCAGCCACAGTGTTCCAGGACAATCCCAGCAGAAGTGCTCATCTGCGGAATGTAGCACAGAGGCTGCTTATATAATAAATGCATTGTTCCAATCGCACTCTGTCAAAGGTGCAGAGCTGATGCAATGGTTTGTTAAGAGGACTAGAGCTGTCTCCAACCAGAAAACCAAATACAAGAGCAGCACAATCTATGTGCCTAGCCTTGGACAGAATGTACAAACAACATGATAATAAAACTAAAAAATGAACTGCACATACAATAGCTTCTCAGTACATTATTGTGTAAGTGTAAAACATGTAAAAAGTCACCATTAAAAAAAGATGTCAAGCTAAAACGTGAAACTAAATTGGAGACTCAGAGCAGGCCCTCATGTACTTTTCAACACCCTCTCCTTTGCCTGAGGAAGGCTCAGCTCACAAAAATTAAACGCATAGAAGCTAATCTAAAATGTCAATTAAATCATTATAATATATACTTTAATAACAAAGTAGATGAAAGCAGGAGTGTGGAATTTAATAAAATATCTACTTGTCCATGGGACAGGCTGCTTCTTAAATCTAACTGTCCTGTAACAAAATCAACTTGTCCCTTTGGTGCCATGTAGTGCGGTGACGAATTATGGCAGCAATCTCATTATATAAGAACTCTGATAATGGCCTCTCTGATTATTCCAGGGCTCATACTATAGTAAGGTCTGAATACTAGCAATTCCCATATTTTCTCACCTTTCCGCAGATCTGCACACTGGGATTGGAGGTAGTAGTAAGCAATAGTTCCAGGGTTGGAATGCCCTTTTGAGTCTGGCAAAACTACTAACTTGCATGTTTTAGGGGTTTTCACTAGCTCTACTGTAATCTTTTCCCATACTGAGAAAGGTTGGAAATTTACTCCTTGACAAGGTCAGAAATGAACTTCTTGCAGGTTTGGAAAGAAAGTGGTTGGGTTGAAGTGAACTTGTAAACGCTCAACAGAATTTTGCGTGAGCAAATCTACACATGCATATTTGCTCGTGCTAAAATGGAGTTTACAAATATTTTCTAGGAGTATGATTTCCAGGCCTACTTCCGTAAATGTGTATGAAGTCATGAAAGCTGTAAATCTGCACTAATGCAAGGGCATATACCATGGATGCACCTTTGTGACTTTCATTAAGAATTGGGCATCTTTTTAGGTCTGGTGCTAACCAAGATCTTTTGTTTTTATTGAAAGTGTATCTCTTTCTCTATCGATTGGCTTGACTGTGACAGCAGTCTGCTCTTTCACAAGAAGCATATCAGCACACAAAGTTTTGTTCAATGCCAGGAACTGCTGTCGCAATGTGTGCTTTTTGAGACCCAAAAATATTTTTGTATTTTGCTAATGTTTGTTATAATGGTGAGGACCTGGCAGCTCCTAAAACAATAAAGTTTTACAAAAACCATGTCAAAACAAGTCACGCATTGACAAAACCAAAAGGCTGACCACCAATGCCAGACATATTGGCTTTGCCAATGCTTGTTTATTTTCATGTTTCCCATAATCTTGTTGAAACTGGTTACACTAATTTTATATTATAAATATTTTCTGGGAAATACTTTTACGTATCAACACATTTTAATAACTGATGCATGAACGAAATAGTATCTAAAATTTCACCGTAATTAAGCAAAACATTTTTTTTCCTAGTTGCATTGGTTTGTGAATATTTTATTTTAAAAGCAAAGAATCCTAAATCTTGCTTTCAAGCTTCTGAAAATATTTGCATCTTTTCAGAGAGCATTCTGGGAGCATTCTATGTAGCACATTTTTATACTGGAACTACTGTCAGTAGTGCAGCTGAGCTTACAACATTTCCTATGAGCGCTCACCCTAAAAATAAAGGCTTTGCATTAATGAGCCAATAATACAAGTTCGAATAGCATTAGCATAGGGACACAAATATTACCTTAGCAGCAGACAATTCCATTCCCTGATCCATAATTAGGTACTGTAAACTGGCAGCCACAGGGTTTGTGCTGCAGGGGGTTGGGCCTAATGGTCCCAAAAACAGAATAAACATAAAAACCTGTTCTTCTTGATCCCAAACAATATGTCCTGGGTGTAAGGCTATAGGAATTCCACACACCCCTGGGAAAGCCATAAAAATGCCAATGAAAAGCACACAGCTAATAACAAAACGCATAAAAGTCAATTAGTGTTAAAAACAAGGGGCCAAATTAAAAATCTAGGAGGCTGCTGAAATATTTCCCATGTTCAGAGAATCAGTGGGGTCTAGGAAGGTACCCACATCCACAGTGGCCCGAAAAGCAAGTTCCAAAGAACTAACATGGCAGTGTAACCATAGTAGGCAGAGCCAGATCCCAGAAGCCAAAGCATCCATACCAACTGGTGATAGTGACTCACTAAAAGGATCCTGCAGAAATGGCAGTCTTCTAGGACAGCACTGAAGGTGAGCCCTCAACGTATGCACTTGCTGATCCATATCTGTAGATTGTACCAACTGCAACACAAGACACAGGTCTAAAGGACAAGGACCAATTGTTGTTCAATTCCTAAAGCAGAGACACTCCAAAATGCTGTATCATGTGTTTTTGACACAGCAGGCTGTATGGTAAGTCCATTACTATTTAGCTTTGAGGTGAAACATCTATTGCAGAGAAACAAAAATAGGACTAAAATAGCAATGACCAGGAGTAACACAAGTGATATGCCCCCAAATCCACTGGAAACCAAAGAGTGTAAAAAGGACAGAATCATCCCGAATACAGTCTGGAATGTACTAACAAAGCCAGACCCAATGCTTTAAAAAGTCTACCACTCCCACGGTATTTGAAGCACTAAATATTTGGTGTACAAGTTCACAAAAATGCTGCAGCAAGTTTGTGCGCAAAAGCGATTGTACTTCAAAGGAGGATCTTTCAACTTGAAGATCAAATGTTTCTTGAGCAAATGTTAATGCAACATCCTTTTGAAACGATAAGGCTTTCAGTTGACTTAACTTAACAAAGTTAATGTTAAAAATAGGAATCAAAGGCCACAAGGTAACTCCCTAATCATGTGTGTGGGTGGAAATAACACACTACTACAACCCGTCACAACCCTGGAAACCATTACCACATGTGGCACTCCCGGCTTCATCCCACAACAACCTTGGTTGTTTGAGATCAAATAACTTCCATTTGAAAGTAATCAAGGAGACTGGGGCACCCTTCAGATAACCCAGTAAATTAGCCATGGAAGCATTGCATGCCCCATCAAGTGTCACCTCTTTACAAACTAAGGAATGGCTGAATGAAGTTTCACATTCATTTCCACTAATAAAGACTTCAGTTTCCCCACTCAAGCATCTGTAATCAAAGAGTAGAAACCAAGCTGCATGAACAAAACTCTCTCCTAGAGCTTCATATTTGCCTATTTAAAAGTGATTTAGACAAGATGTAAAATGAAACGTTGATATTGGTAATGTAATGAACCCCTGGATCAATCAAACATCAGATGGTGTTTCGGCTACTGTGAAAGTCAATTTTTCTAACGCTCTTTGTTCAGCATTGCATCTTTCTTTGCCATCAGTCTTTGTGTGCGTGTTGAATTATAAGGCAAAAATAATTCAGTTGCATTCAAATATTTCCATGGCACACGGTTTGATTTTTTAAAAACCTGCAATGTCCAACTAAATTGCATTATCGATTTCAGCTGACTTTGCCCATGTTGGAGGAGAGACATGCCATTCTGTATTATATGAAATGCAGATGATACAATATCATTCAAAGAATAAATTCTAGTCGACAATATAGTCATGCCATTATCTACAACAGCCAATGCTTTTTCCAAATTTGCCATGTCAATGTGTCTCAAGCATTCAGCAGCTTCTAGCTGAGAGATTTTCCGAAGTTCATTGTACGTTCCATATATGAACTGTTGAGAACATGGTGACCTCGGACCCAACAAAAAATCTTGTAAATTCATGTCATCGGAAAAGAAAGATAGGTGTTCCTTAACTGCAGATAAGGTGGAATGCTGTAACCATTGCTAGCATAACTTTCCTACACTATAGGTGGTGAGCTACCCTGAATGTTGTGACTGCATGAACCGGGGGTCTGGGGCTGCTAGCTTTAAAACCCATTGAGGAGTTCATAAAACATGCGTTACAACCATTAGTGTTGACTGACCATACTAACCACCCTTCAGAACTGGAAATTGAAAAGTAATATGTACCATTCTGTACCATACTATTGAGCTGTTCTTCTGTAAAATTTCCAAAATGATGGCAATTGTCAACACGTGCAATCGAGGGAAAACTAAGAGTGTTAATGTCTTTAATTTTCACCAAATCTAGGCAAGTAGTTTGTTGCTCTATTTTGTTCAGAAATATCATGTGTCTAGGGATCAGACAAGCTCTAAATAAAGCATCAATGCCCTGGACTTGTCAGTGTTGTGTTCCCCAAATCGATTTCAATTCAATGTTCTCTTTCCAATATTCATAGCCCTCTATGTCTAACTGGGAAACAAATGAATCTGGATAAATTAATTTTGTTTGGGTCAGCATATTGTTCTTAACTGGAGTAGGGGTAATCTTATAATAATAATAAAATTGGTCTGCAGGGTTGTTATCAGAAAAATATGCAAACATTTTCAAACGTGTTTGAAATACCCACTGGTGGTGTTGGTCAATGTTCCTATTGTGTGTAACTGAAAACTGTATGTGGAGTACTACCTCTGTGTAAGTAGTGATGGGCATAGTGATGATAACAAAACATTTCACCACAATTAGCAGACTTTAAATACAAATCTCTATTTCCAAATACAGTAAATTATTTTAGTTCAGACAGCATTCTCTTGAAAGTCTCAATGTCCCATTAATCAGACATAAAACCAGGAGTAATTATTTCATCCATAGTGACCTAAAACACATAAGGAATTTGTAAAGTTTCTGTACGATCAAAAATATAAAATGGGACTTTATCCCAAACAATTCTATCAGGGACAGGAAATGCAGAAATGTTCACAAGGGACAGGTCTCTCCGCACTTTATGTGAAGAATAAACAGACTTCAGTACCTCGGTTACCAGTTCTGTAGCAGAGCATTCTGGAAGATGATGTCCATTCAGCAGCAAGAAAAAAACTGTAACAAGTCAAATCCAAAAGAATAGGAAAAGCAGTGAATTGGAAAAACAAATATAAGACCATGGAGGAGTCAGATAAGTCTGTTTCAGGCAAAAGAAAAATGCACGTACTCCATGCAGTGAAGTATGTGATGAATCTGAAGGAAAATCATTAATATCGGCAAAGCAACCAGAGGCAGTTTGTGCAAAAACAGGGATCTCTCATGGTAAAGGAGAACTAGTAACCATCTCCAAAGGTGGTTGCTGATAAACAACTTTGTTGTTAGCATTAGCATTGGAAAACTGTAAATTCTCATCTGATGTGCATCCTGTATTAACAGTAGTAACAGGAAGAAGTAAAAGTTCAGCATCTGAAGTCCCCAGCCGGGGAGGATCTTTGGGGCATATATATCAACAATTCATTTTGCGAATCCTTAATAGCGTAATTTTTGCGAATCGCTATTAAGGACTCGCAAAATGAAATGTATGTAGGTTTCGCAATATTAATTGCGATTCCTATGTATTCCTTAATTGCGAATCGCAAATTGCGATTCGCAATTAAGGAATACCTCCCATTCATTCCTATGGGCCTAGAGGCCCATAGGAATGAATGGGAGGACATTCGCAATTTGCGAGTACCCATTAGGTACTCGCAAATTACGAATGCAATTTCAAGGGTGCCAGGGTGTCAAAAGGACACCCTGTTGCACCCCTGAAATGAGCATGTGTGCACATGTGGCGCACATACATGCCCTAAAGGCATGTATGTGCGCCACATGGCACTTTGAAAAATGCCAAAAAGTGCATTTTTCAATGAAATCGCAAATTACCACCAACTTGAAGGTGGTGGTAATTTGCGATTTCCTAAGGCAAATTCGCACAACTTGGGAGCTTCAAGAATTGCATTTAAGGAATCGCAATGTGCGATTCCTTAAATGCATTCGCAGAATAGGGAATCGCAAATTTTGCGATTCCCTATTGTGCGAGGGCCTTTTGGGATGATACATCCCAAAAGGCTTTTTCCCGTTCGCAAACGGGCCGATTCTGAGAATTGGCCCGTTTGTGAACGGGAAAACGCATGATACATATGCCCCAATATTTATAATATTTAATGCTTGTAGAGGGATTTCCTGTATGGTAATCAGAGGAGGTTGGTAACTACCCATGAGCCCTCCTGGCCTACTGTGTGGGACTGGCTACATGGTGTAGCTTGATCAAATCATATACTGAAACTAAATATGGGTTTCTACAACCAGCAATCGGTGACAGAATCTCAGTTCTGGTACCCTGAATGCCAAGGGCTGGTACTGGTGCTCGGTATCATAGGCCAAATTCCTTCTTTTCAGTAATCTTCTCTCGGACTAGATCCCCAACTTTAGGAATCCAGCCAGAAGTTGCTGGTTTCTCCTTCACCTCGTCAGTGGCAGAACTTTTGGAAAATGTATTGAATCGCACATCTTAGACATCTTGTAGTTCCAATAAGACAACGAAACGTTCATTGATGTCAAAAGGCGTATCTGCTGGCACTTTGCCAGGGTTATCGAGATCTGGAATGTACATCTGGACACCAAAAGGGACCTCATAGGAGGTCCTGCCACCCAAGGATTGTCTAGGCAGATTACTTAAAGCTCTCTGGACTCCATACAAGTGTTGGATTCAACTACGACCTAAACCTAATACTCTAGCTGTTAAGGACTGCTTTGAGTCATGGTTTTTCCCTTCCACTATCAAATTTCCCTCTAGATTATATGGGGAGGAATAATGGACAGCAACACCCAGGGTACCCATGGTATCCCAGTAACTCTTAGAGACAAACGTTAGTCCCTGGTCTGAGTGGAATGCTGCTACTGCATATGTCCGATAAAGACCTGCAAATCTTTAATACCAGTTCAAGCATCAGCCGATCGCTCAGGCCACACTGAGGAATCTAGAACATGAATCTATGACCAATAGAATACATTTAAACGCACCATCTGAGTGCAGAGTTCCACAATGATCCAAATAGACACGTCTGGGGTTTGTTTGAAACTAAAAAGGGTATCTGCAGTGGGCAGGATATGGTGGGACTTTCAATATGCTGACAAATGTCACAGCTAAGTACATATTGTTTGGTCTGCTTGTACAGACCGTGTCATCAATAGCGTTTCTGTGGTAAGGAACCTGTAGCTGCCACACCTGCATGGGCAGACACCAGCCCTTCATGAGCAACTATGATTAATTCTAGCCTGCAGTCCTGGTTGGGTATCACTCGATCACCAACCCCTGGAATGAGAACAAAAGATATGTTATGAGCACTCAATAGATAGGAGTATTGTTTAGGTAGTGCAGTGCCACTGCTTGAAGTAGTGACAGCAACCATGATGTCATTATCCACCCGCATGTGCGAACGAGTAATTGCAGCTACAACAGCAGTCTGAGCTGCCACTTCAGTGGCTTCATCAGCCAGTGAATTCCCTACAACGTGTATTCCAACATGCTGATGACTCGATGTATGAATTACATGAGCCCGTGGCAAGCAATTTTTAACATGCACACTTTTCCCCAAAGCAACTTATGCTTGATAGTGTTCCCTTTAGAATATCTGAATCCATTCAAGCGCCAATAATGTATGTTTTCATTAAAAGACTGGCCACAATAATAGGAATCCCACACTATGAATGTGGGGAATTCAGGATCAGTATTCTCTAGTGCCAGAATTAAAGCTTTCAAGTCAGCCAGCTAAGCCTTACAATCCCCTAAGAATTGTGTAAAAGGTTTTTTGTTCATGGAACTCTCCATTTTTCATGACACTGCACACTGATGCAAATGCAGCTGAGTATCATTGTATAGTGCAAATTACTGGCTGGGCTGAACTACCAGTATATATTATTTAATAATACTGATCAAGAGGCAAGACGTCACTGGGCCCAGGGTATTCTTGTTCATATTGGAGAAATTCTTGTGTTTGCAAGGTAGGGTCAAAAACATAGTCAACATCAGTAGCTGTTAAGGATGTGGCCCGTTGTATCCATGTTGGATGGAAGGCTTTTGCGTTTAGAACGCTTGCCTTGGTGACAGTCTCTAAGGCTGAAGTTGGGGTAACCACAATTATAAGTTCCCCTTGAGCCAACGGTCTTTCCTTTATAACAGCTGTTTGAACTGCAGTCAATATTCTTTCTGTTGAAGCAAAACGCATATCAGCATTGGAGTATAATTGCGATTTATAAGCAGTCGATACAGTATCACCCTCGTTAAAGGTGACATATGTATAGCCAGTGGATCCCACAATTATGTGGCCCACCAAGTTGGTTGTGTTGACATGAGTGTGTAAGTGTCTGGATGCAAGCATATCAGTTTGCGGCATTTTGAGAATCTGTGTGTGTTCTGATGTCCAATGTGTACTGGAGGAATCAGAACAAATTCATTTGTAAAATGGATTAACCCTTTGTGCATAGTCTGGTATGTAGTTCTATCGAAGTTGAGAAAACCTAAAAGTAATTGTAGCATTTTTATGGTATTTAGTGGTTGTAACAGAGCACATTTCTGATACGACAAGCCACTCACCTGTACTCCAGGTTGTTCTGCCTTGGCAACGATAGTTCTCCAAATCTCCTGGGAACTAACAGAACGACAGTAAGGAGAAATTACACACTGCCAAGCTGAAAGCCCCAAGGGGGAAAGGGGATTGGGAAGAGAGAAGAGAGACAAGACAACAAACATACCAGAAGTCTTCGCTGATCTGAAGGGATACACCTCTTGAACTGTCTGGGAAGACCTTGAAACTCAGGATTCTGGGGGTTCTGTATGTGTACGAATCTTTGTTCAGTTACACTGTTCTTCATGAAAAGTACTGGATAATCAAATAAAAAATATTTGCATTACCAATTTAAAGAAGTACCTAGTGTATGCTAGATGTCTTCTATAACATATTACATATCCTACCTAGTTTTATGAAACTGGCATTTGCGCACACAGAGCAATTGTTCCTGAATCAGGCTTCTTAACCCAGTGTCAATAAACAGTCTCTAATGGGAGCAGGAACATTCTATGAAACAGAATTAACATAATAAAGTTATCCACCAAAAGACATCTCCTCATTAGTAATGGTTTTGCATATTGTGCATATTTCACAGATTGTCTTACCTAAGCCTTTTTCTATAACCAGCCTTGGCTTACAATGTGTACTCTAAAATAAAAATTCATGAAAACAAAAGAAAAAAGACAAACAGAGCGAGGAATTGTACACTTATAATAAATGTCAATAATTGTCCTTTCACTGGATAATCAGCTTGCCAGTCGGATTTTGTCTTGGTACAATTCCACAGTAATTACGGTTTGCCTTCACCGTAATGGTAGATAGGTACTCTGCGCCTTTTTGTTAGATCTTTAATGCACGTTTATAAAGTCACTGAACTGCCAAAATAGTCTTTGCTGAATCCTTACAGTTCAAGTTTTGTGCGTCTTTTGGAAGAAAATAAAGTTGACTCACCGGTGTGTCTGAAGTCTGATGTTTTACCTGATTTTTACATTTTCATCTGCAATAACCTTTTTCTCTTGTGGTTTTTGTACAGGGTTCGTGGTAATTGCTGACGGATGAACAGGAAGGAAGATCAGCCACTGGAACCGAAAACGGAATGAGGAGAAGGGAAGCCGGTCGGAGACGCTGAAGCCAGGAGTAGAAATGTTCCAGGACACCATCGCCGAATCGCTCGATGAGGAGCTGGAGCCAGGTAAGTGCTGAGAGCAACGAGGCTAAGCAAAGACTGCATGCGGAATCGGTTCAAATACCCTTGCCGCACCGCTGTTGATTTCCTAACACGTGTTGCACGTTTTGACAGTTTAAACGTGAAGGGAATCTGCCAGTAGGCATTTCATTAGCATACTCATGTCTGCAGCGTATGCTGAGCATTGTTCTTAGTTGGAAGTTGACCCGCACATAAGCATACTCATGTCTACAATGTTGCTTGAGCATTGCTTTTGGTTGAAGGTTTGTATGGCACGTGCAGTGAACATTGCATTTTGCTTACATTGTTAATTTATATTGCACTCTTCGCGTTACTGTAAATAGCTATGTAAACATTATGTTCTACTGCGGGGTGGAGTATGTTCAGGTGTGACCATGCCCATAACAATTTATCAAAGAAATTTGGTGCAAGGCTTTTGCCTTCATATGATAACTCGTATCCCAAAAATCTGGACACTGAGAAAAGTACTTTTTGTTTTGTTTTACATTGAATTTGTAGCCATGTTCAGCAAATCCCAAAACTATGCTATCTACCCTGGCTAAGTGTATGTTTCAGTCATCGTCCGTACGGTATATGTCATTGAGGTAGGTCAATGCTTCTGAGTCAATTTCTTGTAGAACTGACGTTACTTGGGCAGCAAACAGACCTGGGCTGATCTTATACCCCGGAGGAAGTTGGCGGAATTTTCTTTGAATTCCTAAAGCGCTAAATGCAGTTAAGTCTCTATTTTCAGGCGCTATATTTTGGCAGAGAAGCCATTAGAAACGTCCAATGTTGTTTTGTATTTTTTTTAACTATGTTGCTCATTAGAGCAGTGCTTTGTGAATTTAGAATTGCAAAAGTGCGTGTATGACTGTATAAATGCCTGTAGTCTAAGACTAAGGGCCTCATTGCGATGCTGGTCAGACGAGCATCCAACCTGCATGTGGTTGGAAATTGGACCGCCCAGGCCTTGTAGTGGAGGCCACAGGGGCACAGGGACCCTGCTAAGGGCCCCCCAAAGTCTGTTTCCGACAGCCTTTCTATGGCGGTCGGCCCGCCATAGAAAGGCTGTCTGAAAGGGACATCAGAAATGCTAGGGCAGTGCCTAAGCAGGCACCGCCCCATTGTAGGGAATTACTTTCCAACTGATGGTCGGACAGGCTCCTTGAGCCCGTCAGAATCATCGGTCAGTCCCTCCGCACGCTGCTTCCAACCACCATGCATCATAATGCGGCGGTCGGACCTCGGCACTAGATGTCGGTCGGACCACAACTGACAAATCATCAGTTGCGGTCTGACCAAAATGATAATCTGGGACTAAGTGGTGGGAATAATCCACTGTAGCTACCCGAAACAATGGATTGTTCATTGCTGAAATACAAGGATCTATTATGCCTCGATACTCTAATTGTAATAGAATTTCCCTAACCGGGCATTTTGCTTCATGTTTAATTGGGTATTTTGGTTGCACCTGCAAGCTTGACCTTATAGGTATTGCGTGATAAGGCAAATTCTTATCCCAGCCTACATGATTCCTGTGTTAAGCCTGGGCTTGTGCAAGACCCCATTATGCGGCATACGCTTGTCTGACACTTTCAGGAACAAGTACAGAGAAGTAAGATATAATTACATCTTTTCTATGTGGGGCTTTTCTAACAAACTCAGACAGCCAATCTATTTCAGCCAAGAGAATGTCATAGGTGGTTGTTAAATTTTCCCAGAATATTAACTTAATAATACGCAATATGTCACCCTCAATTTGGATGTCCAAATCATAAAGTCTGTCAGGAGAGCTAACCCGCTGATCTAGTGTTTCAACTTGAATATTTCATTAGTTGCTCTTGAAACCAGAAACTCTTGAGGATTCCGGTGAACTATTATGACCTCTGCCATGCTGTCTAACAGTGTCAATGTCCATGTCTTGTTCTGAAGGAGCATTCTCGATATGTGTGGCATATTTAGTGGAAATACCTGCCACTTTCTTCTTTTTGAATTGGGGTTTTTGCTGTGGAAGTTTCTCCTCCTTTTTTATAATAATGACAGATGAAGTTTGTTAGTCCTTTCTTGGTTTCACATACTCTTCATGCCTACGTTCGGGTTGTCCCACTCTCTCCAAGCATTTGTCAGTGAGTCCTGAAAGGAACGAGAAGGAAGTGCATCAGTGTACTGATACCTATCAGGCTGTTTAAGTATATCATGGCTACGCAAATTATAATGTTTTTAAGTGGGCTTCAGTTGTGGAGAGCACCCCATGCTTTTGTTTTATCTTTATTGTTCTGTTTGTCCAAGCATTTGTTAGAAAACTCAGGTGTGTGCTTGGTATTATCTTTTTCAGAATTGCTTTTTAGCTGAGGCTTATTAGGCTTGGCTCAACCTATTGATGTATATGTTTCAGGAATCATTTTGGGTAATTTGCGCTCTTGGTCCACAATGGGAACCTGTGCAAGGTTGGTGTACTGCCAGTGCTGCTTCCTCCCCTTTAATATTACTTAAAATAATTGAGGAAACTGTGGCAAAATTGCCAATTATTTCCCTCCTCAAATCCAGGGCAGGGGCTGCCCCGTATTCATGTTGAATCTGTTTTAGCACTTCAGGCAAAATAGCACTGGATGGTGTACCATGTCTAATGTTATATATGGCTGGAAATACTTTGCCCCAAGTTGCACAGTCCTCCACTTGGGGAACCATTCCAAGTGGTAGACACATTGTGAGAATTCTATGGTTGTCTTGGGGTCCCATATGGGGAAACAATGCTTCAAGCTGGTTTGTTTTTTGTTCAATTCAAAACGGAATTCCCTTTTGTCTTGTGGGAACCTTACCCACAATTGCATTAATAGGGACTGGACTAATTGCAGGTACAGTTAACTGTGGCTGCACAGCTTGAACAGCCATTGCTGGTGCAGCTGTTATTGTACGCATAACGAACTGCGTTAAACATCTATATTTTTTGTTATGTTATGTTATGTTAAATAAACTTTTTGAGCACATGAATGCCCAGAGGTGTCTTGGCGCTAGCTCTGTAGGCTCAAAGACAGCATCTAATTAAACAAAAAAAACATGTTTTAAGTACCTTCCTAAAGAATAGAAAATTAGGCATGGCTCTGATATGGGGGTTGGGGGGGTCATTCCAAGCCTTGGCTGTGCAAAGCACAAAACTTCTACCACCCCATTGGTCTGTTTAAACCTAGGGATGACATGTTTGTTTGCTCAAGAGGAGCGTAGGTTTCTGAGAGGCTTGTACCTCTTAAAACTCTGTCATAGATAGTCTGGCCCACTATTGTTAAAAGCTTTGTAAGCGATACATAGAGCCTTGAATTTAAATCATTGTCTGATTGGAAGCCAATGTAGGTTGCGAATAGCTTGTGTAGAAGGTTTATATTTAGGGATCCCTGCAAATAATCTGGCTGCAGCATTCTGGAGAGTTTGCAACTTATTCATGTATTGGTGCTGCATATTAAGATACAGACCGTTACAATAGTCTATTTTTAATAGAACCAAAGTTGAGACCACCGTATTTTTTGCATCATCTGGAATGAATGGAATGATTTTCCTAATCACACTCAGAATGTAGAAAGCGGATGAGATCACGGCGTTCACCTGTTCACCAAAAGTGAGTTTGTTATCCATGATAACTCCTAAGTTTTTGGCTTTGTTGACAGGGACAGGGAGGGTGCCTAACTCCTCTGACCACCAAGATGGAGGCCCAAAAAAAGGCAGAATACCAAATAAGATGATCTCAGTCTTTCCTGAACTGAGTTTTAAACATTTTCTGTTCGTCCAGGGGTTGATGGCGAACATGCAGTCATGGAATCTCTCACCTGTGCCTTTATCATTGTCAATCAGTGATACCACAATTTGTGTATCGTCCGCATACGATGTTAGCTTAAAGCCAAAAGATCTAATCAAAAATGCCAATGATGTCACATACACGTTAAATATAGTTAGGCTAAGTGAGGATCCCTGTGGGACCCCACATTGGAGCGCAAATGGGTCAGAAACAAATAGATCCAGGGCCACAGTTTTCTTCCGCTCTGATAGAAAGATTTTAACAGGAAGAGTGCATTCCATTCAATTACTACAGCTCAAAGATGGCCGATCAACAATTTGTGATCAACTGTATTGAAGGCAGCCGATAAATCGAGTAGGACAAGGGCTGCACTTCCTCTCTTGACCAAGGTGGTCCTTATCTCTTCATATGTTTTAATCACAGCTGTCTCCGTACTATGACCGCTTCTGAAGCCAAACTAAGTGGTATCCAACAGCTGATTAATCTGTATGAATTGAGCAAGCTGTTGATTCATCTCCTTTTCTACTATCTTAGGAGGTAGGGGAATGTGGGAAATGGGGCGATAGTTGTTAGGATACGTTGGATTCAGGCTGGAGTTTTTTCTTCAAAGGGAGTATAGAGGCAACCTTCCATTGCTTAGGAAAGTATCCTTTCTTAAACATAGCATTAAAAATACTAGTAAGCTGGACAGCAATGGTTTCTGAGACTAACTTAGTTACTGCAGGAGGACATGGGTCCATCAGGGACCCTGGCTTAACAGTTTGAATCTGCATCATTACCTGACTGCTGGTCAATGCGGAAAATTCTGAGAAAGTGGTCGGTCCCACATCACAAACAGGCAAATAGTTTACTTCTTGAATAGGAGTTTGATTTTTATCAAACGTATTATATATTAGTTCAACTTTGTCAAAGAAGAAACTAGCAAGGGTATTTGTTTTAAATGAAGGAGGTTTATTACGACTTAGTTACAGGTAATTAAGATGGTAAATTTCAGGTAAGTAGCTAGTAAGTAAATAGCAACTATCACCACCAGGAGTAGCATCCTTTTTGCTCAGCCCACACACTCCAACTCATCCTCTCAACCACACCAGGCACTCCAGCATTCCATTACATCACCAACACTCCAGCAACCCACTACATCAAATTCATACTGGCTGAGCAGCAGGGAACTGGTAACTAAGGGAAAGGATGCATAGTAATAATTAAAGTCGCACCACATCTCCTTCCCTTAGGGAACAATTGACAATATCAAACACTGCACGATGGAAATACACATCATCCAATATCATAAGCATAAGAGAAGGCAATACATATTCAAACTAACTGCTAATTGAAAGGACTAATGATGTAAACATGACAAAACAGTCCTATGACATTAGACACTAGAATAACACCAATGTAATACTGTGCAGGACTTGGAGAACACCCTCACTCACCCCCTTCTGCACACCAGGACAACATTTGCACTAACTAGGGCACACGATCCTACAAGACGCACCAGGGTGCATGAGGACTTGGAGAACTCAGGACACCAATGAGATGTAACACCCTCACTCACCCCCTTCTGCACACATTAGGACATTAAAGTGCAACATTTGCACTCACTAGGGCACACAACCCTACAACGCCCACACCTTCTGCACACCTGACAGGACCAGGAGTCTCAGGCAACGCACACTAGGTAGGGTACACGACCGTACAACACACTCATATTCTGCACACTTTCCAAAACCAGGGGTCTAAGGCAACGCATACTAGGGTACACGACCCTACAGCACACACACCTTCTGCACACCTGACAGGACGAGTGGTCTCAGGCAACACACACTAGGGTACACGACCCTACAAAACACACACATTCTGCACAACTGACAGGATGAAGCGTCTCAGGCAACGCACACCAGGCTACAAGACCCTACAATACACACACATTCTACACACCTGAACATCTGCACAAAAAGATCAGCATGGCATTGAACATAGGATAAGGCAACCAATATTCACAAGGCACCACTAGCAGGTTAAAAGTAGCTTTGACATTCAAAACATAACCAACGAGAATGTATAGCATTTAAACAAAATCACAACTTAGCAAGTAACATGCATTATAAGTACACATAGCTTTTACATTCACAACATAACCAACGAGAATGTAAAGCATTTAAACACAACCACTCCTTAGCAAGTAACATGCATTATAAGTACAAGTCGCAAAATACAAAAGCATTAAAACATTCCAGCACAGGCAGATAGCTAGTTTTTTTTTTTACTCCGGTGAGCAATCTCTCACCCAAAGTTCCTCACCAATGCTGGATACTTGGAGATTCTTCACTCTCACCGGCTTCCTTAGCAACAACGAGTAGCAGTCTCATGGCCCTCTGAATAACATGCACTGAATACCAATGCTGCTGACACGCTTCTAGTTTCTTCCACCATACTGACTGATGCATTTCAGTCTTAAGCCTTGACATGACGGAGTCAGGCGAATCAGGGCAGCGCTCCAACACGCGCACCTACAGTCCATCAAAGATGATGACGACTCTCATCACCCATGGCTTCGCATGATGCACTACAAAAGGGGATGATGGACGGAACGTTTGAGCCAATCAAACACTCACCCCCAGTCAACTGATCTGGGTTTAATCCATCATCATTCTTTAGCTCACTCCACCACCCCAGTTCAGACATGGCCATATGCAAATCAGTCTGACCCTGTGCCTCATGGGAACAGTCCAGCCCGAACTGCCAAGCCATGTCTTCCCTGGACCGGAAACAAGCATCCTAGGACCGGTTTCTGGCATTCCAGCCGTCATCAGCCAGGCTTGCTTGAATCCAGTGGCAAAGTGAGCAAGGGACCCACGTAAGCACATTCAAATGCTGCATTGGATGTCCACGGACACATGCCCGCAGCACATGACAGCCTTGTGGCCCATTCAAATGCCGCACCAACAGTAAGGGGACGCGCACTCCGCAATGGTATAGGGACACACTCTCCCCACCCATAAGAGGCACGTTAAAGTTTAGGTGACAGCGCGTCACACAGTCCTTAGCATCGAGCAGCTCACCAGTCTTGTCCTTCCACCACACCAGCATTGCATAACTTGCAGCATTAACATACTTCACTTGCTGCATTTGATGTAAATCAGGGCTATCAATTTCAATCTCGATACGAAGCTTTAAACGTTAACTTCACTTTTGGTAGCACCATGGTTACATCACAAGACAGAGGCAGCATACAATTAAAAATGCGAGTTCACTAAAAAACGCTGCTGGTTCCTTTAAAATAAACGTTGCCGGTTCCTAAAAACTGTACATTGACTCCTCTTGAACGCTACAGGTTCATTCTAATTGAACACTGCCAAATCGCATGAATGGTACAAGTACACTTAAATAACAGATACACGCCCAGACTGTGGGCTGTCCAGCGAAGAAGACACTGGTGGGGCTACCAGGGCATTCTGTTACTTTCAGGCTTCGTTTCCTTCTCTCTTAATTCTACTCTTAGTTTCTTCTGTAGTTCTTCTGTAGACCTCCATAACCTTACACCTAGTTCCTCAAGCGTGGTTCCTTTCCTTGATTGTCGCCAGTGTTGTAAAAGATGTCGTAGGCTTGTAAGCATGTCCAGTAGTCCAGTAGTGTAGGATTGATGAAGAAGGTTTATTACGACTTAGTTACAGGTAATTAAGATGGTAAGTTTCAGGTAAGAAGCTAGTAAGTAAATAGCAGACAGCCTCACCAGGAGCAGCATCCAAGCAGCTCAGCCCACACACTCCAACTCACCCTCGCAACCACACCAGGCACTCCGGCATTTCATTACATTACCAAGCACTCTAGCATTTCACTACATCACATTCATACTGGCTGAGCAGCAGGGAACAGGGAACTAAGGGAAAGGATGCATAGTAAGGATTCAAATCAATTGCAAAAATATATATCCTAACTAGACCTGTGTAGGGAGCATGTAGGCCCTGCAACATTTAATGGTGCTAAATTTTGGTATGGTGTATAGCTGTCTAAGCCTGGCCAGGTCGCCCCATCATTGCTGAGGGGACCCAGTCTTACATTGTTTAGTGGATGTCAGAGAGTGCCTTAGAACCAATTTTGATGTTAATGGTATTTCTACATCTTCATAAGCTCTAAACTGACCTGGTAATGCAGCTGGAGTGTATGTGTGAAATGCCTGTGAAGTGGCATTGACTTCAGGAAAGTGAGCTCAAGAATAAAATACCTCGGATTTATATGCTTCATGGGCCTCAACCATGAAGGTAATATCTCCACCCTCAACAGGGAGCCCTGTTATGGGGGGCGTGGCTTGGGAGCCACGAATGGCGGATGTGTGAGCCTGCATCACCGCGCCGGCCCAAAACGTATCCTGCCGAAACTCAGCTCCTACCCGCGCTGCCTGAGATCGCTATGGTGGCTTGGACAGGGGAAAGGTTGCTGCACCGCCAGAGACGCTCATCAGTGGGGATAGAGGTCGGGAGACAGCGTTACGAGACCCTGTCCGCCCCGGTGCCTGTGATAGCAAAATGGCGGCCGCGATCGGCGGACGCTGAGGCGCGGGCCCCCTGCTTTGCTGACACCGAGAAGCTGTGTACTGCACAGATCAGGAGCGGCTGCTGGACTGGTTATTTGGGGCCCGCGACCCGCGCTCTGCCACGGACTGGATCGAGAGCGCTGAGAACTTCACCAAATCACCGACTGTGTGGCGGGTGAGGATCAGAGGGCTGTGGCCTGCAGATGAGGCGTGAGGGCGCAATGGCGGCCGCAACTGACAGAAGATGAGACTTGGTCCCCCCTCCTTGCAGGCCTCGAGAGGCTGCGCCTTACTCGGGCCCGGAATGATTGCGGGGCTAGCTGCCTGCAGCCTGTGAGTCCTACGCTCTGCCAGGGATCGGATCGGAAGTGCTGGGGGCCCGATCGAGACACCAGCTATGATACAGGTGAGGTGCGGAGGGCGTGGGCCTGCAGCTGGAGCGCACCCCGAGATTCAAGACAAGGGAGAAGGAGTGACTAGCCGTCCCGACTAGTCCCTGCAACATCGCCTGTGGCGGTGCAACGAGGCACGGCGGCGCGCCCCAGAAGGCCAAATGATGCCCTGCAAGGCATTGGCCCACACTACCTGAGCTGATTGAAGTGAGAGGCTTGTACTGGCCCGAGATCCCCCAACCAGGCAAGAGGTTGCGGCCTGTGCTGTACCCTGCATAGGCACGGCACGGGGGTGATCAAAGCGGCTCGGGGATGCACGGGCATGAGAACTGTATGCTGGAGACCTAGAACCCCACATCCCTGTCGATGATTGGGCCTCTGTGGAGGGAGGCGAGACCTGTGGGCCCCCCACAATTCATGGGAGGTGTGAGTTATCGGAACTCATATGTTGGATGGTTCACTGGATGTGGCTGGTTGGGGATAGGGAGCTGTTGCGGTGCTTCTCACTGAGCCTGGGAACTGATGTATGAGAGCACTTACCTGGCCTCGCACACGGCCTGTGGGGGAAGGCCTGCTCCACCCGTGGTGCCGAACTTCAATCTAGACCGCGACTTCCATGGCCCTTGGACCCGGGGGGATTCAGAGAGAAGAGAGCTTACCCTGCCTCAGGTACCCCACTGAGCCTGTTTGTAGATACCCCGCGAGGAGTGGTGGATTGAGCCGCAGGAGATGCCACCAGGTCTACTCACATACACCCTGGGAGACCACAATGCCACTGGCCCGCTTGGAGTTGTCCCCCCTCGGTGGCCAACCGCTGCACTGGTCTGCCTCCCCGGCACACAGAACAAACTCGCTGACACCCTGAGTGCAAGAAAAGGCCCTAATATGGGGAAACCCAGGACGAAAGGGGGCAGGGGCCCCCTCCGACAAAGGTGAAGACACAGCAGACCCTCCACAGATCTCAGAGGCCCCGCTGCCACTGGCCGACCCGGTGCATCAGCAGCTAACTAAGATCCTGGAAGCAATAGCGGACACTAAAGCCACCTTGCACCAGGACATTAGCACGGTGTCGGTGGGGCTGGGCTTGCTTCGCACCGAGCATCATAAACTCGCAGAGAGAGTGAAACTAACTGAGGTCTCAATCACATAATTACACCCAGAGCAGAAAAGTTGACCAGCCAGGTGAGCAAGCTTACTGAGCGAGTTGGTCTGCTGGAACACAGGGCGGAAGATGCGGAGGGCCGCAACAGGAGAAATAATGTAAGAATAGTGGGCCTGCCAGAAGGAACAGAGGGCGGAGACATGATCACCTTCCTAGAACCATGGCTTCGTACAGTTATTGCACCTGAGGGACTCTCTGCTTTTTATACGCTGGAACGGGCGCACCGGGTATCTGGTCGCCCACCGGCCCCTGGATGTCCACCGCACCCAGTGGTAGCGAAACTACTTCATTACAAGGACAGAGACATCCTTCTACAGAAGGCATGTACAGATGGCCCGTTCACAGTGGACAATTCCCAAGTTTCATTTTTCTCGGACTATACCGTTGAGGTACAGAGACTCCGAAACTCATTTTTGGACGTAAAGAAGGCACTCAAAGATGAAGGCCTACATTACTCCTTGATGTTCCCGGCTAGGCTCCGCATAGTCTTAGATGGGAAAATCTACTTTTGTGAACACCCGGAAGCAGCCTGGAAATGGTTTGAATCCTATAAACCTGGCAAAGACCCTGGAACAGTTAGGGCTGAGTGCCCTCAAACCACAACGAATCCAGGGAAGAGAACACAAACCCAATCAAAACGGAAACCACCAAAAAGACCAAGCCCCTCCCAAACTGTGAAGGAGGGACCTGCAGCCCCGCAAGCGGTAGCCGCCCTCATGAAACCAACTGACTCTGTCTCCGAACCGGGATCTGGATCCATCAAAGGAACCGATGGCTTAGACTCAGACAGTTCACAAGCGAACAGTACCATATTGCCAGTTGTCACCCCTAGAACAGCTGACGACCTCTAGCTGCACAGAGCCTTTATGATGGGGATCCATAAGGAGAGAAATCGTGAAATGTCTCAGCGTGACAAAGGATATAATAGCTGGACACATTGAACACATGGGCTGGTGCTGGCTCAACTGGACGCAGGAAGTCATAATGCAAATAGTGGTCGAACCACGATAGCCTGCCCCCCTGGAAAGCTCCACCTATTTGTGGCAGGAGCCTTCCGAGAACATGAACGATTTGCCTGTAGTTTGGGTGGCTGCCGTTGCCAGGCTGCTCTGGGGAGAAGGGAGTTTTATTTTGTGGGAATTTCTAGTTTTCACACCCACATTTTGGGGGTTTTTATGTGCAAGTGGGGCCCTGGCCCATCACCTCTGAGATTAAGGGGGAAGTGGGGTAGGGGGACAGATCCAGCGGTCCAGCCCCGTGTAATGCCTACAGGAAAGCTTACACTAAAATTATTGATGTGGAACATTAGGGGAATGGGCTCAGCCGCTAAGCGCCACAATATACATAGGTACCTGCGCAGAAGGGGGGTGCAGATTGCACTCCTTCAGGAAACACACCTTACCAGCGGGAGGGGGAGAGATTGCGCAGATGCTGGAGAGGGCAGGTATTCGCGACCTCTTATTCTGCATACGCAAGAGGTGCAATGATTTGGATCAGGGCCGGTGTATGTGTTGATCAAGGACAGAATCTATGGACAGGAACTCACGTTAGGTAGTATATATGCCCCTAATCAAGATCAGGTACAGTTCCTCAAGACGCTTTCAGGCTCTTTGCCTGCGGTACTAACCCTGTGTGTATTACTAGGGGGGACTTTAACTGTGTTGCCGATACGGCTCTCGATCGCTCCCTCCCCTCATTGCCGAGTGCCCAAATACATAAAACGGCAGGGGGTCCAAGACTGGAAGGGACATTGGGGACTGGAGGACAGCTGGAGGACACAACATATCAGAGACCGAGATTACTCTTATTAATGGTTCTTACACCACTTACACACCAGGTTGGACCTATTCCTGGGTACACCAGGCCTGAGCTACACACACAGAATATTTGGGGCGTACACTGTCTGACCACAGCCCCCTCTTGTTGTCTCTCCATCCGGAGAGTCACCGCCCACCGATACAAATGTGGCGGCTGAATACTCAGGCCCTTGAAGACACCTGTTTCAGCGAGACCATAGGCATGGCCATAGACTCCTCCTTCGAAACTAATGCACAGACGGCCTCCAATGCCCTGATAGAGTGGGAGGCGTTCCAGGTAGTTCTGAGGGGTAAATGTATGGGGGAATCATTAGGAGCCCAGAGGGAACTTCACCGGGAACTGGAAACCCTAGAAGGTGACCTACATAGATTAGACAACGAACAAGGAACTAGGCCAGATGCAACGGACGCCCTCAAACAAACACGCACATCATATTACCAAGCTCTTGACCGCCTGCGGTGCCACGACTTTAAGAGCAATCTCACTAAAGTACAGGAGGAAGAGGGGAAGCCGGGTAGGCTGTTGGCGTGGCTGATTAAACCAGAGACACGGGGATCCCCAATAACTCATATCACACCTGCTGAGGGTGACCAGATATACGGCCCGAGGCTATCAATGCCTTATTTTGTGACTACTACTTGTCATTATATAAGGCCCCACGATATCCCTTGATACACAAAGGGAATTCCTGAGGGTCTTGCACCCCCAAATCCTAGAAGAACAAATAATTGACCCTCTGGGAAGGCCTGTGACAGTCCCCGAGATCCGGGCTGCGATTAAAAGCATGGCTACAGGGAAGACCCCAGGACCTGATGGTCTACCGGCTGAATTCTACTTAACTTACATCGCAAAGCTTCCGCCGCAATTGGAGAAGCTCTACGCAGAATCTCTGAAACTTGGATGCCTGCCCGAGACCACAACAGATGTGCTGGTCATCCCCCTCCCCAAGAAGCCAACACAGGAGGCGAAAGTTATAGACTTCCGACCACTCTCCATGTTAAACATGGATTTTAAGATCCTTAGTAAAATCTTAGTGCTCTGCCTGCTACCCCACATGTCGACCCTGGTTCATGCCGACCAGAATGGATTTATCTCAGCCCATAACACCTCGTACAACCTGCGAAGGATGTACTCAGTACTATACCACGCTGATGTCCGCCATTTACAGCATGCAGCCCTCTTGTCAATAGACCTCGAGAAGGCCTTTGATACCGTGAGATGGGATTACCTGCTTGAAACTATGAGACACATGGGCCTAGGAGAAAGCTGGGTAAACTGGGTGAGGCTACTATATGAATGGCCCACGGCTAGGGTACGGACCAGGAAAAAAGTGTCTCCACAATACGAGATTTTCCGAGGCACACGACAGGGCTGCCCATTGTCTCCCCTGTTGTTTGCTCTGGCAAGGGAACCATTGGCAGCCTTAATCCGACAGGGCGGTGAGGGACTGGGTATCACGTTAGGGAGGAACACTCATATCATCTCACTATACGCCGATGATCTACTGATCTATCTCAATGATGCAACGGTGGGTACCAAGACTGCTTTGCGACTGATGGAACAGTTTGAGTTGTTATCTGGCCTCAAAGTAAATCGCAGTAAAACTTACCTCTTTCCAATGGGACTCCCCGTTAGACTTAACGGTGGGCATTAACTGGGCCCCCACAACCTTCCAATACCTGTGGATCAAGGACTTCCACTCGCTGGACGATCTTCGTGAAGGCAACCTGGGCAAGGATCTCCTGTCCTTGAGATCAAATGTCTCATTCTGGTGCACGTTACAGTTGCCGATCCTGGCCCGGGTCTCCCTTGCTAAAATGGTCATGCTGCTGGGCCTGCTGTACTTTTTTATTAATCTCCCCATAACTGTCCCTGCCTCATGGTTTTGACAACTAGATGCTCTACTGCGAGACCTGATATGGTAAAAGGGGAGGCGGAGAGTAGCCCTGTTGATCCTACAGCATCCTTCCGTGGAGGGAGGACTCGGAGTGCCTAACTTCAAGCTCTATTTCTTAGCCTCTCAGCTCCAAGGGTTGGCACAATGGTTGGCGGATACAGGCCCAGTGAGTACTGACCTAACTGACCAAGGGATCCATACAGACCGGCTATTGGCAAATATGCTAGACACGGACATTGTTATCCCTCACTTATCCCTGTTGCAAACCACAGCTCTACGCTGTTGGAAACGCTGTCTTTCTAAAGTGGGAAACTCTCCTCTATATGCCCCGGATCTGCCGCTAGTGGGCCTCCCAACCCCAAGACGATACTAACCTTAACACTGTTGAGACTCTGGACTGAGGCCGGACTGGAAAAAGTAGGGGATTGCTACCAACAGGCTCCATTTGAAGACCTGCTTGAGAGCTATGACTTGCAACCAGGCCAATTCCTAACCTACGAGATAATACTGCGTACCTTCAGAGGGCTGTGGGGGGGGGGCCAAGAAGAGCCAAAGCCACACGCGATATTACATTCACTCCCCACACTAGGCACTGCCAGGCATCATGTAAAATGGTTTTATATATCACAACTGGAGATGACCCGTACACCCCTAACGAAACTGCGTACTCGTTGGGAGACTGCTCTGGGTAGAATCATCACAGACACGGAATGGTCCAAAATCCTGGCATAGCCTAGAAAAGTCTCACGCAATACTAGATTAAAGTGTACACAGTTCAATTACACACACATGACATACATGACACCTCATAAACTGCAGCTCGCCTTTGGAGGCATTGGATACAAATGCCAGAGATGCGACCAAGTAGATGCAGACTTCACACATATGACTTGGGATTGTGCCCCGTTACGTCGGTTCTGGGAGGAGACATTACAACTCATAAGTGCAGCAGTGGGGCGCACATTAGAACCAACAATGGAGGTGTGCCTACTGGGGCTCTTCCCTCGCCCTCCTAAAAGGAAAGCAGGGAATAGATTCCTGGATTTAGCTCTGGCTCTAGCCAGAAGAAGAATAGCATTGGCCTGGAAGTCTGCCTCTGGACCAGCAGTAGAAGCCTGGAAGCGGGATGTCACTCACTGGGCCGGGGCAGAGGGTAGGGTCCTGACGAGGGAGGAGGCGCGAGGACCGAGGAAACGCCATATTGCTGACCTCTGGAAAGAGATACTGGAGACATGGGAAAACCCAAACAGAGATAAGAGTGACGGAGGGTGGAGTGAGGACAGGGCACAAACGAGCGGCGAGGACGATCAAAGGGGGAACGCTTGAATAATAATACTGAGTTGACCTGCACAAGCCTCCTACTGTAAACGGATCTTGACACACTGCTCAACTCTGGCTAATCAGGGGGACTCTATATATAGCCTGGCTTTCATATTCACCCTGGGGGGACTGCAAGTCCACGGACCGGCGGGCAGAAGACGGCCTACTGACAGGGTGGCGCACACTGGGCCCTCCCCAGCCCCCATGCGCATGACCCAGACAATCTACTTAACTCATTAGCACATGCATAATTCCTGGCCCCACTGCACAGTTTGTTAATTAGATAGTAAATAGGATTTACCAGTTGCATAGTTTCCCTGTTTTTTTTTTAATAATAAACTGTGGGATATTTACAGACTGGCATATAATAGGCGATTGTATGTTTAACCAGAATTATCTTTTCCTACACTCTATGGGCGAGATAAGATTGCAACAAATGTTATTATGACCTACATGTATATAAACTTATTGATCACCGCCTTTACGACCTACTCGAACTGTAACCAAGGATAAAACAAGGTGATTTTACGCATCCCATAGAAGTGTTGTGCTTTAACGTGAAATAATTGCTGAGCATTATGATAATGGTTGGATTTTGAAATAAATGCAAATAAAAATATGTTTGATAAACAAACGGGGAGCCCTGTTCCAGTAATAGTGCTGTAACAGCATGTCTATAGTTAACTGGAATGTTAACTGCTAGTGCCATATTTAATGAATGGAATCCAAAGAAGGGAAAGTACTATAGTGGGGTAACCCTTTTAAAGTTCCAAGCTTGGAGAGCCTTCAGATTAAAAAAGGGGTTTCCTAGTAAACTGAGTAGGATTAATCCCTAACACCTCAGACTTCTCCATATAAGGTAAAAAGGAGACCTTGGGCACACGCATCAACTACCTAGGAGGCCCAAAAAATAAGTACCTGACCTAGAACGTTGGTGGCGCCATGTTATACAGTTCCTACAAATTAAGTAGGACTGTCTATCTGGACAACATGAACTTCAGAATATGGGGACTCAGTTCACACATACCATCAGAAAATGTAGGCCCAATTCCTAGATAGCTTACAGTGCCCCAACTAAACCCATAACCTTACCAGGGTACCAGATGGTATCAGCAGTCTCGAACATGACCACTCTTATTCCCCAAGGAAATTGAGGAAACAGATCTACCCTTTTGTTGTTACTTTTGCACGCCCAAGTTAAACACAAGAAAAATAGGAATATGGCTTTTCAAATATTTATTGAAACAATCATATTCTTGTATGGAAAGTGTGAGCTGCAATTTTCGGCAGACGAAACAAAGCATTGTAACCAGCATTAAAAGAATGGAGAAAAAGATAAACAATTCAACCATGAAAAGCTTACCATGTGATTATACTCCTATCTAATACTACCAATACTATCAAGAGCATAGCGAGAGTACCCTCTGCCAGATCCATTGGAATAGCCTACCCCCCCATACCTGAGTATGATGTGCCAGGAAGCTGATATAGAGCAGGCTATTGTCCTCTGGAGGATAGAGGCCAGAATCAGCAGGGCTGTATTGCAGGCACAGCACACCACGTTCCAGGACAATCCCAGTTGAAGAGGTCCTCTGCAGAATGTAGGTTGTACAGATATGGCAAAATTACTAGCCAATCTAGACTCCAAAATGGTAGTTAAACCGCCCACATATAACTCAGCAAGAAGATGAGTGTACCAAATCCACAACATACAAAACACCAAGTTCAATTGAAATTAATTCAAAATTGTAATAACATTTAAGCATATACACATAATATACTTTTTATATCCATTGGTCGCTCCAAAAAGTGAATAGCAAGTGCTTAGAAAAAGTGCTCGTGCATAAGTGAGGGAAGACCAAAAAGAGACAGTACAACTATTTACAACCAAATGATATTCATGCCTGTCTGATTTTAGGTTTAGATTATTTTACATCCATAATGCATAGGCACAGTGTACAATTCAATGCTGTCCCCCTGTGGATACACAATCACATTGAAGGGACACACAAACTGCAATTGTGAGGATGTGATATATGTTATCTTATGCCCTTGTGGATTTTTGTACATTGGCCAGACCCGACAAAAAGTGAAAATATGCATACTTCAACATTGCGGCCGAACCAGGTGCAAGGTTCAAAGGGCACCCTTTGTGGAACACTCTCATTCCGTTAATCACCCTGCTGAAAGTTTGAAATGGCTAGTGTTAAAATATCTCCCTGGAACAAAGGGGTGGTAGTTTGGTTGACAATATGAATTTGCAGAAATGCAAATGGATGCATAGCCTGGACAATGTAGTCCATGGGTTGAATGAGTATGAAGCGATTAAAAGGCAGGCGATTCTATCGAATAATTTTTGCTGTTATAATTACGCACTGTAGCTGTATCATAATCATTGAAGCTGGATGCAGGTTTTTATATACTGAGATGTTCATACTATGTGACTGTATGGTTAACCATGGGGCGTGGCATTGATACTTTGTTCAAACTGTGTGATTTGTATTACTGTGCGAATTGTATAACTGTACGACATAGTAATGAACCAAGGTACATTGGGAATTTCTGAAGGTTTGTTTAACATAGAGGACATTAATATTAACAATGATGTTTTGTTTACCTTGTACAGTGTGACCCCATCTTCCAGCTAGGTTCACAATATGCAAATACACACACATGCATACAAAATAAAAGGGGAGCATAACTTGATGTTTCAAGATTCACGCCCACTCTTTCTGCCACTCATCAACTTAGTACTAGCAATATTTCTACAAACTCAGAAGTAGATCAAGTAACATTGTGCACCGCTAGATGCAAGAAGAAGTGACTGCACATAATCTTGGAAGAATATTTTTTTAATTGTATTTTTCCTCTTGAAATTGGTGCATGACAACTTGATGCCTAGGAATATGCCTTGTTTGCCTTCCGGCTGTAACTGTGACCCATGCCGGTGCTGCTAACTTTCCCACACCCATCCAGCAACCCGACCAAGCACCACGAATCTCATGTTGGGATAACCCATTTTACAAATAACCACCGCATGACTGGTAATTGTCAGACAAATTAGCTGAAGAGTAAACTGAGCATGTTATCTTATTTGTTTCTGGCTTGCAGCAGCTTCCTTTCTGTTTAGTCATAGCTGTCACAAAGTGACACGTTGTTCACAGCTGTAAGCCACTAGAGGGCATTTTAGATTATGATGCAGCAGATTGAGCCCTGTGATTGGACTATACTATTAGGTGGGCAGCCCACCTCACCTGATGCATTTGCTGGACATTGATTGGAGCCAAAGTATGCACGTACATGCGCTGCGTTACCCGCTCAACGCCAAGGGCCTTGGAGCAGCCTGGATCGAGTGTGCAGAACAAAAAGACACGTGTTCTACATAGCGTCTGAGCAAAGATAGATGGGGCAGGCAGACTACTATTGTAGAAGAACTATACCGCACAGCACCTGCTTGGGCCATTCCAATTCCTGATGGTAAAGTCGAGCTGCTACTGAACCAGGGTCCTTTCACGTTCCATTGGTCAAACAGCCATTACCGTGTTGCTGATACAAGCTGAGATAAGAAGCTCAGAAGTGGTGCGCTTTATCCGACCAGCCATGCGTGTTTTTCTCAACTATATTGCTACTACTAGTAACAGTATTCACTACTAGGGCCCAAGTAGATGGGGCAGCATAATGACTCATGCTGCCTGTACTGCTCTAATGTGAGTTGCAGACAACGAGATTCACGGATTCTGTTAGTTGTTGCCAGCGCATCTGTTCGCTGTGACTGTCACCCCGAGATATTGCATTGCTTATGATACCTGGTATCCATGTCGATTTGTCTCCGTTTCCCCGATTAAGATTCGGGTAACAAAAATGTAACTGCATGTAGACATTGGTGCCCAAAAAATATATGGAACAGTTAATAAGGCATGGCTGAAAGTCCAGCCCTGCGGAAGTGAGGAAATTGTTCCTAATAAGTGATTATTCATTTCTGAAATTCAGTGCTGCTTAAGAACAAGTTATTGTATATAGGCTGAGATAAGTGTGACACACTTTGAAATTGTTAGTTACGCCTTTATAGCCAGCACATCATAAAAATAGTGAAACAACATGTCCCAGAATGCAAGTGTTCGGTTAGCAAGAACACAAGAATTGGCCTGCTATCTCACATGTGATTACATGGAGGAGCTTCTGTCAACAGGACAGGAGTTCACCACAGTCCTCGTATCTCATGATATAATGTTGCTGTACAGGTATCAGCCAAGCATTTCAACTTCTTAGGGTGGAAAAGGTGTGTTGCACATGTCTAAATGTAAGGATAAAATAGTTTCTTATGCATTTCAGCGAATGTACTGAAGCTCCAATCTGCTGCACTCTCAAGTAAACAAATTGTGTACCACCCCATAGGCATATATACACAGTTTATGTTTGTTACTTGTGTACCTGAAGGCGCGAGAGACATGCACTCATTAAATGGACATTATTGCTTGATGAAGTATCACTCAAAGTGCCACACATAAGGCAATCAAATGTCCGGATAAACACACGGAAACCACTAAAATGTCCCACATAAAGAATCTGAAAACTTCGCATGTACGATTTAGTATGGGAGAATCTTACATATCTAATGTCTAATCTGCGCACACACACCTTGAAGTGTCTCCATGTCATATGTGACACCTCCTGCCAAACCTGATGTTTTAGACAACAAAACTTGCTGCAATTTCTGAACTCGTTCTTTAAATGCTGAAAGAAACTACAAGTCCAAGTATGCAACTTGCGGTAGGTTAAAAATGAAAACCTGATTGAAGGGGTTCACATATGAATAGCATTCACATATGAATAGAATTCATGACATAAAATGTTCAGTTAACGGTTACATGCTGATGAACAAAGACATGTAAAACCAAGCTCCATGTGTGGCGTGATCATTCGCATGTACCCGGGCTGGGGAGGATGCTACAAATAGCGACGAGATAGGGGATTACATTAAGTCCGCAACCTGAAGAACCGAGTGTGCTCTCTCAGAGAGCTTTCCATTGTCCAGAAAACTGCTCGGGCTTGCCACGTGTGCCTCAGTCGAAGTGAAAATCAACAGTTTGCATATGTGGAGTCAAAGCGGCACTCCAGCCAGTGCAAGGCCTGTGAAGAAAGTCAAAGCCTTACAGAAAGTTTGTTTGTCGTCAGCTAGAAATTTGCTGGTAAAGTCGAGAAGAGAGATACTGGGCCACAGCCTAGCACAATGCTGTCATTCATACAGTATGACAACGCTAAAGATAGCGACAACCAGGTAGAGAGAAGCGCTAAAGACAGAGATAGCAGAGTGCAAGAAAGCGCTAAAAGTGGAAACCTTTCTGAATCACAGAAACACAAAAGGCAGTAGCAACCTGGAATGGAAAGTGCAACGAGTGGCAACAGCCTGGTGCAAGGAAGAAGTATCATTAAATATCTGAAGAATTTGGTGGGTGAAGGAGTAAATGTAGTGATAAAGAAAATATCACCCAGTGATGAAGTGATGTACCGTCAAATCAAAGAGGCGTTAAGTACCAAGTTCAATCCAGAGACGAATATTGACTATGAAAGGTACATTTTCAGCCAGGAAAGACAGAGAGCTGGTAAAAAGTAGGATGAGTTTGTAGAAAGACTTGATTTGCTCATCAAGCATTGCATGCTCATTAGGATCAGTGATGAAGAGATCATGCGTCTCAGAGTAATAGATGGTTGTCTCTCCTATTCCTTCGAACGACGAATGCTGAAAGAGATGCTCAGCTTGGAGTGAGTACTCATGGCTGCCAGAGCAGAAGAAAGAGCTGACAGACAAGCAGCTATCATGGAGGCCGGAACACCCAAACTGAATAAGTGCTGAGTGTGTCAAGATACAAGGTAGAAGGACATAAAATAATGTCTCCAAAGAAAAAGAAGTTGTGCTTTAGATGTGGATTTTCCTTTCCACATGAAGGTAAATGCCCCATCATTAGTCAGATATGCAAAGGTTGTGGAAAAGATAACTATTTTCTTATGGTTTGCAAAGTGAGTGTCACATCAAGAAAATAAAATGGAGGAAAGATCAAGTGCGCCACGTTGAAAAAATAATATGGGTGCCAGAACGTCCCAGATGCAAAGTTCTATGCACACCCACAAGGCCAAATGAGCACATCAGTTGAGACAAGCAGAAACTGAACAATGTCAATTGTCATTACATTTCTTTTCTAAAAATTTGTCATTGTCAAGTGACAATTAGGAATATTGGTGTGTGATGGTGATCCAGTGCGGCTAATATAAATTCTTCTCCTTTGGACATAACATCTAGGTAAAGATCATTCACAACAACTATTCCATATGACGGTGGGGCCCATAACACCACATAATCATTCACTCGCTCAGTTATTCCCTGGATCTCATCCACTTTCACTAAGGAGAAGAACGAAATTGCTGGAAGAAAAGGAATACCTTATTTGAAGTTAACAGAATATTACCTTAAACAACCATGTTTATTCAGTTTATTCCTGTCGGTTCTAAAACATCAAGGTATTCCGCTTTTTGGTCGATGGACCAACTAGTAGAATAAGTTGATGGCGATTAAGTCCAGCTCAATCATTTAAAACCCTAATACATGTTAAATTCATTTAATGAGCCAAAGAACCACAGACTCGGAATTAATTAGAAATAGATTTTATCTAAATTCAGTTTGCTCGAGTGAGATTCTTAGTTTATTAATCACTTTATTACACTTCAATAACATATGAGAAATAATTTTTAGAAAAGATTAAATGCATACCCTTTTGTTGCAGTTTAGGAAAATTCACCAAAAGCAGATCACAGCATTGAACTCCCAAAACTGACTGACTGTCCCTCTAACAGCCTCCTCGACGGACCTCCTTTACAGGTTTCCCGCATCGGTCTCGTTCCTTTCCCCGTCAAGTTTTAAAGTTCAGAAAAGAATTCTCCAAAGAAAAAGCGGCCTATAGAAAATGGCAGCAGCTTCATCAGTATCACGCTCAGTGTCCAAAAAAATTATGCAGGAATAGCGCTCCTCCTACTTAAGAGCAGGTCCTCTTATACTCTACTACTAGCTTAATAAACAAAAAGTTGCAATCATTGGGGGCGAGAATCACGCTAATTGGTCCATTGGAGGGGTGGCTAGAATCACCTCATTGCCCTCCTTGTTCAAACCGGTTCTAAAATTGTTTAAGGATGATATTTTCACACAACCTTTGGGTAATAGCAGTCCAATTGACAGTTCGCTAAATGTTTCACTTTTGTTGTTCACTTTAAGACAGTCCATTGTTAATTCATTGGGGCTCATCCCATGTTTCTCACGGATGCATGCTGAGTTTTTCTTGGCATTCTCTTCGTGTCAGGTCGGCCTGACCTTGACTCTTCTCACTCTGGGCTCACTCGATAACCACGTGACTTTAGCTCTATGGCTTTCTTCCGCTTAGAGGCCATCTTTGTGTCAGCGCATGACCTCATCTGCCTCGGCAGCCATTTTCGCAGCATGGCCTAGCAGGCCCAAGCGCACTATCATAGGAACAAACACAATCGTAATTAAAATAAAGAAAATAAGCCTTTCTGTTTCCCACCCGTCATTCTAAGTACCCAAGTTAGGTGTTACCTAGCAGAAGCGACATTTAAAGCCATGTTTACTTACCATCCGCATTCTTTGCCACAATACAATCTTACTACATAGCACAAACATCATGCGATTTTGCTCTAATTAGTACGCAAATTACTATATTAATTATTAATTTACTTTGCAATTGTAAATAAGTTAGTTTGCACATAAATAGCGATTACCACCCACTTATGTAAATGTTTATAAAAATGCAGATTGTTGATTAATATTGCAAACAATTAATATCGTTAAATTATTATCCCTATTATGGGGTGTTACAAATTTATTTCATTTACCTTGCTCCATCAATGGCAATGTTGACTGCTGGATGACGTGCACATGTAGGATTAGCTTCGTGCAAGGAAGAATGTTGGTCGAAACTAGGTCGACAAGTGAAAGTGCGAAATTCATTTGGACACTGTCCCAAGATCACACTGAAAGTGAATGGATGCTCCATACCTTTTATCAGAGACAGTGGCTCATAAATAAACAGTATGCCAGCGGAAAAGTACAATCAACTGTCTCCAGTGCCATGTTTAACCCAAAAACCAAAGTGTATACGCGGGCTGCTTCGACGCCACTGCAAAGTCAAAGTTCATTCATAGTGACTGTGAAGCAATAAAAAACGGAGGTACGAGCACCAATTCATGTCCTGCCAGGAACTTCATCAAGTGCAATTTCAGTACTGCTGCTGACATGGGGCTGATTTCTGTAAACTACAATTTTAATGGCTATTATGAGAAAGTGAGTCAGTTTCCATCTTTGTTTCGTGGGCTAGGAAGACTTAAGACTATGAAAGTGCAACTTCACATAAATGACGACATTCGTCCTGTTGCTCCGGGACATCATTGAATTGCATTTCATTTATAAGATGATGTGGAGAAAGAACTTGAGGCACTCTTAAAGCACAACATCATTGAGAAAACCACTGGTCCAACGCCACTGGCATCACCCATAGTGGCAGTGGCGAAAAAGGATAGTGGAGAAGTCATGCGCATCTGCGTTGATATGTGCCAAATGAACATGGCAATTGAAAGAGAACGACATCTAGGTCTGCACATTGCTGAGATGATTACGCAGCTGAAGGAAGCCAGAGTGTTTTCCCTCCTTGATTTGAACAAGGGGTATCCTCAGCTCAAACTGGAAGAGAAGTGCAGGTACATTACTACCTTTTTGACTCATGTTGGTTTATTTAGATACAAAAGGCTAAGGTCCAGATGTACGACCATTCACTTTAGCGAGTCACAGATTGCGCCGAATTGTGACTCGCAATTTGCGACTCGCTAATGTGAATGTACAACAGTGTCTCAGACACTGTTTGCGATTCCCAATGGGGTCGTAAATTGCATGCCTTATCAATATTCATGAGGCAAGCGCAATTTGCGACCCCATTGGGAATGGCTAGCACTCACAGGGTTGGTGGCCTGCTGGGGTCAGCAGACCACCATGTCTGTGACTGCTTATCAAATAAAGCATTTTTTTTTTAAATGCCGTCCATTTTCCTTAAAGGAAAACGGGATGCATTTAAAAAGAGAAATCTAACTTTTCAGTTTCATTTTTAAGGGCAGGCAGTGGTCCATGGGACCACTGCCTGCTCTTAACAAAATATTTTCGCACACACTCACAAAGGGGAAGGGGTCCCTTGGGGACCCCTTTCCGTTTGCGAGTGGTTTACCACCTACTAGATGTAGGTGGTAAACTGTGAGTGTTTTGCGACCACAAATGCGGTCGCAGAACAATCATACATTGCTGTTAGACTCGCTATTAGGAAGGGATGCCCTTGGCACACCCCTTCCTAACAGCAAGTCGCAAACCATATTTTGCGAGTCGGTAATAGGTTACCAACTCGCAAAATATGGTTTGTGCATGGGGCAGACCAATTTTGCAGTCACAAACGGGCCGAATTCCCGTTTGCGACTTCAAAAAACGGTTGTACATCTGCCCCTCAGCTTTGGCGTGTCATCAGCTGCATAACTCTTTCAATATTTCATTCATCGCACAATACAGCCGGTCACAAATGCTTTCAATTACAGTGATCACATACTAGTTTTTGGGGCCACACGAAAGGATCATGTCAAAGCTCTTACACAAATGTGTCATTTACTTGTCAATGTAGGTCTCACTTTAAATGCGGCAAAATGTGAGTTTCATCAAACCAAACTCAAGTTCTTTGGTCCTATCTTTTTTGATGGGGGAATGACTCCTGATCCAAATAAAGTACAAGCCTTGTCATCCACTTCTCCCCCACAAGAAATAACTATGCTGCAGCATTGTAATGAGGCCCATAGACACCAAAATAACAAAAATCCAATGAAGGGACCCGAAGATATGAATTTTTAAGTAATAAAGACTTTCTAGTACTTAAAAACATATAGCACCAACTTGGGACATCTGGTCGCGCTTGACCAGCACAAAGTCAAAGTTTGAGACCAGCCACAATGGAGCCCTGGTCGGATACACTAAGCAGGAGGCCTCAGTCAAATTTTAACCTTCACACTTCGTTTCTGGAGGATTTTCTCTCATCGTCGAGTGAGGCTCCTCTTCAGGCTGAGTTTCGAGTCGATGACAGCAGTTTGGCTCAGCGCGAGGCCTCTGTGAAATTCTGGAAGTCTTGAGCTGTGGAGCTTTCAGCGAAATGAACCTGAAATCCAGGCTGGGTCGCGGCTCGACGACGGCAGTTTGGCTCTCGTGGATGGGTTGGTCACCTTCTGGAGCTTTTACCAAAGGTTACTCTAAACTACTGGAACTTCTTCCTGAAGTTCCTTTGTAGGGTCAAAGTGTCTAAAACACAAATCCAAGGGTCTACCTGCTCTGAGATGGTCTTTGGAAGGTTGGGACTACAATACCCACAATTCATTTTGCCAAATACTCAAACGTCCACTGGGCGCACTCCAGGATGGGTACTTCTTGGGAGAGATGGTGTAGGCAAGCTCTGTTAACCTGTTGATTTCAGGGAGTCCACTCCTTAATCCTTTCTGAAGCAAGGCAATGTCCTCAGGTCTGAAGTTCCAAGTGTGCAGCAGGTACAGTCCTTCAGAGAGCAATCCTTTGGGGTGCAGACCATGGTTTCAGCAGGGCAGTCCTTCTTCTCCTTGTACTTTCAGGCAGCAGATCTGAGTTGCAATGCAGCTCTCACATATTTATCCAGTGGTCTGGGGCGACAAGCAAGGAGGCAGGCCTGACCAATGGGGTACAGGGTGCAACCCAAAAGCATGACAGCTTCCTCCAAAGTGTGGCATATTCTTGTCCCACAAATCACTGTACTGTAAAATTCAAGATGGAGAAATCCTCTCCTTTAGAGTAAGAATCGGCTAAGCCAACATACTCTTGTGGCTCATTTCCCTTACCTCACCCCTTCCAGACCTCCTGCACATTCCATTCCTGGGGCACCAATCTGGCTGGGGGGTAAACGAAGAGGGGGGTAGGCCTGGCTGGAATTCCTTACCGTCCTGCTCTCTTTGAAGAGCAGTCTGTTTACCCAGCCACCTTCCTGGCCTGTTCTCTACAGCTGCAGAGCTCCCCCCACCAGATCACATCTGTCTCTATGCAGGCCACTTATCACCCCATCAAAGCGTTTGGCTCAGCCTATCAAGGCTGGCCAATCAGGAGAGGCAGCTATAATGGTGGATTTTGGCTCACAGGAAAGACATTTCTAGAGCTTATTTTCTGTGCTAGTTATGATAAATGAAACAGTGGCAAGTTGTTGGATTTATCATTACCAATCTTTTAAGTCCTTGAAATAATATTTTAGCTCACTCTTGTCAATAGTTACATTGTTTCACAGTATTCCCATGTTAGCCTATGGAGTTGAAATGCTACAATGGGGAAAAACGAAATTGGTAGTTTTCCCTCACCAGGGCATATAAAACATCTTTTAAAATGTTCCTGCTTATTTTTACATGGCACCCTGCCCTGGGGGCATCTAGGGTAGATCTTAGGGGTGACGTATATGTAAAAATAAGGTAGTTTAATACTTTGGAAGTACCTTTAAATCCAAAGTCGAATTTGCATGTAATTTCAAATTAAAAGCAGCTTGAAAAGCAGGGCTGACTTTTAAAATGGCAGCAGGCAACACAGCAGTGCACCCTTAAGTGCCTCAAAGCTGCTGGGCCTCTAAATCTACATGCCGTACCATATACTAGGGACTTACAGGTAGGTTGTCAGTGCCAACTGTAATTACACCTAATTACCATATCTTTTTAATCAGAGCACTGGCTCTGGGTCTGGTTAGCAGAGCCCAGGGCGCAGGCAGAGTCGGTTACCACCATTATCAATCAAAAAATGGGGGTGGTCAGGGCAAGAAGGATGACTTTCTCACATGTTCCTATATGGAAAGCATTTCACAGTTGTCACCGACCACCAAGCACTCCTCACCATTTTTGGCAATCCTAAAGCCAAGATGCTCCCTCGCATTAGGAGGTTGGGGTTGGGATTGCAGGAGTATGATTATACGATTATGCATCATCCCGGAAAGGATCAAAACCCGTGACTACTTCTCACGTGTGCCAATACAGTGTCATGGCACTACTTCTAAAGTGGCTGATACTTATGTTAACTTCATTGTGAAATCCAGTACCCCTGCTGCCATATCGGTAGAACAAATCATTGATGCTACGGTACTAACAGGGATTTGCTAATGCTCAAAGACATTATTACACACCAATCGTGGCGAAAACATAATCAACCTCTTCATGATGACCTTGAATACCAGGAATTCAAAAATGTGCAGGAAGAACTTACAGTTACTCCAGAAGGCATCATCTTACGAGGGTCGAGAATTGTCATACCCGAGAGTCTGACACAACAAGTTATTGAACTGGCTCATGGGGGACACCGTGGGGTTGTTGCTATGAAAGTAGCTCTATGGGACCGAGTGTGGTCCCCTCATCTTGATGAAAGAGTTGAAAAAGAGTTGAAGGCATGTAATTTGTGCAACTACTTGTCATCCAAGAAAACCCCACATTCGTTAAACATGTCTGTTCTTCCAAAGCATGCATGGCAGAAGATTGCAATTGATTTTTTTAGACCCCTTCACAACAAAAATCATCTACTAGTAATTGTTGATGAATAATCCCGTTTTCCCCTTGTGGAAGATCTGTCGTCACCTTATCATGGCAGAGTTATTGAGAGATTAGAAAGTATTTTTGCAACATGGGGTGTTCCTCCGATTTTGAAATCTGACAATGGCCTGCCTTTCAATAGTCAATAATACATTTTTTTTTTTTTTGATTTTCAAAAACCTTTATTGACAAAATTGCATATACAAATTACATTTTTGCATCGAAACAGGGCACCGTATACATAATTACATTTGCGGAGTAAGAAGAAGGTCAATAAAACAGATCAGCAATGAACAGCCGCATGCACAGCCACTACATAGGCACCAGTGAACAATAAACAATTGTAGAAGTGAATCAGGCCTCTACGGGAGAGGAGCAGGCCCGACTGGAGAGGAGTAAGAGCAGGGAAGGAGGCGGCTACTGACCTACACCGGCAGCTGCCACGGGCAGAATGTCGGCAGGGAGCGCGGGAGAGGTAGTCTGGCTAAGGGGGGAACGAGCATGAAGGTATGTCACTAAGGGGCCCCATATGTCGAGTGGGCGAGATCTCGCAGGCATAAGGTCCCAGAATTCAGATAATAGGGTCTGGCATCGCGATGCGTCCTCGAGCCATTGGGTGAACTTAGGCGCAGGTTTGCGACCCCAACACATGGACACCCTACTTTGCGCGAGGACGAGCAGCATAGCAATGAAGCGACGGGAGGCGTCTGGGCAATACTTAACAAAGCCTAGGAGGCAGAGCGGGGGGTCGGGCTGAACCGGAGAGGAGGTAATCTTGGATATTGCAGTACAGACCTCCCGCCAGTAGTCGGAGACCTTTGGGCACAACCAAGCAAGGTGAGAGAAGTCCGCAGCAGGGGCAGAACAGCGCAGGCAACTGTCACTGGGAATGAGTCCCAATTTGTGTAGCTGAACGGGGGTGCGATAAAGCCTGTGTAGATATTTAAAGTGTATAAGACGCAGGCGATAATTTGGAGATAATCGCTTCGTTTGGTTGCAACAGTAAAGCCAATCAGCCTGGGAAATATCCACGCCGAGGTCCTCGCCCCACGCCACACGAGCGCGGTCAGTGGAGATGGGGGTGGCCGCCAGCGTGAGGGCGTAGAGTTTGGTAACCAACTTCTGAGGAGTGGGAGACGAATATAGAAAGTCAAGAGTGGCCATCGAAGGAGGGGGCAGGGGGAACGTAGGATGCAACTCCCTACAGATGGCCCGTAACTGATAGAAGAGTAAAGTGTCCATGGGACCAGAGGCGGCAGGGGGAGAATAGAACGTGTTTCCAGGGTAGAGGTCTGACAATGTTGCCAGCCCCAGGCGGGTGGCGTGTTTAGCCATACCGGAGGGCTGGAGAGGAGGGAAGGCAGGATGTCGAACGATCGGCATCGTGTTAGCCGATAGCATCGGAGCATCGGACATACGGCGTAGTCCATCCCAGGCCCAGCGCATGGTCTCGACCGTGTCTATTTCAGTGTGTGGGAGTTTGGCTGGAGCAAACAGAGCTGTGTCTAGCGGCCAAGGGGCTGCGAGATCAGCTTCAACCGCAACATGCGGCTGGAAAGGAGTGGGGTGAATCCAAAAGTGCAAGAAACTGGCCTGAGCACATAAGGCATAAAGCTTAAAGTTGGGAGCGCCCATGCCACCACATGACATAGGGAGGGTGAGAGTGTCAAATGCGATCCTGGGTTGTCTACCAGCCCAGATGAGAGAGATGATCAGCGAGCGGATCCTACGGAAAAAGTGTGCAGTTAGGGGAACTGGGACGTTCAGGAAAAGATAAAGGAATTTCGGGAGGACCACCATCTTGGCAATGGCTATGCGACCAGCCAGCGACAGAGGAAGCCGGTTCCATTGGGGTATTTTGGACTCGAGCCAGTCCACTGCACGGCCAAAGTTAGCCCTCCAAAGGTCATCAACGTCCCTGCTAAGCCAGATACCTAGATAGCGAGTGGGACCAGATGCTCAAACAAAAGGGTAGTCGGGGGCAAAGGGCGTAGTGGCATCGGTGAGAGGAAATAGGACTGACTTACTCCAGTTCACCTGGATACCGGAGTATCCACCAAACCGTATGATCTCGCGTACCAGGGGGCTGAGATTTCCTTGGGGATGGCGGACATACAGCGTAATGTCGTCCGCGTACATGGAGACCAAAAGGGCGCGGGCCGCAAAGCCAATGCCCCTCTGAGTATGACGTTGCCGAAGTCTAGTCGCTAAGGGCTCCATTGCGATGGCAAAGAGCATAGGGGAGAGCGGGCACCCCTGGCGGGTGCCTCGCCCAATAGGAATGGGATCAGAAACTTGTCCATTGATTCGAAGGCGGGCAGTGGGGAGAGTGTAAAGGAGCAATATTTTGCGAATGAAGACATTGCTAAAGCCAAGACGTGGGAGGAGAGAGAATAAAAAGGGCCACTCCAGGGTATCGAAGGCCTTGGTGGCGTCAAGAAGAGCAGCCACTGCGGGGAGAGCTGGATTGATCTGATGGAGGACGGCGAAAATAGTACGAAGATTGTGTGAAGTAGCGCGACCGGGAATAAAGCCGGACTGATCGGGGCGAGCAATGAGTGGCATGAGAAGGAGAAGGCGCGAGGCGAGTAGCTTTGCAAAGATTTTGTTGTCCATATTGATAAGGGACAGGGGGCGGTAGGAGTCACGGCATTCAGGGGGTTTGTCCGGCTTGAGGAGAAGCGTTAACATGGCCTCACAGAGCGAAGGTGGGAAGAGACCACTTTCGAAAGAATCGTTATACATAGCGGCCAGGTGCGGTACCAAAAGTGAAGCGAAGGTCTTATAGAACGAAAATGGGAGACCGTCTAAACCAGGGGCCTTATCGCTAGGCATACTATTGATGGCTGCAAGTATTTCTGCTTTAGAGAAGGGCTCGTCGAGGAATTCACGATGATAATTTTCGAGCCATAAGAGCTCGAGGGTGTCAAAATATTGGTTAAGGACCTCGCGCGAGGGGGTGAAGCCCGCCGTGTAGAGTTGCGTGTAGTACTCCATAAAACGCGCCTTTATTTCCTCAGGGGAGGTAGTTCGAGTGGGGCCGCCGTCCTGGAGCGCCGTGATGTATGAAGCAGCTCGAGGGGGGCGGAGGAGGTTAGCCAGGGTTTTACCGGGCCGGTCGCCCTCGCCAAAACGGCGCGCACGGGCCTCTCTGCCAAGGAAAGAGAGCTCTCTGTTGGCCTCCTCAGCGAATTCCGAGTGTTTTTCTCGAATACGAGCAAGAGTATCAGAGCTGGGGTGGAGAGCGTGGGCAGAGTCCAAGGATTGGATTTCCGATTCTAATTTATCAAGCGTATTGCAAATGGAGCGCAAGACCCCAGACTGTTTAGAGATGCAGTCGCCGCGGATCACAGCCTTAAACCCTTCCCAAAGTATGGAGGGAGAATCCACAGAGCCTTCATTTAGCTCAAAATAATTAGTGATCGCTGTCTGGATTTTGACACAGAAGACAGAGTCCCGGAGCGCGTTCGGGGGGAGACGCCAAGTAAAGGCCCGCCGCGGGGAATGAGGGAGCCAAAGATTTAGCTGCACCGGCGCGTGGTCTGAGAGAGTGCGCGCCATATGGTCAACGGAGATAAGCCAGGAGAGGATATCCGGAGTGGTGATCCAGAGATCCAGACAGGACCAACAGCCACGGGTACCAGTAACGAAAGTTCCCTCGCGGGCATCAGGCCGCATGTGGCGCCAGGCATCATACAGGGAGTTATCGGCGAGAATGGACTTGAGGAGAGCCATGGAACGTGGGTGGGAGGCGTAAGGGCCGGAGCGGTCCAGGTCTGTGGAAAGTGTCACATTAAAGTCCCCCCCCCCAAAGGAGTGCGGCGGGGCCTAGGGACGAGATGAGGTGCCAGATGTGCGCAAAAAAATCAGGGTTATCCGTGTTAGGGCCGTACACTGCAGCAATCGTTAAGGGTTGAGTCTGCAGGGAGCCATGTAGGATAACGTAGTGCACTTCAGGGTCAGTGAGTACCTGGGTCGTTTGCCAAGGGAGGCCCTTACGTATCAAAATGGAAACCCCCCGAGAATAGTTGGAGTGGAAAGAGGAGTGTGTTTCTCCCCAGTGTCGGGAGTTAAGTCTAGCGGCAGTCGCAGGTAGCAGGTGGGTTTCTTGCAACAGACAAATGTCCACTTTGTGCCGAAGTAGGTGAGCGTGAATAAGTCGGGCTTTGCGATGGTCATTTAGACCGCGAATATTCCAAGTCCAAAATACAGTGTCAGTCATGCCTTGGAGGTGTAGGGAAGAGCGTAGCGCGGTGCGGTGAATTCGGTCAGGGGCTGGGGATGGGGGTGCATGGTGGTGCAATCCAGCCGAGAAAAGGATAAGCAATGTAGCATTGTAGGGTATGTAAAGGGGCCAACCAGCACCAGCCGATGCGAATAGCTGAGCAAAGGGGGGAAGGCATGTACAGCCGGGTGGAAGAAGACAAGCGGTGTCGGACCCAAGAGCACGACCCTAGGAATGAGTGCCATACGACGCACCAGGGCGGTGCAATAAGCATGTGTATCGGTGGTGTGATGCAAGCAAGACATGAACAAGGTGTCCAAATATGAAAACAACGTCGCCTCGGAGGGAGGCAGAACATCCCAAAGAACCCCCCACCCAAACAGACCCCCCACACGCAATAAAATGATGCAACAGCAGGCGTGCAAAAGAACAACAGAAGAAGTACAGTCAAACTCAAAAGCGCCTCAAAAGGAGGACACGCAAACCGATTTCCCTCCCTCCCACTGCCCACACCAACCCCCCAAACAGGTTGAGCAACCACCCACAGCCACCCCGGGGAACCGCAACTTGGGGAGGGGGAATCAATAGCAAAAGTGGGAATCATCCCACGGAGGCATGGCGTCGCTCGGCGTACACCCCTGCCAGAGATGGCAGGGTGGCCAAGCCAGACATAGAGGCAGACTAAAGAATACATCGTAACCTAAAAAGGAAAATATGTGTGCCCGGCCCTCAGGCGTAGCAGCAGGAGGCATACAGTCAAAGAGCCAAGGAGGCGCAATACGGACATGTCAAGAGAATAAACATACAGTCCTGAAGGGAGGGATAGATAGTAAAACATCAAGATCCACCATATGGGCAGTAATCTAAATGATGAGCAAAGGAACCAATAATGGATGGGGATAGTAAAATTGTAAGCCTACTCCATGATAGGACATACACAAAGGTTGTTTAAATACCCCTCACACACCAAAAGGGCCCTTGATGTCATGCTTCATCATTGGGGTCTTCCCATCCCACTGTGGGATGGGGCGTGCTACGACCAGCGACTACGCGGGAGCACTAATCTAATAACTATGTGTGGTGCAAGGGTAGTCAGAAGAAGGGTCAAAAGTGAAGTTAAAAAGGAACTGGCCTCATAGACATAAGACAATTTAATAGGTCGTTGAGGCTGGACCTAATAAAAACTGTGGTATGGAATGGTCATGCGTATAATGAGCTGACGTTCCTAAAAAGTCAACATGTTTCGAAGCTCAAGGCTTCTTCATCAGGACTGAAACGATCCCTTCAGTACTCACTTGATCTAAAAGTGAAGATAGTTATATGCAAATGAAAAATTATGAAAAATTATGCAAATATTCATGCAATGTGAAGTACCTGTTTGTACTTCTATACGTTAAACTTTTGTACTACTATGTGATAATCTGCAAAAAGAAAGAAAAAGAAAAATGAAGGGTATTAGTTGCGCCACACACGGCGGTGTCTCACGTAGACCTGAAAAACAGCATATGTGTCAAAGTGACTGATTATAGAAAATAATGCTATCGTGGTACATGGACCTGTGAAAGAAATGGGGAAAAGGAGGGAAAACATACAAAGACATACTACATGTAACAAAAAACACACACTCTATTCGTGGCTATTTAATTAAAAAGGCGGTGTGTAAAACAATGTATACACACAATACATACTATGTATGAATGGGTATATTGCCCCATGAGCCTCAGGTACAGATGAGCAGGAAGAAGTCACTAGTTACTGCAGGAGAAAAAGCATTTAAAATAAAGAGAAACGGTTAGGTGGTAATCGTCCGCTTTCTCGAGTTATTAACGTGGATTTCAGACTGTGACTGCTAAGCCGTACTTACGTGTTACTCGACAAAATTTTGCCCCGTACTGCTCACCCGTGGCTCCGTTGCATGACTAAGGAGCGCGGGGAGCAGCTATTTATACAAAACCATCGAGTGGGAATTGGGTTCACCTGCGAAGCTAACGCCGTGAACAGAACCCAAAACCGGAAGAGAGCTATCATGCCAGATTGTCATAGCGCACTGGAGCGCTAACTCCCAAGTGCGCCGGAAATGAGTATTCAGACCATATTAGAGCTTTCATGCCAGATTGTTATTGCGCACTGGAGCGCTAACTCCAAGGCGCGGCGGAAATGAGAGAGGAGCTTAGTCCTCTTCTCCTAAATTCTGCAGCATTGAGACTGTAATGGTGCTACAAGAAAACCAAAACGGAAGAGAAACTTCCAGGTTTAGTTTTAATATCGCACTAGAGCGCTGACTCCAGTGCACTCTGAAACAGAGTGTTCCGTGCACATTATGAATATGTGAACAAACCGGGATCATGAAAAACAGCATGATTATTGCCCAATGCTGCGTGAGGTAATCTAAAGAAACGTGAGCGGTCAATTCATAGGACATCAGAATAGGAATACGAATAAAAATAAAGGTTCTTAAGAAGGCGAAAAAAGGGGGGGGGTTTCACAAGTGGTACATAATCACATGCGATATCTAACATTATGAGGATCCGGGGAAAAAAATTATAATAATGCAAGGTACGTCTAACAATATCATGCCAAATGTAAATGAGATGCGAGGAGGTCGCCTGTGTGTTATATAGACCTCGATACATAGGGGCCGAACACTCTGATATAGTATGTACCCAGTATATAGTAATGAGGGCAATGGACAAGTGTGGTGACTACTTCTAGTTTGTTAATTGTGCCCACGGAATTTCATCGTTCAGACCCTTATCGTATGTCCCCAAACGGAACACCCAACGTTGTTCCTTTTCCAAAAGGTCTCTCTCATGGTTGAGTTGTTCAATCACTGTCCATCTTATATCGTCCACATTGTGGTTGGTTGATAGGTAATGGGTTGCCATTTTGGTGGTACTCTTCTTACATCTCACATTGCTTTTGTGTTCACCAATCCGTATCTTAATTGGTCTGGACGTCATCCCGATGTACTCCAAATTGCACGGACAAGTGATCATGTAAATTACATTTTTACTGTTACAATTAGTAAATCGTCTTTGTTCCCAAACTGAACCGGTGGAAAATGTGATTTTTTTACTTTTCTTGGTAAGGGCACATGAGCTGCAATTTCCACAGGGATGGTGACCCTAAATAGGTTGAAAATTGAAAGGGGCCGGGTTTGTTTCCCGTGTGGTACGTGGCCTAGTATGTACAAGAATATCTCTGAGATTTTTGCCTCTTTTATGGGAAAACATAGGTTTGGGAAAAGAAAGTTTTCTACAGTTCAGTATTTTCCAGTGTTTGTTGATTATCTTGGATACTTCATTCGAATGGGTATTATACGTGGTAACACAGATTGGTCTTGTCTCTCTTTCTTTTGGGGGATTGTTGTCCAACAAAGCCTCTCTATTGTTATGCCTGGCTCTTTTCCACCCCTGTTTGATAATCCTGGGTGGATATTCACGTGCCAATAGTTTTCTCTCAAGATCAGTGGCTTGATTTTTAAAATCCGTTATTTCCGAACAGTTCCTTCTAAGACGTAGGAACTGTCCAAACGGAAGATTATCTCGCAGATGTCGTGGATGAAAACTGCTGTAAAGGAGAAGGCAATTTTTTGCAGTTGGTTTAAAGTGAGTAGTTGTCTTAAGTTTGCCATTCTCAGGGTAGATATTGAGATCAAGGAACACTAGATTCGTGTTGGATGTTATATGTGTGCATTTCAGAAACTGGTTTTGTTGGTTTAGCCATAACATAAAGGTCTCAACTGAGTGAGTATCACCTCTCCATACCACTAGGATATCATCAATGTATCTCTTCCATGTAATGATGTGCTCATGGAATGGATTGTCTTGATGCAGTATCTTGGTTGTCTCCAGATGGTGCACGTAAAGGCCTGCCAGACTGGGAGCGAAGGTGCTACCCATGCTAGTCCCATGCTTTTGTAGGTGGTGTACATCTTCATAGAGAAAGACATTTTCTTTTAATGCTAAGGAAATGCACTCCATGACCATGCTACGTGGTGTGTGGTATTCCCATGTGGTTGCATATAGAACTTCTTCTATGATATTTATGGTTTCATCATGGGGAAGACTAGTGTAAAGACTCTCAACGTCTAAACCTAGTAAGAGATGTTGACTGGTGTCAAAATCCTGCGTTGCAAGTAATTGTAACACTGCTTTCGTATCTTGCAGGTAAGTACCTGTTTTCTGGACTAAGGGTCGCAAAAAAGCATCCGAGAACTTGGACAGAGGTTCTAGTATGGAGCCGATCCCTGAGACGATAGGACGTCCAGGAGGATCATCCAAGTTCTTATGAATCTTAGGAATGGTGTAAAAGTAGGGTGTTCTAGGTGATTTCTGGATTCTGGAGGAACGACCCAGACGACCCAGACGATCCAATCAGAGTATCAACAAGAAGCATGACCGGAACCACAAACCAACCATCAACCAGCAAGTAGAACACTTAGTGGTGAATCTTACATCCCTGGTTCTTACTGAACCACAGAAACAGGCCTTAAGTAAAGGTCTTGGTTTTGTGCCCACCAACAAAATGGATAATTTCAAGTTATGCTTGGAGGTAAAAGAATTCTTGAGGAAACTTAAACTACGGGCTTACTTTGATAACAAGGATATCACAGTAACCACTGAGGAACAGTTTTCCGATACCGGATTACGACCTAAGTCTACGTTCACCCCTCCAGATCCTACCCTTCCAGTAGAGTTGCTTACTTTTGAGAGAGCTGTTATGGGTGAGATTATGAAATTGTCTAATGATGACAAGAAAACCTTCCATAACACAACACGAGAAGAAAAAGAGGCCTTACGAACTTTGGCTAATAACAAGGATCTTATTATAAAACCAGCGGATAAAGGCGGAGCCATTGTGTTACAGACCACTCTCAAGTACGATATCGAGTGCAGGAGACTATTGGGTGACTCTCGCAACTACGAAATAATCCAAGAAGATCCAACAGAAAGGATTCGGATACGGATAGGAGCAATGGTGGAGGAAGCTATCTGTCACAACTGGATATCAAAAAAAGAATCAGAATTTCTGATCCAGAAATCACCTAGAACACCCTACTTTTACACCATTCCTAAGATTCATAAGAACTTGGATGATCCTCCTGGACGTCCTATCGTCTCAGGGATCGGCTCCATACTAGAACCTCTGTCCAAGTTCTCGGATGCCTTTTTGCGACCCTTAGTCCAGAAAACAGGTACTTACCTGCAAGATACGAAAGCAGTGTTACAATTACTTGCAACGCAGGATTTTGACACCAGTCAACATCTCTTACTAGGTTTAGACGTTGAGAGTCTTTACACTAGTCTTCCCCATGATGAAACCATAAATATCATAGAAGAAGTTCTATATGCAACCACATGGGAATACCACACACCACGTAGCATGGTCATGGAGTGCATTTCCTTAGCATTAAAAGAACATTTCTTTCTCTATGAAGATGTACACTACCTACAAAAGCATGGGACTAGCATGGGTAGCCCCTTCGCTCCCAGTCTGGCAGGCCTTTACGTGCACCATCTGGAGACAACCAAGATACTGCATCAAGACAATCCATTCCATGAGCACATCATTACATGGAAGAGATACATTGATGATATCCTAGTGGTATGGAGAGGTGATACTCACTCAGTTGAGACCTTTATGTTATGGCTAAACCAACAAAACCAGTTTCTGAAATTCACACATATAACATCCAACACGGATCTAGTGTTCCTTGATCTCAATATCTACCCTGAGAATGGCAAACTTAAGACAACTACTCACTTTAAACCAACTGCAAAAAATTGCCTTCTCCTTTACAGCAGTTTTCATCCACGACATCTGCGAGATAATCTTCTGTTTGGACAGTTCCTACGTCTTAGAAGGAACTGTTCGGAAATAACGGATTTTAAAAATCAAGCCACTGATCTTGAGAGAAAACTATTGGCACGTGAATATCCACCCAGGATTATCAAACAGGGGTGGAAAAGAGCCAGGCATAACAATAGAGAGGCTTTGTTGGACAACAATCCCCCAAAAGAAAGAGAGACAAGACCAATCTGTGTTACCACGTATAATACCCATTCGAATGAAGTATCCAAGATAATCAACAAACACTGGAAAATACTGAACTGTGGAAAACTTTCTTTTCCCAAACCTATGTTTTCCCATAAAAGAGGCAAAAATCTCAGAGATATTCTTGTACATACTAGGCCACGTACCACACGGGAAACAAACCCGGCCCCTTTCAATTTTCAACCTATTCAGGGTCACCATCCCTGTGGAAATTGCAGCTCGTGTGCCCTTACCAAGAAAAGTAAAAAAATCACATTTTCCAACGGTTCAGTTTGGGAACAAAGACGATTTACTAATTGTAACAGCAAAAATGTAATTTACATGATCACTTGTCCGTGCAATTTGGAGTACATCGGGATGACGTCCAGACCAATTAAGATACAGATTGGTGAACACAAAAGCAATGTGAGATGTAAGAAGAGTACCACCAAAATGGCAACCCATTACCTATCAACCAACCACAACGTGGACGATATAAGATGGACAGTGATTGAACAACTCAACCATGAGAGAGACCTTTTGGAAAAGGAACAACGTTGGGTGTTCCGTTTGGGGACATACGATAAGGGTCTGAACGATGAAATTCCGTGGGCACAATTAACAAACTAGAAGTAGTCACCACACTTGTCCATTGCCCTCATTACTATATACTGGGTACATACTATATCAGAGTGTTCGGCCCCTATGTATCGAGGTCTATATAACACACAGGCGACCTCCTCGCATCTCATTTACATTTGGCATGATATTGTTAGACGTACCTTGCATTATTATAATTTTGTCCCCGGATCCTCATAATGTTAGATATCGCATGTGATTATGTACCACTTGTGAAACCCCCCTTTTTCGCCTTCTTAAGAACCTTTATTTTTATTCGTATTCCTATTCTGATGTCCTATGAATTGACCGCTCACGTTTCTTTAGATTACCTCACGCAGCATTGGGCAATAATCATGCTGTTTTTCATGATCCCGGTTTGTTCACATATTCATAACGTGCACGGAACACTCTGTTTCAGAGTGCACTGGAGTCAGCGCTCTAGTGCGATATTAAAACTAAACCTGGAAGTTTCTCTTCCGTTTTGGTTTTCTTGTAGCACCATTACAGTCTCAATGCTGCAGAATTTAGGGGAAGAGGACTAAGCTCCTCTCTCATTTCCGCTGCGCCTTGGAGTTAGCGCTCCAGTGCGCAATAACAATCTGGCATGAAAGCTCTAATATGGTCTGAATACTCATTTCCGACGCACTTGGGAGTTAGCGCTCCAGTGCGCTATGACAATCTGGCATGATAGCTCTCTTCCGGTTTTGGGTTCTGTTCACGGCGTTAGCTTCGCAGGTGAACCCAATTCCCACTCGATGGTTTTGTATAAATAGCTGCTCCCCGCGCTCCTTAGTCATGCAACGGAGCCACGGGTGAGCAGTATGGGGCAAAATTTTGTCGAGTAACACGTAAGTACGGCTTAGCAGTCACAGTCTGAAATCCACGTTAATCACTCGAGAAAGCGGACGATTACCACCTAACCGTTTCTCTTTATTTTAAATGCTTTTTCTCCTGCAGTAACTAGTGACTTCTTCCTGCTCATCTGTACCTGAGGCTCATGGGGCAATATACCCATTCATACATAGTATGTATTGTGTGTATACATTGTTTTACACACCGCCTTTTTAATTACAATAGCCACGAATAGAGTGTGTGTTTTTTGTTACATGTAGTATGTCTTTGTATGTTTTCCCTCCTTTTCCCCATTTCTTTCACAGGTCCATGTACCACGATAGCATTATTTTCTATAATCAGTCACTTTGACACATATGCTGTTTTTCAGGTCTACGTGAGACACCGCCGTGTGTGGCGCAACTAATACCCTTCATTTTTCTTTTTCTTTCTTTTTGCAGATTATCACATAGTAGTACAAAAAGTTTAACGTATAGAAGTACAAACAGGTACTTCACATTGCATGAATATTTGCATAATTTTTCATAATTTTTCATTTGTATATAACTATCTTCACTTTTAGATCAAGTGAGTACTGAAGGGATCGTTTCAGTCCTGATGAAGAAGCCTTGAGCTTCGAAACATGTTGACTTTTTAGGAACGTCAGCTCATTATACGCATGACCATTCCATACCACAGTTTTTATTAGGTCCAGCCTCAACGACCTATTAAATTGTCTTATGTCTATGAGGCCAGTTCCTTTTTAACTTCACTTTTGACCCTTCTTCTCACTACCCTTGCACCACACATAGTTATTAGATTAGTGCTCCCGCGTAGTCGCTGGTCGTAGCACGCCCCATCCCACAGTGGGATGGGAAGACCCCAATGATGAAGCATGACATCAAGGGCCCTTTTGGTGTGTGAGGGGTATTTAAACAACCTTTGTGTATGTCCTATCATGGAGTAGGCTTACAATTTTACTATCCCCATCCATTATTGGTTCCTTTGCTCATCATTTAGATTACTGCCCATATGGTGGATCTTGATGTTTAACTGACTACTGATTTGAGGAGGACGTATCCACCGTCAGTGTCCCTCGGGACGCTACCTCTTCACTCCCTTATTTTGTTTTTCTGAAGCCTTTTGGACAGCGTACAGCTGTGGGAGTCATCCAGTATTTCTGGGATTCAGGCAATAATCGATCAGTGCACCGATTTTTTGCCTTTTATCTTTCTTGATTTATTATTTCACATACACTATTTATACACACACTCACATCGAACATTCACAAATATGGCCGAAACAGTAGGTCTCACGTTCAATGAAGATGAGATCGACAGGATCTTAGCTGCCCTTAATCCCTTTGAAGGGCTAAGCAACTCGGATCCAGGGCCAAGTAGCTCAGATTGGGATGAAATGGCTAATCTCAGGAAGAACCCAGATAAAAACAGCCCTGCACGGTCTATTGATGACTGAGTACTTAATGGCAAATGCGGCACCAAATGGCCTGATTGTCCGCAATGAACCATTCATATTTCAGCATGACAAGGCTTTCAAAAAGGATTGGTCACTCATATCCTGGCATTGCACCAGGGACTGGCTGGTCCTTATAATAAAAACAGCAACCCGTCTGGCACAAGAACTAAAAGTTGACATACAGAAGTTGGAGGTGCAACTGAAGAGTTACCAATCCCATGCAGCATTGAAAAAGAGACTGGATGAACTAAACCAAGAGATGAGCGAATATGAAATTACTCTGAAACAGAGCAAATTCAAAAATGTAAAGAAAGACACTGCAGCCTTCAGCCATGAACGCGTATACCCCTATATATGCGAGAACTATGTAACAAGAAAATCTAATAGTGAACAGGGATCTGACAGCGATATATCAGACACTGGCTCTAATGATTCGTATTCCAGCCGGGGGAGCAACCCGAGAAATCAGAGAGGAGGAACATGGAAACAGAGACCGTTCCAACCTAGAGAGAGATGGAACCACTACCCTAACCAACCAATCTTTGCCCACTACCCATATGGCCCACCACCAATGGGAGGACCATTCCAACACTGGGCCCCGACACCACAGGAGTATAACTACTATGGACCACCTCCTTTTTAGGTACACGCCCAGGACCACAAAGAGGAAGGAATCGACGAGGCAATCAAGTCCACTGGAGGAACGACCCAGACGATCCAATCAGAGTATCAACAAGAAGCATGACCGGAACCACAAACCAGCCATCAACCAGCAAGTAGAACACTTAGTGGTGAATCTTACATCCCTGGTTCTTACTGAACCACAGAAACAGGCCTTAAGTAAAGGTCTTGGTTTTGTGCCCACCAACAAAATGGATAATTTCAAGTTATGCTTGGAGGTAAAAGAATTCTTGAGGAAACTTAAACTACGGGCTTACTTTGATAACAAGGATATCACAGTAACCACTGAGGAACAGTTTTCCGATACCGGATTACGACCTAAGTCTACGTTCACCCCTCCAGATCCTACCCTTCCAGTAGAGTTGCTTACTTTTGAGAGAGCTGTTATGGGTGAGATTATGAAATTGTCTAATGATGACAAGAAAACCTTCCATAACACAACACGAGAAGAAAAAGAGGCCTTACGAACTTTGGCTAATAACAAGGATCTTATTATAAAACCAGCGGATAAAGGCGGAGCCATTGTGTTACAGACCACTCTCAAGTACGATATCGAGTGCAGGAGACTATTGGGTGACTCTCGCAACTACGAAATAATCCAAGAAGATCCAACAGAAAGGATTCGGATACGGATAGGAGCAATGGTGGAGGAAGCTATCTGTCACAACTGGATATCAAAAAAGAATCAGAATTTCTGATCCAGAAATCACCTAGAACACCCTACTTTTACACCATTCCTAAGATTCATAAGAACTTGGATGATCCTCCTGGACGTCCTATCGTCTCAGGGATCGGCTCCATACTAGAACCTCTGTCCAAGTTCTCGGATGCCTTTTTGCGACCCTTAGTCCAGAAAACAGGTACTTACCTGCAAGATACGAAAGCAGTGTTACAATTACTTGCAACGCAGGATTTTGACACCAGTCAACATCTCTTACTAGGTTTAGACGTTGAGAGTCTTTACACTAGTCTTCCCCATGATGAAACCATAAATATCATAGAAGAAGTTCTATATGCAACCACATGGGAATACCACACACCACGTAGCATGGTCATGGAGTGCATTTCCTTAGCATTAAAAGAAAATTTCTTTCTCTATGAAGATGTACACTACCTACAAAAGCATGGGACTAGCATGGGTAGCACCTTCGCTCCCAGTCTGGCAGGCCTTTACGTGCACCATCTGGAGACAACCAAGATACTGCATCAAGACAATCCATTCCATGAGCACATCATTACATGGAAGAGATACATTGATGATATCCTAGTGGTATGGAAAGGTGATACTCACTCAGTTGAGACCTTTATGTTATGGCTAAACCAACAAAACCAGTTTCTGAAATTCACACATATAACATCCAACACGGATCTAGTGTTCCTTGATCTCAATATCTACCCTGAGAATGGCAAACTTAAGACAACTACTCACTTTAAACCAACTGCAAAAAATTGCCTTCTCCTTTACAGCAGTTTTCATCCACGACATCTGCGAGATAATCTTCCGTTTGGACAGTTCCTACGTCTTAGAAGGAACTGTTCGGAAATAACGGATTTTAAAAATCAAGCCACTGATCTTGAGAGAAAACTATTGGCACGTGAATATCCACCCAGGATTATCAAACAGGGGTGGAAAAGAGCCAGGCATAACAATAGAGAGGCTTTGTTGGACAACAATCCCCCAAAAGAAAGAGAGACAAGACCAATCTGTGTTACCACGTATAATACCCATTCGAATGAAGTATCCAAGATAATCAACAAACACTGGAAAATACTGAACTGTGGAAAACTTTCTTTTCCCAAACCTATGTTTTCCCATAAAAGAGGCAAAAATCTCAGAGATATTCTTGTACATACTAGGCCACGTACCACACGGGAAACAAACCCGGCCCCTTTCAATTTTCAACCTATTCAGGGTCACCATCCCTGTGGAAATTGCAGCTCGTGTGCCCTTAGCAAGAAAAGTAAAAAAATCACATTTTCCAACGGTTCAGTTTGGGAACAAAGACGATTTACTAATTGTAACAGCAAAAATGTAATTTACATGATCACTTGTCCGTGCAATTTGGAGTACATCGGGATGACGTCCAGACCAATTAAGATACGGATTGGTGAACACAAAAGCAATGTGAGATGTAAGAAGAGTACCACCAAAATGGCAACCCATTACCTATCAACCAACCACAACGTGGATGATATAAGATGGACAGTGATTGAACAACTCAACCATGAGAGAGACCTTTTGGAAAAGGAACAACGTTGGGTGTTCCGTTTGGGGACATACGATAAGGGTCTGAACGATGAAATTCCGTGGGCACAATTAACAAACTAGAAGTAGTCACCACACTTGTCCATTGCCCTCATTACTATATACTGGGTACATACTATATCAGAGTGTTCGGCCCCTATGTATCGAGGTCTATATAACACACAGGCGACCTCCTCACATCTCATTTACATTTGGCATGATATTGTTAGACGTACCATGCATTATTATTATTTTGTCCCCGGATCCTCATAATGTTAGATATCGCATGTGATTATGTACCACTTGTGAATGCACTTTTTTCGCCTCCTTAAGAACCTTTATTTTTATTCGTATTCCTATTTAGAATTGACCTCTCACGTTTCTTTAGATTACCACACGCAGCATTGGGCAATAATCATGCTGTTTTTCATGATCCCGGGTTGTTCACATATTCATAACGTGCACGGAACACTCCGTTTCAGAGTGCACTGGAGTCAGCGCTCTAGTGCGATATTACAACTAAACCTGGAAGTTTCTCTTCCGTTTTGGTTTTCTTGTAGCACCATTACAGTCCCAATGCTGCAGAATTTAGGGGAAGAGGACTAAGCTCCTCTCTCATTTTCCGCCGCGCTTTGGAGTTAGCGCTCCAGTGCGCAATAACAATCTGGCATGAAAGCTCTAATACGGTCTGAATACTCATTTCCGGCGCACTTGGGAGTTAGCGCTCCAGTGCGCAATGACAATCTGGCATGAAAGCTCTCTTCCGGTTTTGGGTTTTGTTCACGGCGTTAGCTTCGCAGGTGAACCCAATTCCCACTCGATGGTTTTGTATAAATAGCTGCTCCCCGCGCTCCTTAGTCATGCAACGGAGCCACGGGTGAGCAGTATGGGGCAAAATTTTGTCGAGTAACACGTAAGTACGGCTTAGCCGTCACAGTCCGAGATCCTCGTTAATCACTCGAGAAAGCGGACGATTACTACCTAACCGTTTCTCTTTATTTTAAATGCTTTTTCTCCTGCAGTAACTAGTGACTTCTTCCTGCTCATCTGTACCTGAGGCTCATGGGGCAATACACCCATTCATACATAGTATGTATTGTGTGTATACATTGTTTTACACACCGCCTTTTTAATTACAATAGCCACGAATAGAGTGTGTGTTTTTTGTTACATGTAGTATGTCTTTGTATGTTTTCCCTCCTTTTCCCCATTTCTTTCACAGGTCCATGTACCACGATAGCATTATTTTCTATAATCAGTCACTTTGACACATATGCTGTTTTTCAGGTCTACGTGAGACACCGCCGTGTGTGGCGCAACTAATACCCTTCATTTTTTCTTTTCTTTCTTTTTGCAGATTATCACATAGTAGTACAAAAAGTTTAACGTATAGAAGTACAAACAGGTACTTCACATTGCATGAATATTTGCATAATTTTTCATAATTTTTCATTTGTATATAACTATCTTCACTTTTAGATCAAGTGAGTACTGAAGGGATCGTTTCAGTCCTGATGAAGAAGCCTTGAGCTTCGAAACATGTTGACTTTTTAGGAACGTCAGCTCATTATACGCATGACCATTCCATACCACAGTTTTTATTAGGTCCAGCCTCAACGACCTATTAAATTGTCTTATGTCTATGAGGCCAGTTCCTTTTTAACTTCACTTTTGACCCTTCTTCTCACTACCCTTGCACCACACATAGTTATTAGATTAGTGCTCCCGCGTAGTCGCTGGTCGTAGCACGCCCCATCCCACAGTGGGATGGGAAGACCCCAATGATGAAGCATGACATCAAGGGCCCTTTTGGTGTGTGAGGGGTATTTAAACAACCTTTGTGTATGTCCTATCATGGAGTAGGCTTACAACTTTACTATCCCCATCCATTATTGGTTCCTTTGCTCATCATTTAGATTACTGCCCATATGGTGGATCTTGATGTTTTACTGACTACTGATTTGAGGAGGACGTATCCACCGTCAGTGTCCCTCGGGACGCTACCTCTTCACTCCCTTATTTTGTTTTTCTGAAGCCGGGAGGGATAGATAGCCAGGAGCAAATGAGAAGCTCGAGTCAGTCATTATCGCTGAGGTTGGCTGCGTCGGGATCCTGAGAATTATCAGGGGTGGAGCGATGGGTGCGATCCAACTTCTTAGCGAAGGCGAGGGCGCCCTTAGGATCCGGGAAGACCAGAGTCTTGGAGCCCTGCCTGACCCGCAGCTTGGCCGGATAAGCAAGAGAATAGGAGATCTCATGTTTTTGTAAAATGCGCTTTGCGGGCAGGAACTCGCGGCGGGCAGCCTGCACCGCCAGAGTGTGGCCGGGGTAGAATGACAGTGAGTTACCCTGGTGCCGGATGTCACCCCTTTCCCTGGCCGCCCGGAGAATTGCGTCGCGGTCCCTGAAATTTAGGATTTTTGCGATGATGGGACGAGCTGGCAGTCCGGGGGCAGGACGAGGGCCAAGGGAACGGTGCGCTCTTTCCACAATGAAAACCGGGGAGAGCACGTCACCAAACAGTTCACGCACCAGTTGCTCCACATAGTCTTCCATCCGCGAAATATTGGTGGACTCTGGCACCCCCGTGATGCGGAGGTTACTCCTGCGGGAGCGCGCCTCCAAATCTTCATTCTTGGAGCGGATTAGTTCAAGGATTTTGTCCATTTGGAGGAGTTTTTGGCGGTCTTGAGTGGCGGCATCCTCAGCGTCGGAGATTCTTGACTCGACGTGTAGCAGGCGATTGTCGTGGGAATCCACACAGGACTTGCCCACGTCCAGGCGGGAGGATAGCTGTTCCAGCTGGGTGGCGATACCAGATACCGCGGACTTGACCTCCAACATGATGGCTTTGAGGTCGTCTTCACGTGAGGCGGCCATCTCTGTGGGGGCTGGCTGGTCGCCCCCGTCGACGACAGCGCCCTCCTGGCGCGTCTGTCTGCGCTGATCGAATGTGAGCCTGGGTTGTTTGGCGGCCACCAGATAGGAGGAGCGCACAGGGGAGCACAACAGGGGGCGAGGGGACAATGTCCAATCCTGTAGCGGCCCAAGTGTAGGATCTGTGGGAACGGCAGGTAAAGTAGAGGAGGAATTCACAAACCGACTGCCTGAAGGGGTCTCCAGCCAAACCTCCGGACCAGAATGGCAGGTGAGCAGGGGGGTGCACCACCACGTTGGCAGAACGAGACCAAGGAGTGGGTCAGCAGCAGAGTCCGTCCCCCTCACCCGGGTTATCTAGGCGGGGAGTGCAACCGGGGCGGACAGGGGCAGCGAGGGATGCGAGGAGGCGCACGGCTTACCCCCACATGGCCAGATCCATCAGGCACAGGGCCTGGGCTAAGTGAGCGTTGCGAATAGTGGGGAGCGAGGCCTCGTGGGTAGCGCGCGCGCCCCCAGCCTCGCCGCGGTAGCCCCCGTGGTCTGTGCACTCACCCCCAGTGATGGTCGTTGGCCTCTGCGGATAGAAGGAGGCAGGTGGAGGCCAGGCAGAAGGAGCAGGCAAACACAGGCGGAGCCGGCAGAGCTCGCGGGCCACTAACAGTGATAGCCAGCAGAAGCATCCAGATCAGGACGACCGTCGGTCGCGGGCCCCACCCAATGCCAGCAGTCCTAAACAGGTGTACACCACGGCAGGCAGGGCAGAGGTGAGCTACTGGTTGACACGGCGGCCACAGGATGACCATGCCGGGAGCCAGGTGGACACAGCAGGAAGGGTGGCAACCCGCAGCAGGGAGTTGCGAGAAGCCTCAGCAGATGTGGGAGAGCTGGCGGGGTTCAGCAGGAGGAGCAGGCTGGTACAGTCTGAGCAGGCGAAGTGTGTATGCAGATGAAGGGAGGGCATGCAGAAGAGCCCAGAGCAATACGGCCTCCGATCGTTGGGCCCACCAGCAGGCTGCGGTCCACAGCAGGCAGACACTCAGGTGGGTATGGCGGAAGTAGGCAAGCCGCCAGCGCGGCGGCTGCAGGAGGACTCAGCCAGGAGCCAGGCAGCCGCAAAAGGAGAGGGATCCGCCCGCAGCGGGGAGTCGCGGGGAGCGCGCCACCCGCTTCACCCGGCCCGATGGTGGATGGCCTCCACAGCGGGCGCCGAGGACTCTGCGAGGCGCCCGCCCGTGAGAATTAGCCGGGCAGGGTGGTGCGACACGCACGCTCCCGATCCCGCCGCAAAGCGCCCCCCACTGCAGCGGGACTCACCGGCACAGAGGTTGGAGGCAGAGGTGCGGCATACAGGATGGGATGACAGCCTCCGTTGGATTGCAGGCAAGCAGCACAGGCCGAATCCGGCTGGGCGTTCGCGATGCAGGGCCCGGGCCTAGGACACTCGCAGCGCCGGGTCCGAGCACCACAGGGTCGCAGGGCCTCGGGAGACGGATCAAACTGTGCCCCAGAAGAAGGTGAGCAGCTATGGCAGGGCACCACTTGACGATGGGCAATAAGTCTGCAGGATTTTTTGCGGATTTCAGGCTTGGCCGGCAGAGCCCACTCAAGGTGCGGCCATCTTGCAGCCGGCTAAGCCACGCCCCCTCAATAGTCAATAATTTAAAGATTTTCTCACTCATCTAAATGTCAAGCATCAGAAAAGCACACATCTCTGGTCACAGGCAAATGGTGTGGTTGAGAGATTTATGAGCACCCGCAAGTAGACCGCTCCGTACCCTGTGCTGGAAAAACTTGAACTTAAAGCAGGTCTATAGTCTACGCTTCGTGCATACAGGTCAACTCCCCATTCTACCATGGGTGAAACCCCTGCCACCTTAATGTTTGGGAGAGCCATAGGCACCACGTTGCCACAATGGACCAATGAGAGATCTATTGACATTGAGGGACTTCGCACTACTGACTCATCTCACAAACGCCAAATGAAGGCCTATGAATAGAGATGCTGCAGTGCTTGGAACACTGTGCTATCGTCAGACAGAAACGGAAACACAAGTCTGATGCAACTTTTGATGCTTACCCACTGAGGGTTGTGACTAGTTAAGGACACATGGTGGCTGCTCACCATCCTGTAGAGTCCATTGCACAAGATTCTTCGCATTTCGGACACCTGTCTCGAGTAGGCCTGAGTGGAGTTCGCAGAGTTTCACACCGCAGAGTTGCCGAAAAACTCTGCCGAATTCCACAGAGTTCAGTGAATGGGCGGAATATTGCTCGACCACCCCTAACGAAGTCCCCTTGGCTGCTGAGGGTCATTGGGGGCCAAGAACCCTTATTGTTGCCACAAGTAAGCCCCCCACAGTGGGATTGCTGAGACGTTGTCAGAGGCCCTTCCCCGTTTCTTAACCACTTTTCAGAGGGACCTCGTGGCGCACTACTGGTTGGGGGATCAAGTCCCCTTGGCTGCTGAGAGTTGTTGGGGGCCAGGAATTCCTGTTGTTGCCACAAATAAGTACCCCATAGTGGGATTGCTGAGACGTTATCAGAGGCCTCGCACCTTTTCTCAGCCACTCTGCAAACAGGCCTCCTGGCACACTACTGGTTGGGGTATGAAGTCCCCTTGGCTGCTGACGGTCGTTGGGGGCCAAGAACCCCTGTTGTTGCCACAAGTAAGTCCCCCACAGTGGGACTGATGAGACGTCGTCGAAGGCCCCATCACCTTTCTCAACCACTCTGCAAAGGGGCCTCCTGCCCCACTACTGGTTGGGGATGAAGTTCCTTTGGCTGCTCAGGGTCCTTGGGGGCCAAGAACCCCTATCATTGCCACAAGTAAGTCCCCCACAGCGGTATTGCTGGGACTAGGGGTGAGCGTGCCAGTGAACTCCGCTCCACTGGCAGGTTGGAAGAGTTTTTGCCAAACTCCGCGTTCCAAGCAGAGCGCGGTGCAGAACTTACCTCCCACCCCTACTCTCGACCTTCACCAGCTCCAGATGTCAGAACTGAGACTTATCCACCTGAGAATTTGGAGGGCCCAATGACTATACCAGTGTCTCTATCACCAGTGCCAGCCATGGACACTTTTCCTGTATCTCCACAACCTCACATGATTAGATCAGGACGACTGATTTGAGCACTGAAAGGACTTATTGTGTTGTATATATGTATTATTTGTACTTTTTATTTAACAAAGGGGGAGATGTAGTGTCTTGTGAGTTAAAGATGACAGGACCCTTTTGGTTCCTGACAGACTCGTAGAACAGTGATGTAAGTGCATGGGTGTGGGTGATAGAGTTCTAGATATACAATGTTACATTAAAGGTTACACGTTGATGAATAAAGATGTATAAAACCAAACTCCGTGTGTGGCGTGATCATTCGAATGTAACCAGGCTGGGGAGGATGCTACAAGGGGGACCCACAGCGTTGTAGTTAGAAGGGCCGATTCCCAAGTTGCCCGACCGCTAACGGAGTCAGAAATGGGCCACCGCACTATTATCTACTGTATCCATGCAGAGTAAAGAGAACATGAGCCAAGTAGCGTCCTTCTCACTTGCGGGCAGAGATAGTAAAACAAAAATATGCGGGCCTAGCACTGCAACTACTAACAATACACAGAACACACGGGCCTCTGCACTGCATGAAGTAAAGTAAAATCAAACTGAAACCGTCAGGAGAGGGAAACCTGGTGTATGCAACATGCATGCCCCTGCACCACATTTGCTGAAACAATCAATACTCTTTTTTATTTCAAAACAAACTATTCCTACTGTAAAAGTCAAATCAACATAAAACTAAAGGAAGCCCCTGCACTTGTAGTCGAGGAAAGCCTGTAGCTACCTTCCCAGAAAGTCCATAGTCTCACAACCCTCTTGCTGCAGCAGCCTGCCGCCTTGGGCGGCCCTGAAGTGTTTGCGTGTCAAGGTCAGAGATGACAGCCAAATTCCGGCAGCGGCAGCAATTCCTGGGGGCTCCGGTCCATCAACAGGAAATTGAAATTAAAAACACATCCTGCTGCCGAGTCCGGACCCTGCAGCATTATCGTGAGGCAGAGTCTGTCTACGTACACTGACCTAAGTGGTGCCAGCGGCCTCACTCTGGCAGAGGGTGCCGATTCAAGATAGGAAGAACAGTCAATGCCCATTGTGATCCTCTGCAGATAATGCCGTGGCGGGTCTAAGCTGTAACCTGTTTACAAATCAATGCAGTCAGCTGAGCCCAGCCCACCGTGATAGTCGGTGCCTGAGGTGAGAGCAGGCTGCTAATGTTTAAAGTCACTTTTTACACAGAGACCTGACTGAATGAGGCCAGTATTATTCTTGCACCACAGTCTGCATCACACTCGCCAGTCGCACACTGGTGTTAATGCAGCTCCTCTCTGAAGCTCGTGATCACTCACACCATCTCCCTCACAGTGCACCAGTGGTGTTGATGGAGCAGGATTTCGCAAAAATGAGCCTGCTCGGACCAATACCCCCGTAATACATACTAACAGTAAGTAGATGTGATTAAAATCTAACATGCACTCACATAAACATATGGGAATTGCTTTGTGCATGCCTGAATTAATACGTTAATGAATAATTGGTATTAATCTTGTGTGGTGAAAAATAAACAAAGAAGTTGCACGAGTAGGCCGCATGAACATCAGTGTTTGCACGTTGCATTCTGCTTCAAAAGGTTAATTATTAATACCGCTTTTGCACTAGGCTTATGCTAGGTAATCATACAGACCCCCCAGGATATTACGGCATAGATTTGCAAATTTAGCGGCACAAAAATGGAAATTTAGCGGCACAAAAATGGAAATTTAGCTGCATTATTGCGGCACTTTATTTTACTTGTAATTTTTCCTTTTCAGCCTTAAATTCATAGGTAAACTGATTTAGCAGAGTATTTAACTTTGAGATAGGCATTATAAACTGTCTGAGAGAGTTTTTTGCTATATTCTCCTTTGTGGTAACATTCTGGAGCATAGGCTATGCCAAGCACAAAAGCACAGAGTCAGCGTTTTTGCTCGAAAAGTTAGTGGTCTGTCTTTAATTTGTTGTGCAAGTGATTTTACTATAAATATTCTGGGCTTTTCTTCTAGTGTGGCGCGCCTTCTCTAAATATTTCGATTTAGCTTGAAGTTATTGACAGTATTTCCACCTTACATCAACTTCAGAGCCCCTTAGACAGCCCACGGAATAAGCAACAGTGCATACTTGGCACAGTAGTAATAACTAATCAGGCGCCTGTATTCATTAAAGTTCATTCAACTTCAGTCACTCAACCTGCGTTTTACTATATGCCAGTGGTTAATTTGTGAAAAAATAAGTGCCGGGGCTCTAGTCAGGAGGCAGCTTGCCCCAGACCATTGCTCCTATTAGCGCCGCCTATAACAGAACTAACTACTAACCATGAAACCCTACAAGCAGGGAGAGGTTGTGGCATAATGTTCAGAGCTGCCGACTTCGGAGCTAGGGAACCAGGTTCCAGTTCCGGCGTCGGTTCAACATCCTGTGATTCTCGGCAAATCACTTAATTTCCCCGTGCCTACAAAAAATGAATGTGTCCTTAATAGGTGACCATGACCTTTGGGTCAGAGCTATAAGCGCCGGTGTTGAAGATTCAGTGCGGGTGCCGCGCACCGGAAACGACCGGCTCAAATTAAGCACTGCTATATGCACACATTCTCTGGTGCAAATTCAAGTAAACCAGCTATAAAAGGCTTCCACTGGATCCGTTTGGTAGCATAAGCATTCTCAAGTTCTATGGAGAAGATTCCATTTTATTCCAGGACACCTTAGGACTTTTTATATGACTCAAATAGTGCATTTTGGTTTCAGATGGGCTTCTAGAGTAACGCCTACATATAAACCAGGACGTGCACAGGACATACACTGGCTACTGTCAAAGGAACACACATCCACAACTATAGCCAGTAAAAACCATTTGTAACTGGTCAAATGGAATATCCACCAGGCTGTGGGTTAAAAAATAGACTCAAAATAGAATTCTACTGGATGGTAAAAATGTAATTGTGCCATGAATTATACATCTGCGTACCGTTGCTGGACCAGATTCTGGAGGAAGGATCACAGTCACCCAAAGCAGAGAGCAAATAATGAGACACTGAGAAGGCCCCTCACACAAGAGTTCCCACAAACCCAGCAGCAAATCCTGATCAACTGTGATTGAAATCTCATATTTCAGTCGAAAATCGATTATATTAAGCCTGCAGGATTATGTGTCTAGATTTAGAATTTGTAACGAGGCATCATATCTTATCTTGTTCTTTGTGTTAACGTTTTGTATATAAATTTGAATATTTTAAATAAAGCTATTTAAAACTAAAAAGCATTTTTTAAAAAGTTTTAATATAGACGATGAAGCCACTCAAAAGTGTAGGAAAGAATCTCTGTCATCACCCACACATTACCTGCTAAATTTGTTGTTACCCTGCTTTAGTCCAGAAAGTACTTTACAAGTGAATTTGTTAACCAAAGACAAACTAGCATCTCTCAAAGATGTTTGAGAGTAATACACTTTGTGTTAAGTAATAGTCATCAATACATTTTCCCATTTCGATTTAGAAGAAAACGTTTTGAAATGGAGATAAAATATGTGTAGTATGGTGAATGGTCAGATTTTGTGAAAATATTAATTCTGGAGTGGTGTTTAGTACAAGTTAAAAGTCTTTTTAATACAAGTTAATTCATAACAGACATCAATATTTTTAGATACATACAATGTGTACACGCCCTGCAACATGTTGTTTTGGTCTGTATTTTATTTGCCAAGCAATTGTGGGTTTTGAGGAATGTTTGAAAGCCTATTTTGTCTGCTATTTCTTTATTTTCTGATCTCAATACATGTTTTTTTATTTCTGCATGTTTACAATGTCAGTGACTTTTCAGATGCAGCCATGATGTTGCTTGTAATGTTATACTCAACTCTCTGATAATTTACATATTTAACTAAGGGTTTCAGTAAAATTCTACGCCAGTTATGCAGAGAGTTCAGGCATGTAAAAATCATCTGTTTGGCTTCAGATTTGACTGGCAGAACAGGATTTTGTTCTTTTTGGCTGCACCTGATATATCTCTAAGTTTTCATGTCACTGGGTATTTCTACGGTGCAGCTTTTGCCAACTACTTGGCCTTTTAGTGTTTTGTGCAGACGTTAGTCTGTGATTGTGATTCATCCAGCACACAGAAGCGGGCAGCTGCCCCCTTGAGTAACATTTGATCAGCCGAGAGATGGCTGCTGCGCTGCGGCTTCTTCGAGATAGAGTTCAGAGGTCGGCGCGAGTTCACTTCACTGCCAGAAATGCGATACACGCCTAACAATATCTGTTGTGTTTTCACAGCGTCGTAAAAAAAAAAAAAAAAAATGACTGCATTTCCAAATTTTGCGGGCAATTTTGTAAAAATCGCTGCGTTTTTACAAAACTGCTGATTTCGCGATTTGCAAATCGCGAAATCCTGGAGGGTCTGATCATAATGGGGAAGTAGTGCAAGGTGGGTGGGGAACATATAATTAATATTTGTTCGTTTTCATTTACTTCAGCACGCTGAATGAAGCTTCCATCTTAAAAAGAGTGACGTGACAGGGAGGGGGAAGTTTCCTCGGAGCGCGTCTGCTCTGATATGAGACCCGCAAGTTGTGCTGAGCATTACGAAATGAAATGAAGGAGTGAAGGCCAGAGCATCAGTCGAATGCCAAAATCCCGTACCCAAGCGTGTGACCGGGGATGTGCTCTGCGGAAATATGAACTGAATAAAGAAGAATGTAATAAATGTATCGATATATGGGAAACAAATGAATAAATTAAAGTTTGGAGATCATGGGAACCTTTTTGCACAATAAAGTTGTTGAATAAAGTGCGAAGTCAAAGTGGCATGATCATGCCACCCCCCAAACCCACCAATCCCTGTTCGAATAGAATGTGAAATGCAACATTAAGTGGGTTGGTCCAGTCACTCTTAGGGTATATCTGGGGTACCTTTAGGGGCGTGTTTAGAGAAGTCTTGGGCAGGCAGGAGAGAGGAGGGAGATGCTTCGCTGATCGTCGGTTTGCGAAGAGGCTTAGCTATTTTTTCTATCCTGTCCTATACCTGACTGAAATCTTGGTATTTCCCGAATACCTTTGGGAACCTTCATCATCTCCTGGGCTCAGGGGGTGGCATTCCCTACAGACCATTAGGTTTGTATCTAGCCTATGTTGTTCCCAGCATCAATGTATTTGTTTCTGAATCTTTTGTCTCTCCACCTATCCACTCAACAAATTATTGATATGTATTATTTTTAGATGAACCTGTTGTCTCTTCATCTATCCTTCTGTTAGGTATTATATTGTTTGGCATAATCATTCTGCTGAACTCTTTTGTCTCTTACCCTATCCACTCCTTCAATGCACAATGTCGTTGTAGAAAGAGTCTGTGTAAATTGCATTATTTCTCTGACCGTGTGGTTTGGTGTTTGTAATTGTGACCTATTGCAGATGAGCATTTATTTTTTTTAAATTGGAGATAAACTCACTTATTAATCTTACCGAGTGTCTGTCATTAATTAATAATGTTGAATGAGTTAGTGTCCTATCATTACCATCAACTACTCAACTAATTGGTCCATCGACCAAGTAGAGGAAGAGTTGATATCAATAAATGTTTCTTTAAACAGGTGACTAGGAGATTAAAAGAAATAAGAAATGAATGAAAATAATTGACCCCAGCGCATCAGGGATACTGGGTGAATGTGTATGGGCCATTGAAATGAATTGTGTAGTATCAATCCCTGATCAATAATTGGTATTGGCGCTGGATCAGTGTGAAGGCGCTTAAAATGTGTGACTAATGCATTTTAGTGCTGTGATGCGGAGCACCACACTAAAATACATTAGTCTAATGACTGATGCTTGGTACTTGGCAGGACTGCAGATGCCCCCTGGACCACAACCAACCCTGTCCCTATGAAGTGCTTCCAGGTCTCCCCGCTCCATTCTTAATGTGCCAGAACAAAGCCTGCACAGCGCCGGGGCATGGGGCGCTATAATTTCAAGTACAAAATAACGCCCACCCCGTGATGATCATCCGGGGAAATAAGTCCCCTCCCTCCGCTTGCCCAACCTAATAGTACCACCATTTGGTGGTTTCAGAAGGGTGTGCTGCCAGTTTTTGAAATCTGTTTGGCTTTTTTTATTGCCTCTCGCTAAATATTGTTTTTCTTCATTGATACTTTTTTTTAATGGGAAGCTTGGTAAGAGACTACAGAAGCTCACGTTAGCTGATCTTGTTGTGTTGGCTCTCCGCTTAACCTCCTGCTTCAAATGCTCTATTTAAACAAAATACATTTTACCACATCTAAAATACAAGGTAAGAAGTGAAGCTGCAACTTGCACCAAACAAATCGGAAGAGGGTGGCATCAACTGCACGCAATTTCTCAGCTTTTGAATGACAATTGTTGACTTCAAAACCTCTCTAACTGGTTGCTTGCCCATTTATTCTTTCAAATGTTTTTCATTTTTGTAACTGCACTACTGATTTTTGTCAATAAAGAAATTGATGCGCAACAGATCGTTATAGTATGGTCGTTATAGATTACAGTTATTATTTCACATTTCGAAAACATTTTGCTTAGTTAACCAGAGCAGCTGGTAGGGTCTGAAGTGAAATGCATGCTGCTCAATTTAGTATGGCCCAACAGCGTTAGCTATGACACAGTACTGCCTCAGTCCCACAGATCATGTTAAAAGGGGATACAGAAAATCAGCATAAAGCTGCAACCACAAAAGGGGGTAAATCAAAGCGCAAATTCAGAAGAAATACAGGAACACTGGTAACACTAAATGAAACGGGAGAGGAAGCCCAAATTCTTCGGGTAAGTGTGACCACAATCCTGCATGCACCTCGGTTGCATTTACTAGATCATGGCTTTGAGCAAGGCAGCTGAACTACAACAGTCCGCTCTTGTTAAAGATTTTTATGTATTTGTGGTTTCATGCATTATTAACAATGCGCAAAATTTAGTTTTACACTCCATCTTACATGTATTCACTAATATCATGCAGATTTCTTTAAAACAGGTTTTCTATGACATTCTGAAGCGTGTTTTCCTAACAGTTGTTAATTAGGCTTCAAGTAGAGCATATCAGCCATTTTATCCAAAATGAATTCCTCTGTGTCTTTACCCCCGTTCACGTCTCTCCTCGCATTTTCTGCCGCACACTGAATCATTTTTGACTTTGTACTTCTCTGTATGTTCTATTTGCAGAGAGCCTTCATGGCACTGACTCTGTACTGCTTCATTTGTAATTTTTGCAATAAAACCCTTCAACTATTACCCAGTTTGCACACTCTCGGGGTCACACGGATAATTAACTAAATTTACATTAGCATTCGCCCATCACCATTCATTGGTAGCAGTTCTTCCCTCGCTTTTTTTAGCACCTGATACTACAACTGGTGTTTTGAGAAAGGACATTTATTCAGTGTCATTTTCCTTTACACTTTTTCTCTGTTTCATTCTTTAACTTTTATGCACGAAGGTAACACTTGTCCGAATAAAAATACAAATTTGAATTTACTAGTGAGCAAGTGTCTCCAGCATGAGGCCTCACCCGCGGGCAAATTTATTGTGAAATAGAGGAGGTGACAATGGTTCCTTCATCGAAAAGGGAAGTCATCTAATCTGTGCTTTTAAAGAGTTGCGCATTTTAGGCTCTTTTTACCATCTGTCTCATCATACTCGCCCCAGTCATTACTTCTCAGGTGAAACCAATTCAGAGAGAAGAAAGAAACAGGAAGCAAAAAGGCTAAACTCCGCCCACACTCAGCGCTATAAAGAGTTAGCCACCCATAATACTACCTGTTTCTGTTCTCCTGCCCTATGACTGAGACGGGGACAGTGAGTATAGGATCCTTGCTGGGCTTCGGTGTACGACGTCACCCCTCCCTCCTCGAACTCTCAGTGTTGGGCACAGTGGGAGAGGGGCTGCGCATCACATTGTGAGTAACTGAAGGAAGAATCTGTTGCCTCTTCCATTTGGAGCGCTTTTTCAGGGGCTGTCCATGACTGTGCCAGTATGGTGAGTCTAAGACTAGGGGGCATATTTAAAAGCCCCTATTGCCACCACAACGTCACTTTTAGTGATGTTGTGGTGGTGATTGGAGCTTCTCCTTATTTACGAGGCAGCCTTAAGCCACTTAATGTGGCTTAACGCTGCCTTGTAAGTAAGGCACCCTTTCACGCTACATTTAGCGTATAAGGGGTGGGCAATGGGTGTTGTGGAGGGCGTTCCACCGCAACACCCATTGCTTTTGACGCTGCACCCTATTTACAAGAGCAGCGTTAATAGGAGGCAGCGCAAAAATTAAGACCAGGGAAAACCTAGTCTTAAACAGGTGAAACGAGGAGAAATGCTTTATTTCTCCTAGTTTTTGCTGTTTCCATGTGTGCTGCATTGTGCATTAAGCAGCACACATAGAAGTTACAAAACAGCATTTAAAGATTGTTTATGTACAGGAAGGGGGACCTTCCTGCACATAAACAATCTTCCCCTCAACACAGGCACCCTTGCACTATGGTGCAAGGGTGCCTACATTGGTGCTAGGTAGCTGAATTTAGCGCCAGCTCAGGGGGAAATGCAGGGCTGCACCATATTCTAGTTAAATATGGTGCAACCCTGTGTTCACCTGTGTTGCCTTCTTGGCTTAACAACACGCTTCGCCACTTTATTGTAAATATGCCCCTTACTTTCTTTCTCCCTGATGTGTTTAGATTTAGGTAGAGGTGGTTCCCTACTGGTTGGACTTGGGCGGCGAGACTGTTGGAGGCACCTTGACACAAGAGTTGGATCAGTGGTTGCTGTGCACGAATGCTTGGAGAGGGACCTGGGGGTTTCCACACATGCAGAGAATTTTGATTTACATTCTCTGCACATGTTTATTTTTTTTATTTAAGACTGTGCTCAGGTGATAAGGCGAAGCGGTGTAAATTTTATAATCATTCACAAATATTCAATATACCATGAACCAAACTATATAATCTTTTCACAAAACCAAGAGTTTGGGCCCATAGAAACTCTACGACCATGTACAAATCATGAGGTCCTCCGATAGATCTTTGTAAGAGCTAATAGGGACTCAGATAATTAGAGACGGATGCTATTTTCTCCATGAGGACATGTAATGAAGAAAATACCTATCTAACAACAACAGTCGACAAACATAATTTGTCAAGATATATCTGATCAAAAATGACAAACTCAGAATATTTATCAAGATACCTTTATCTAAACTTCAACATGAATGCTCAATGCACAAAACACATCAGAATAATCAGGTCTTTGGTTAATTCAAATGTAGTACAGAAATCATCACAATAAATCACAGTTCAAAACAAAAATACATCATAAATCAATAACTGGTGTGAGGGGAGAGAGAGAGAGAAAAGAAGTTCATTGTAGTTTCAGTATGCAATTTGAGGTTTCATACTAACCTAAGATCAATGAACTAGTGCACAGCGTGCAATAGTCTGAATAGCCAACCGTTCAGCCGAAAAGGTATAGCTTGTGCAACATCAGCAACCGATGAAGTGCAAGGAAAATTCAGAAAAGTTCAGTTCAGGGAAAGTCAGAGTTCGGACCAACAGCATGTCATGCCCAAGATTTGCAAGGAAAATAGCCAGCCAGCCAGAGTAACAGGAGAGCGCGAGAGAGTGTGTCCTACGACCTTTTTCCCACGGGGTAGTTATACCTCAAAATGTTCACTATTCCAGCCCCCAAATGTAGCTTCTTCACAGTTTTATACAATTCCGTTGGTTAGGATCCATGGTACGATTATGGTATGATCATTCTCCAGTCCAAATTCATCTGGAACTCTATCATAATTCTATTGTTCCTTTGTATATTATCAAATCACTTCGAAAATAGGAAGCACATTGAAACTTTTCATATCCACGCTTCCATGTTAATTCTGTGGCTATAGTTGAATCCACATATCCATTAGTAGATTTAACAGGAAACATAAAATAAGGCACTATTAGTACTAACACCAACCAGACAAACAATATTATAAGAACACATATAAAGCAAGCATTAAAACACTTCCGCCTATTTGAGCTTTGATTTCGATTACCAGTCTCAAAACTATCCATTTAAAAAAAAAATAATAATAATAATCAGTTTAGATTAGCAAGGTTTTTATATCCCACACTTTCCGAGCTTCAGATCACGGCCTTATTTTCAAATCTCCTCTCTTTTTTTTTCTGCACCCTCTTCTCAGACACAGTTCATCTAGGGTGGCTCATATGATGAGTTGCTTTTTGAACAAAATGCAATGAACTCTTTTTCCCAATCACTAGTACTTGCACTTGTAGCAGCCAAATATGTCCATTCAGGTGCTGCGCATCTTCGACTTGGAACACGTGCTTTCTTTGTTTTGCGTACTGTGCTTTCTTCTATGTCTGTATCACTTTGCTCAGATTGGCTAGAAACTTCAACTATAGTCGCTGGAATTTTTTCATTCAAAGTGATTTTTAACTGTTTAACTCCAGGCCATTTATCACCTTTTCTTACTCTTTTTTCAGAAACACTGTCTGTTTCATTTGATTCAAGACTCCTTTTAGCTGATTCCCTTTTTTCTTTTTCTCTGTCTCTTTCAGGGACCAACTCCCTTTCAGTTTCAACAGTGACAGTGTTGCGAGACCCAGCAGCTTGCGCCCACTCTACTTGATTCTTAGTCTGTTCAGGCTCTCTTTGTTCTCTTCATTCACCTTCAACTGACTCTGTACTTTCAAGTGGACATGGGATCCGACAAGTGTGAGCAGCATGGATCCACTTAGGCAAACCACTACATTTAACTGCTGTTGTCACCAGAATCACTTGATATGGCCGACGCCAACACGGTTCCAAACAAGACTTCCTTACATGTTTCTTCATGAGCACCCAGTCTCCGGGGCTCAAATCATGTGCCTGTTCTTTTTGGACAGTGGTTGCAATTTCCCCAACCTGATGAGACACAGAACGCACTGTGTCAGCCAGTCCTTTACACTAATCAAGCACTAAATCATCAGATATGTTCACAAGCTGATTTGCTGGGAGTGTTGGCTGTCTCATAGCCCTCCCCATGACAATTTCATGTAGGGACAGTCCAGTTTTTCTCTCTGAGATACTTCTCAAACTCAACACGAATGGTAAACCATCAGGCCATTTCAGTGCTGTGGATGCACAAACCTTTGCCAATCTCGATTTAATTGTGCCATTTGTCTGTTCGACCACACCAGATGCCTCGGGTCGATAAGAACAATGTAATTTTTGCTCAATTTGTAAGGCAACACAAGTCATTCGCACTACTTCATTATTGAAATGTGTTCTTCTATCTGATTCCAACGAAACAAGAATCCAAACCTAGGCATAAGCTCTCTAAGTAGCAATTTAGCAACAGTTAGGCTGTCATTACGTCTTGTTGGGTATGCCTTGACCCAACATGAAAACAAACACACAATCACCAAAATATGTTTTCATCCATTGCAAGGAGGCATGTCTATGAAGTCCATCTGCATACACGTAAATGGACCTGCTGCAGGGTTGGATTGGGATTAAAAATTGGCCCGGGCACGCTAAAAAAAAGTGGCCCACATTTGCATATTGCCTATCCGCAAAACAATGCTTTGGCAAAATTTTATTAAAAAAGGGGAGGGGGGTTAAAAAAATGCACGGGTTAGTTTACACTGGTGAAACACACCTGAAAACAAGTGAGGCCACTTTTGCTCAGGCACCCTGCCCCCGCTCAATATGCATATATTAATGGGCCGGCCCAGCGAGAGAAAGGGAGTGACACCTCCGCCTCGTTGATAAAAGGGAGGTAATGGACGTCCATCTGCCTCCAGAAAGGCCACTCAGGCACCCACTGGGCTGCTGGCGGCATCGAACAATGCAGAAACCACCCAAATCTGCCCCCAGGCTGCTCAAAAAAGCAGCCCACAGCTGGAATTCGCATACCGGCTCCTCGGGCATTGCCTGAGTGCCCGCATTACCAATCCGACGCTGACCTGCTGCTTTTCCAATTTGACTCAAACTAACAACTGTCTTCCTCCCTGGATTTTGTTGCTGACAAGTCACACATCTTTGGCATAGACTCTCTGCAATGACTGGGAATTTTGAATTGAACCATGACTGTTTGAAAAGGCTAATCATAGCATCTCTGCCTACATGAGTTAGACCATGACAAACACTCACCATTTGTGACAACAAACTGTCTGGTAATATAGGTCTCCCATCTGTGTAAACCCACACATCATCATCTGCTCTTTATGTACATCCTGCTTTGATCCACCCTTCTTTTTCTGCTTCAATAACTGCATCTTGTAATTCTCTAGTTTCCTCCCATGTTTCAACAGTTGAGAATATTAGTCTACATTCTCTTTCATCAGATTTGTTATGTTTCGTATAGAGGCCCTAATATAGACACGTTCATATATGCCGTATATGGTCATAATCATATATGCCCTATTATGGTCATAATCGTATATGCCCTATTATGGTCATAATCTCCTATGCCCTAATATAGGCATGATCTTTCACCTACATTAGTTCCCTACAGTACACAATGAACTCTGAGGGTTGAACGTTATCTAGTCTGTGGTTAGAACACTGCAGGGATTTTCCCGAACACAGGCCTACAATGTACTCATAAATTATGCATGAGCATTCACCAGCTACATTTCCCGCATAATATGTATGTACAGAGTTCACCCCAGACATCTTCCTCATGTCTAACAAAGACCAATACAAACCATACTGAGGGAGGAGACACTTTAGGGTATAAATACACCACATCTTGCCACGGTAAGATAGAGGGAACCGAGACTTCCATGCTGACACACTGACCAGAGACGCTGAGGCTCCTGCATGCAGTCGCTCCAGCTGACAGCGGTCTAACACAGCCCTTGCGGGGTGACCAACTCGAGACCAGGACGGGGTCCCACACTCTCTCTCTTCAGGTAATGGGGTTCGACTAAATCCTAGAAGGATTCTTGGCTCTTAGGCTTTTAGACCTACACACATGCTAGATACACTTAGGTACATCTAGTTAGGCATCGTAGGAGTATGCGCACTTTTATAATGCATTTCATATATTCTTGTATGTATTCATGATTCTTGCAATATGGTAGAACTGTACTACCCTTTCACTTTTATCGTACTGCTGATAATATATCTCTGCTATTGTCTGCTGGTTGCTGCAGCACATATATTTTACACTAGAATAACAACTGTTCAATAAATACTTATTGAAACGCCCAGACTGTTTATTCTGTGTAACTCTCTGAGACAAACCGAATAAGTAAGCACGAGTGACTGAGCGAAAAGTAGTACATTGTTTCCACGATTCAGAGGGATCAGGGTTGTCATGATCTAAGGTTGCCAGGAACTAATCTCTCCCCGATAAGAGGAGATTCTAGTGGCACTGTGAGCTAGCTAATACAAATCCGGCTAACATACGCGGTGGGGGTGCACAGAGCCAATCTGCCACCAAACCCACAGTTTATGTTATCCAAACGCGCAGGTCCTGCATGGGTACTATAGGAACTACACGACATGGCGCCACCAACGTTGGTTGGGTACTTATTTAACAGTAGAATCTGAGTAGTTCAGTCGTGCTATTCTCAGAGAACCTACTCACAAAACCCCAGAGACGTCTGGAGTGGGTGGGCACAAAATCCGCAGCAGCTGAGTAGTACGAAAATACTATTTATTAGCTGTTGGTTATTCAAGCTTGAAAGGACATAGTGTTCCTAAAATTGTGCCTAAAACCTTAGGCACCTCTCCCTGTCCACCCTCGCCTACTGCACTCTCCCCCTTAACCATCGAGCCTCCCAACACTCCGTGCTCAGCCCTCCTCTCCCTGAAAAATAAACTTGATTCTCTCATCTCTTCCATTTCCCAGCTTGAAGCGTCCATATCACTTTTAAGTGCTAAGATATCCCACTTCCCTAACAACCTCCCGAGGAGTTCCTTGCTCCAGCACCCCAATAAAGCCAACCACAGTCTGTCCTCCACAGACATCAACAACTTACTGGCTAGCTACAAGACTACCAACGTCAATCCCCCTCCACTTTCCTCTCCTAAAAATTCTACTCAATTCACTATTCAGACCATCTCTTCTGTCAGATCTAACCAGCCTTCCTCTTCTTCCCTGGCACCCTCATACAAGAATCTTATCCCTATCTCCCTTAACAGCCCAAACACCCCCATCACCAAAACAGTTGTGTCAGAGCTGCATTGTTTGCTCCACAACTGCAGATATGCAATCAAGCACAAACTGGAAATTTCTGACCCTATCACCCAATACAATCTTGACATGCTCTTCCTCACTGAGACCTGGTTTAATGACTCCTCTCATACTTTGTTTGATCTTCTGATACCTACCAACTACTCTATCCTCAGAAACGACAGAACTGACAAAATTGGGGGAGGTGTCGCTATCATCTTCAGAAACTCCCTTCAAATTAAAGCCTTTCCTACCATCCTCTTCCGTTCATTCGAATGCCTATCCCTAGAACTTCAAGTACATCACGGCTCACCCTTCAGGTTCCATGCCATCTACCACCCACCCGGTAACTGCTCTCCCTTTTTGGAGGAACTCACCGACTTCATCAGTGACCAATATTCTCAAAGCGACAGACAGATCTTCCTAGGTGACTTCAATCTCCACTGCGGCTCTTTGGAAGACTCGGCTGCCAACAAGCTTGCCACCTTTCTCTCAGCCAATGATCTTTTCCAACACTGCTCGAAAATTACACACTCTAAGGGCTCAATTCTGGACCTTGTTATATCTAAAGCAGACCTGCTCACTATTGCTCCCCCTGTCCATGTAGACTGGTCAGACCACTTCCTCATTCCCTTCCGTTTTCGCCTATCGCACGTTATAACTTTCGGCCAACCCAAAAGGGCATCTACCTGGTTCCGCAACACTAAAAACATTGATCTTGACACTCTGTGTGACTCTGCTTTGCGCTCACTTCCTAGACTAGACCCTAACGTGGATGTCAATGACCTCACCTCCCAGTGCCTCTCAGTCCTAGCAGTCGAAATCGATAATGTCGCTCCACTCCAAAGCAAAAGGAAAAGACCCACCCCCTCAGCACCTTGGTTCAATAAAGCTCTCTATGATGAAAGGAAAAACCTCAGAATCTTGGAGAAACAGTGGAGACAATCTCCATCCACCACCAATCTCTCTCATTTACGTTCGGCAAGATCCAAATACCACAAGCACATCTTCCATGAAAAAGCATCACATTTCAGATTTCTCCTCGACTCAGCCAAAAACAGACCCAAAAAACTTTTTGACCTTATCAAAAACCCAAACTGCTCTCCCCAAACCATCAAGCCTGAGGATTCTTCAAATAAAGCATCAGAATTCGCTATATTCTTCGATGAAAAGGTCAAATCACTAGTGGATCAGGTCACTCACCCCACCCCCATTGAGGAGCGAAAATCCTTAGTCACTTGGCAGAACTTTGCCGCCATCTCGGAAGATGACCTCCTCAAATGCATCCTCGAAACCAAACCCTCCAACCATTCCTCTGACCCCATCCCTAGTGTCATCGCCATTGATTTCTACACCAATACTCTCTCTTACTGGACCAGGCTAGTTAATCTCTTCCTCAGTCAAGGCTCCCTCCCTGCTGCCCTCAAAACAAGTCAGGTTACCCCTCTTCTAAAAAAACCCTCCGCAGATGCGAACGACCTCAACAACTTCCGCCCCATAACCAACCTCCCTTTTCTTTCGAAAATCACAGAAAAATGTTTTGCGAATCAACTTTCCCTACATATTATGGACAATAATCTCCTTGACGTGTTCCAGTCTGGCTTCATTCAAAATTGCAGCACTGAAACAGCCCTGCTGCAAGTGATTGATGATGCGCTGCATATACTCGATTCTGGGGAATCGTGCCTTCTGATTCTTCTTGACCTCTCTGCAGCCTTTGACACTGTTAATCACAACACCCTCCTTAACATGCTTCAACAGAGAATGGGCGTGGAAGGCACAGTGCTTAAGTGGTTTGCCTCATTCCTCTCAGACAGATCCCAAATGATCAAGATAGCGAACAGTCTTTCGTCTCCATTGGCGGTAGGTCAAGGCGTCCCTCAAGGTTCTATCCTTGCACCCACTTTGTTTAATCTCTATCTGGAACCATTAGGGAACCTCCTAAGTAAATCTTGGATCCACTACCATCTCTATGCGGATGACACTCAAATCTACCTCAAGGTGTCTTCCGCACACGATCTCTCACTACTCAACTCTACTCTCAACTCTATTCACAACTGGATGTTAGTTCACCAACTCATTCTCAATCCCTCCAAAACTGAATTCCTCCTACTATCTACCTCTCTCTCCCCTCCTCCTGTTCAATCCTGGATGGATCAGCTGAATTTACTCAACAATAAACCCATCATTGTCGACAGCGCTAAATCCCTAGGTGTCATACTTGACAAAAGACTCAACCTAATCTCCCACATCAACTCCATTGCTAAGAACGCACGTTACCAGCTGCGCCTTCTGTGGGGGATTCGTCGGTTCTTCCCGGTGAAAGACCTAAAAACTTTGGTCCAATCGCTAGTTCTCTCTAGACTGGATTACTGCAATTCTCTTCTGACTGGCCTACCCAAATCTCACCTCTCCCCCCTCAAATCCGTCCTCCATTCAGCAGCTCGCTTTATTTCAGGGTCCAAACGAAGTGACCACATCACTCCTATCCTGTCTTCTCTACGATGGCTTCCCATCGAGGCAAGATCTATTTACAAAACTGCCTGCATCACCCACAAAGCCTTGCACACTTCCTCCCCTCGTTACCTGGTGAACAAACTGAAAATGTCTGGAGGCACGAGACCTTCTCGGAATGCAGAAAAGTTTCTGCTTGAGCCCCCCTCCTTCAAAAGGGAAAGATCGATGGCTCAATCATTCTCAGGTAATGCGGTGAGAATCTGGAACTCGCTTCCGCCATTGCTCCGTGCCACCACCTCCATCCAGATCTTCAAAGCTGACCTCAAATCTCTTCTCTTCCAAAGACACTTTCAGAACTAATACCCTCATTCTCAGACCCCACTAGGAAGTTTGTTCATCATTGTAAATTTGTAATATTTTCTTGTACATTTCCCACCCTTGCTTGCTGTGTTTGATATTGTGTTATTGCCTTCTATGGTTTTACCCTACCTCTTCTAGTCTCCTGTTTGTTTTTGTAACGTTCTATTTTGTAACATTTCTCTCATGTAACGTAACTGGTTCTATGGTACAGCGCTCTGACACCTTCGGGTAAAGTCTGCGCTATATAAAAATGCATTAAATAAATCATAGTTTCTTTGAAACATTAGTCTGTGTTCTATACACAATGACTACCGTGGTCTTTGATCCAGTACGAATGCCACTGCCCCCGTCAGACGAGGAAGAAGATCCTGAGGATGCAATACAGATTGCACCAAAATTCAGAACGACAGTCACCATAAGACTATTAGAAAATGGTTTACAGGCTAAGGGTGGCATTGTAGTTTTCGTGATTGAGGCACACGAATCAAATAAAACAGGTATTCTATTCATGGGTTACACTCCCAGCAGCAAATGCAATAACGAAGACTTCACTACTATATAGTAGGATATGCACCACGGGAATATTGTCCATTTGAGGACATAGAGATTCCACTCACTTACCAGGAACATTATTACTGGTTTAATGGCGCCATACCCCACGTACGAGAAAGAGTAAGATTAGGCCCGCTCGGAGGAGACGGAGCCACATGGCCGATACTAGCGGCTTACACACCGCATCCTGACATTGGCACAATGCCACAGCCAGACTTACTCATACAACACACAGATTTAATTAAAATCTACAGAAACCTGACACAGTTTGTCATGAGGACTTTAACAATCCAACCTGCACCAGGTGCAGCAAATAGTACTCCAGGTCAGGGTATAGGAAATAAAATTACTCCTCAAACATTACACTCGGTAAATGGCAAAATGCCCGCAAAACACGAACAAATACCATTCTGGATAGCTCAGAAAATAACTCCGCTTGAGGCGGTATTCCCGAATACTACCACCTGTGATAAACACAAAATACTAACAATCTGCTTGCCCATGGGGATCACACCACAAGTAGAGGACTGCACCTCTTGGGGTACAGTCTTTGCTGCCATATAAACCAGAACACATGGTATCCCGTCATTAGCCATAGTACCTGACGTATTGAGACAGATACAAAATGAGTACAGAGCAGAGCCTGCCCTTAACTTAGGGATGAAGTTACTAGGTAACTACGACCAGGTATCAGCCATAATACTAGCTAACATTAACGGGGAAGCAGCTTCAGTGGCGATCCGCCAACGCCTAAGGGAGTTCAGTCCAGTAGATCAACCACATGAACTACCCAAAATAATTGAAACTGCATATGCAGAATTAGGCAGAGACAGTCTAGGTGGGAAGGCATTAAAACCACAACTGGTGGGCAGTCCTGAAAAGGACACTACAAAGCAGACACCTACTTCTTCTAAAAAGAAGTGGGAAAATAAAAAACAACAAAAGTCTAAAGATAGCAGATCTCAATCCAGAGGTAGGTCTCCTCAACAGGAGCCCTCTGAAAGGAGGTATAACCTCCGGAATAGGGATAATATTAAAAAACCTGACAGGTATCAGGCTACTGATACACGTTCCTCTCGTTCCTTTCAGGGTTGATCAAAAAACTCAGAGAGGGAAGGACGGTCAGAGGAGCGTACAAAGTCCAGAGACACGCAACGCGCTGCGGACTACGCAGCTAAAAAAGAAGATAAACAAAAACAAAAACCTCAGTTCAAAAAGAAGAAGGTAGCAGGTCTCAAGATCAGACATGCCCAGAATTCTGAGGATACAGCTTCTGAACGGGGAATGGGCTCTGACGATGCTAGACAGCGCGGCAGAAGTAACAATAGCTCGCCAGAACCTGAAGGAATTTCTGGTGACAACGGAGTTGAGTGAGTATATCACGGTGGAAACACCTGATACTCGGGTAAGTGTCCCACATAAGTTACATGAAATAACACTCCGGATGGAGGGGGACAAGCCCAGGAAAGTGAAAGGTCTATTTTGGAAAAATCTGTCATCTGGATATGACATCCTATTAGCAGAGCAAGACTGGCTGCCAGCATTCGTCATGGAGTGCCCTAAGGGAGAAAGGGTAATTTTTCCTGCATTTTCTGACCTCGTTCCCATACATTTAAAACATGCATATGCGCAGGAGTGGGCGGTTGCCCTAGCTCCAGCATTGTACAAAAATCATGCTGGTTGGGATGAGGATTCAACCCACCACGTGATCCCGTTAAAAGTTTCCCCAAATGCTCAAAGGCAATACCCTATAAGGCAGGAAGCTAAAAACACAAGTCAGGGAGATCCTAGATCAACTTGAATACCAGGGGGTGATTGAAAATTGCACTTCACCTATGAACAATCCTTTGTTCCCCGTATCAAAACCTGACATCACATATCGTTTAGTTTTAGATTATAGACATTTAAACACTTGCACAAAGACATTTGCAGTTCAAAATGCACACAGTGCCGCATTAATGAATTACATTTTGTGGAAAAAATACAAAACTACACTTGATATCTCAAATGGATTTTTCTGCCAAAATATAGCGCTTGAAAGCAGGTATTTGACCGCATTCTCAACGCTAGGTTCACAACGGCAATTTTGTCGTTTGCCCCAAGGGTATAAGAATAACAGAGTTACTCCAAAATTTGGATGAAGCATTGTCCTATGTAGATGATATTTATCTGACGGACGATGACTTACCGAGGCACTTGACCAGGGTGAGCACCATTATTATGGGATTCGCCTCTGAGGGCTATAAATTTAATTTCAAAAAATCAAAAATTGCCCATCTCAATGTCCTGTTTTTAGGGTATGAGCTGTCAAGTGAAGGAAAAAGCCTAGCAGCTAACCTTTTAGAAAAGTGTGCGCTGCTCCAACCTCCAAAATCATTAAAGAATTTACAATCAATTCTGGGATTCCTAAATTTTGGTCGAACATACATTTTGGATTACGCAGAAAGAGTAAAACCTTTCTACGACTTAATAAAACCTGATTTTTCAGTCAGACAATGGACACAGGAACATACAAACATCCTACGTTCACTACAGGAAGACATGATAGCTTCAAAACATTTACAGACACGCGTAAACGTACGCAACCTAGTGATCCGAGTAATAGCGGGTCAATGCGGGTACACTTATTTAACTTTCAATGAAGGGGAAACAGTACCAATCGCATACAAATCACACCTGTACACAAACGCGGAGATGCGTTTCACTTCAACAGAAAAGATCCTGACAGCAGTGCAGACCGCTGTAGCAAGAGAAAGAGCTCTGGCTCAGGGAAAGCGTATAATAGTCGTGACCCCAGTACCAGCCTTAGAGGCTATTACAAAGGCTAGCATCCCAAATGCGAAAGCCTTACATCCCAGATGGATACAATGGGCTAATTCTCTTACTGCAATGGATGTTGAATACAGATTTGATCCAAGTTTAAAAACACAAGCATTTCTGCAATACGAACAAGAATATCCTCTACCAAATGAGATTTTACCTCTAGATCAGTATGAATACATTATTTACACTGACGGATCTGCTCAACTGGCCATAGGGAGTAAGCAAGCTTACAGCGCAGCGTGTGCAATCGTTAAAGGTCGCATGCGCGATGGAAAATTCCATCCAAGTTGCACTAAAACGCAATCTCTAGGAGACTGCACGGCTCAGTTGGCATAATTAAAAGCACTGATACTGGCACTGGTAAATTCCTAACACGAATTCCCCACACTAATTATGTGTGATTCCTTTTACTGTGTACAGTCGTACAATGAATATTTACATCATTGGGAACAAAACGGGTTTAAAGACGGAAAGGTGGCACAATTAAGCATAAAATGCTATGGGAACAGGTAGTGGAGTTGAGAAACGAACTACCAAGGGCTCACGTGATACATACACTGAGTCATCAGCGGGATGGCGTTCACGTTGAAGGGAATTCATTGGCTGATGAAGCCGCAAAGGGGTCTGTACGCACAGCGTCCGTAGCTGCAATCACTTGTTCAAAAACGAGAATAGACGGCGAGATTTTGGTAGCTGCGAATGCTTCACGCAAAGGCAGCACAGTAGTACCTAAAAAATTTCCACTCAAGTACTCCTACAAGTTAGATGCACAAAACATTCCATATGCTCAGATTCCTGGAGTGGGGGATAGAGGAATACCAAATATGGATCGTAGGCAAGGTTTAATTCTAGCAGCACACGAGGGTTTGGGTTCTGCGCATACAGGCGTTACAGCGACTATTTCTTTACTGAAACAGCGCTACTGGTGGCCAGGGTTAACAAAGCAAACCAAAGACTATGTCTTAAAGTGCGACATCTGCCAACAGATGAAAGGCTCCACCGTAGCACGCCCAGCACTGACACCATTACTAAAATCAGACAAACCTCTCGCATGTGTGTATTTGGACCACTGCGGAGCCCTACAATCGGATGGGGCCAAGAAATATTTCATGGTTGCAGTGGATTCCTGCTCTAGATTCCTATGGGTCTGGCCTCAGCGCTCTGCTGACGCTCGAACTGTTATAAAAGATTTGCAAGTCTTTATCGGCACATACGCAATTGGCACGTTACATTCTGACAGTGGCCCGGCGTTTAGCTCTCGGGCTTACAAAGAGGCCATGGAAGGAATGGGCGTAGCATTGCGGTACTCCTCTCCGTACCATCCTGAGTGAAATTCGGTTGTGGAGAGGAAAAACCATGACTTAAAGCAATCTTTAACAGCTAGGGTATTAGGCAAGGGCGGTAGATGGGTCGATCACTTATATGGGGTACAAAGAGCAATTAACAACCAGTCAAGAAGTTCTCTAGGGGGTGTCACTCCTTACGAGGTCCTATTTGGGACAAGAATGTGGGTACCTGATCTTGATTGTGAAAGCACAGTGGTGGATGAAAAACCATTTGATATCCATGATCGTTTGTCTGTTTTACAGGATCTAAATGAATCCAGGACACAACATAGCAACGTCCACTTAAAACAGACCGCCACTGAGGAAGTTAAGGCAGTAACGGCAAGACCTGTCTGGATCCCAAAAGTTGGGGATCTGGTCAGAGAGAAGATTGCAGACAAGAAAGAATGTGGGCCATCCTACAGAACAGCTGTACCGGTCCTAGCAATCCAAGGCACAAGAACTGTACTTCTGCCGCCTCTTGCCGGGAAAAAGGAGAAAAGATTTGTCTCAATTGACTTAATCAAACCACACTGTGTGGCCGATACTAAACAGTAGGCCTCGTGGACTCCACAGTAGCAGATGCCCTCCTCTCGCTACAATCCAAGAAGTTCAAACAGAAAGACTCATCACGTTTGAAGAGCCACCTGTACGGAATGAAGGACTAAGCAACAATGCTATGGAACTTTTTCCACTTCAACAAGAAGAAAATCAACTTAACAACCAAGCTACAATCAGACCGACTACAGACGTCTACGTCAACATGCCTCGTCAAGAGCAAAATCCACTTTCAACAAATCCCGATGCAATTCCAACAATTGATCGAACTGCTTCTGGCTATTTCATGAAATTTGATACGTTTTCACTGGATCCAAGCGAGCCGGAAACGACGCCAGCCAAAAAATGACACAAACAGAAACTCATTGACTTTTTGCACTTTTTTTTAGAAAGACTTACCTGGTGTCACCTTGGATAGAACTATGGTATATAACTGGGATTCTATTTTTTCTTTTCTGGCTAGGTTTAACAATAACTTTTAGTATGCTTATTAATGGACGATATCTCCAGCAGAGCTCTACAGCCCAAAGAGTCAATTTGATTTTAAAGCCACACCAGTGTTCACATCGTGAACCAAGAGACTTGTCTTCAGTGAACATCACAGCAGTTCCTATAACCAGACGGTATAGTATGGGGCAAGATTGATTTCGATATATTCGGTCCAACTGAACTTTTAAAGCTTAAACATGTATTTAAAATTTCTTTAAGTGATATCATTACCTCCAGTACATTGTCTGATGATTGGGACACTGAAACTGTAAATAATATGATGTCTGATTTAGAAAAAACTGCAGCATTTCCGAACAATGAAATGTTAGAAGGTACTTCAGACTATGATACATTGTACTTTTACCAACATTATGGTCATCATTTCTTGCACAAATCCATAACACCTAGAAATGTATTTGAATACCACCAGTGGGAACACTGCCCAACACCTCCAAAAGGTAGTTCGCAAACTTTTGCACAGAAATTCACATACTTTTCAGGGTTTAATACATCAATCAGGCATTTATAAAGCGCACTACATACCCGTGAGGGTCCCAAGGCGCTGTTGGGGGGGGTGGGGGGTGCCGCAGCTAGAGGTCGAAGAGCCAGGTCTTGAGTAGTCTCCTGAAGGTCTGAGGGTCCTCTGTCTGCCGAAGGTGGAGGGGGAGGGAGTTCCAGGTCTTGGCGGCGCAGTAGGAGAAGGATCTGCCTCCGGAGGTGGATCTGTGTATGCGTGGGACGGCGGCCAGGGAGAGGTCGGCGGAGCGGAGACTCCTGTTGGGTGCGTAGAATGACAGTCGGTTGTTGAGGTAGGCCGGGCCGGCGTTGTGGAGTGCCTTGTGTGCGTGGGTGAGGAGCTTGAAGGTGATTCTTCTGTCGATGGGAAGCCAGTGCAGGTTTCTCAGGTGTGGGGTGATGTGGTCTCGGCGGGGGACGTTGGTGATCAGGCGGGCGGAGGCGTTCTGGATTCTTTGGAGTCTGCCGATGAGTTTGGCCGGGGCTCCGGCGTAGAGGGCGTTGCCATAGTCGAGTCTACTGCTGATGAGGGCGTGTGTGACGGTCTTTCGTGTGTTGGTGGGGATCCATTTGTAGATCTTGCGGAGCATGCGGAGGGTGTAGAAGCAGGTTGATGAGGCAGGCGTTGATCTGGTTGGCATGGAGAGTTTCGAGTCGAGGATGACTCCCAGATTGCGTGCGTGGTTGGTTGGTGTAGGAGCGGTGCCTAGTGAGGTGGGCCACCATGAGTCGTCCCAGGCTGAAGGGTTGGGTCCGAGAATGAGGATCTCTGTCTTGTCTGTGTTGAGTTTGAGTCGGCTTTCTTCCATCCAGTCGGCGACAGCCTTCATGCCGCGGTGGAGGTTGGCTTTAGCGGTGTGGGGTTCGTTGGTGAGGGAGAGGATCAGTTGGGTGTCGTCGGCGTAGGAGATGATGTTGAGGTCGTGGAGTCTGGCGATGCGTGCGAGCGGGGCCATGTAGACGTTGAAGAGCGTCGGGCTGAGGGATGATCCTTGTGGGACACCGCAGATCGTTTTGGTGACTCCGGGGTGGAATGGAGGGAGGCGGACTCTTTGGGTTCTGTCGGAGAGGAAGGAGGTGATCCAGTCCAGGGCCTTGTCGCGGATCCCTGCGTTGTAGAGGCGTGTACGTAGCGTGTGGTGGCATACGGTGTCGAAGGCAGCGGAGAGGTCGAGGAGGATGAGGGCTGCTGTCTCCCCGTTGTCGAGCAGGAGCCTGATGTCGTCTGTGGCGGCGATGAGGGCGGTCTCGGTGCTGTGGTTCTTGTGGAAGCCTGACTGGGAGGGGTCGAGGATGTTGTTGTCTTCTAGGTAGCGGGTGAGCTGGGTGTTGACTATCTTTTCGATGACCTTGGCTGGGAACGGAAGGAGGGAGATGGGCCGGAAGTTCTTAAGGTCGCTCGGGTCCGCCTTGGGTTTCTTCAGTAGGGCGTTGATCTCGGCGTGTTTCCAGCTCTCCAGGGAAGGTTGCGGTCTTGAAGGAGAGGTTGATGATGTTGCATAGGTGGGGTGCGATGGAGCTGTTGGCCTTGTTGATGACGTGGTGGGGGAAGAGGGTCGGACGGGGCGCCTGAGTGGATGGAGTTCATAGTCTTGCTGGTGTCCTCGGTGGTGGTGCTGGTCCATACTGTGAGGTGCTCGTGGTCGGTGGGTGTCGGGGGGCCGGGGTGGTGAGGTTGGTGGGGTCTGGGCGTGGATTGAAGATGTCGTGAATGTCGGTGATCTTGCGGTGGAAGAAGTCAGCGAGGGCGTCGCAGAGGGCTTGTGACGGGGGATGTCGTTGGTGCAGGAGCTGGGGTTGGAGAGTTCCTTCACGACGTTGAAGAGTTCCTTGCTATTGTGAGCGTTGTTGTCTAGGCGGTTCTTGAAGGCGGCTTTCTTGGTGGTCCTGATGAGGTGGTGGTGGTTCTGGATGGCGTCTTTGAGGGCAGCGTGGCTGTCGGGTGTTTTTTCCTTCTGCCAGGTGTTTTCCAGTCTCCGACAGGTGCGCTTGGAGGTTAGGAGCTCTGGGGTGAACCAGCTGGCTCTCTGGCTGGCGTCTCTGTGGGCGGTCTGTCTAGTTGGGGCGATGGCGTTGGCGCAGTCTTCCATCCAGAGTCTGAGGGTGTGGGCTCCTTCCTCTGGGTCGGAGGGGTTGGTCGGGGGATTGAGTGCGAGGTGTGTTTGCAGTGATTCCTTGGTGATTTTGCTCCAGTGGCGTCCGGGGGTTTGTAGGGTGCGGTGGTGTGAGACGGGTTTCTGGAAGGTGAAGTGGACGCAGCGGTGGTCAGTCCAGGTGAGTTCGGAGGCGTGGCTGAAGACGACGTGGGGACTGGAGGAGAAGATAGCATCGAGCGTGTGGCCGGCGATGTGGGTGGGCGTCGTGACGATCTGCGTCAGTCCTAGGGTGGAGAGGTTGTCGATCAGGGTGGAGGAGTTGCTGTCGTTGTTGTTTTCCAGGTGGTAGTTCAGGTCGCCGAGGAGGATGTAGTCGGTGGAGGTCAGAGCGTGCGCGCTGATGAAGTCGGCGATGGAGTTGCAGGATTGGGGACGGGGTCCTGGTGGTCGGTAGACGAGGGTGCCTCTGAGGGTGGTTTTCGGGTCCGTGTGGATTTGGAAGTGCATGTGTTCGGCGGTGTTGAGGGTGTTGGTGATGGTGGTGGAGATCCTGATGGTGTCTTTGTGGATGATGGCGATTCCTCCGCCGATGCCGTTGAGTGCGGTCCCTGCGGGTGATCTTGTATTCGTCGGGGATGGCCACTGCGATGTCTGGGGCGGAGGTTTCGTTCATCCAGGTCTCGGTCAGGAAGGCGATGTCTGGTGATGTGGAGTCGAGCAGGTCCCAGAGCTCGATGGCGTGTTTGCGTGCGGAGCGGGTGTTGAGCAGGATGCATCGGAGTTGGTTGGGAACCTTGGAGGTGGGTGTCTCGGCGGCTACAGTGCAGGTGAAGCGGCAGTTCCGGCAGGTGAAGGGGCCGTGGGTGCGCTTTGGGGTGGTCTTGTGGCAGCTGGAGGGTCGTCCGGAGTTGAGTGCGATGAGGGTGTTGGCGTCGTATTGGACACGGGGTGCCTGGATGCTGCGTGGTCCAGGGGTCGTGGCGCGGACGGGCGCAGACGGGCTTGCCTTAGGCGTGCCTTCGGCGCGCCAGCGGCGCCCGAAGTCATTTTATTACAAAGTGGCAACAACATCAGCACAGAAAATTATGTTGACTAACACCAAACAGATTTACTCTGCTTCCTTTATGGCCCAGTTGTCTACACAGGGTTTCGACCTATGGAAGGACTCTATAGATTTAAAATCAATCTGGGGTTGGAGGGACTGGCAGGTCCAGGGAACAGAAGCGCTTTTTAGAGCATGCCTCATTCCACAGCAGATGATATTTCTAAATGACACTGTGCAACAGACATCCTGTCTTGGACTAGCCAAGAACAAGGAAATGAACACACCTGGGTTTCCAGCACCTTAGGGATTTCTTGTCAGGCCCAAGGAAAACACGCCAGAAACGTTTCATATATGCTGGTATTTATGCCTATTATAATGAAAACTGGAAAATATACCAACAGGAGGCCGCAGAAAGAATACGGGAAATAGACCGTATTAACTTAGAGAAGGCATTAGCTGTAGTGGATAATGGGTTAACAACTTTGACCTCCAGAATTTACTCCTTAGGCAACATTGTGTCTTCGGCAATCGACATATTAGAACAAGATCTGGCCTTGTTACAACACGGGCAATCCCAGTTACGCTCTATTATGATGTTAAGCTGGACGCTGCAATCTTTGCGTGCAGGCTATGTGCCCTGGCGTTTTATAAACACCACGTCTCTGTTTTCAGAATACAATCTAACTGATAATCAGACAGAAATGGCACAAAGGGGAGCCAAATATACAATGCTGCGTATTGAGAAACTGGAAAGGTTACCATTCACTGTAGCCGAATTACCATCAACTAAATGGCTAATTCATGGCCAAATCAGATGGCAGATATGAAAAAATGGGTAAAGGTTACATTAAGGAAACTTGGGAGTTACCATATAGATATCGATGCCGGAATGGGGATCGAGAAGTGTATCTGAGCGGTACAAACTGCAAGAACGCTTTAAGCGGTTCTCTCATGTGTCAGGATATTTCTCTGCACGGAGCATGTAGTGGTTCGGTAGCGAACTTATCGTGTCACATGTCAGGGACCCCAGCGGCCATGTTCACGCCGGTTTTCCAGCTGCTCTCGAATGGGAGTTACTTGATGCTAAATGATCAAGGTTGCTGTGGGATACTTCCTATCTGGTCACTGTTAACTCCAGGGTTACTTGCTGTATGCAAGTATTGTTTCCGCCACTGAACACAGTCAGGGAGGCGCCGTTATGGCCTTCGTTGAATGTTTCCTTTATACAATTTGATACTTTGAGCAGACTGAAAGCCATGCTTTTACAACAACCCGTGCCCTTAACCTCCGCTTGTGAAACCTTTGAACTTCAAGTTGCAAGGACCTCGACTGAGATACAGGCGCTTATACGTACGAACTGCCCCTTTCATTTCGCAGAAATGGTGGGTCGTATCTTTAACATGTCTGATACGAGCGGTATTGTACGCCTATTTAAGACCATAGGGTCAGGACTATTAAGCACCTTTCAGACAGTCCTCGGAGTAATCCCGAATTTTATACACTCCGTATTGAGAAGCGTCTTTGGAGGTCTCCCGCTTATCCTGTTCCTAATTGCAGGAGTCCTGATTGTGATCTTACTGCTACGCAATGGACGGCCCAATTTCCGAGGAAATGGCGAACATACTCATGGAGCGGAAATACCGTGAACGCATGGTGCAGCTTCTGGGTATACCTTGCCTAAGAGAACTGAACGCCTCTTGGTTTCTATCATTTAGACCAGTCTGGGTGGACTGCATCTTACCTGTTCTTCGATGCCTGTTTTGCGGAGATGAATGCGCGTTGGATCTTTGTCTAACGTTTCCATCAGATACGCCTCCGGACATGGATGCTATGCTGGACCCCTAAAGGCCCATGCTCTGCGTTGTCCCCAGTGTCTTCCAATTCTGATGAACGCATTCCTTGAAAATCCACAGGTGCCGTTTGCTCCTCCTGGGTTAGGTGGCTCCTCCACAGGCACTCAGGTAACAACTGCCGCACAAGCTGCCGCAGCACCGACTGTTGGCAGTGCTGAATTCCATCTATGTGCGATTGACGTTCTCTGTGAGGCGTTGGATTTGTCGTCTGCAGTAGCTAACACCGATAATGCTGTATCTCCAAGCCAGGACACTTAGGGGCATATTCTCAAGGACCTATCGCCGAGTTATCGGCACTTTATCGCAGCCAAAGTGGTGATAGATTTATCGCACCATTCACAAGCTAGTGCTAACAGCCGATATCTCCAGTTTTCCTGCGATAAAAATCGCCACGGATGACACCGGCAACTAACGCTAATGAGATGCAGAGTAAGCGTTCCTGTGCAAAAAGCCGCGAAAACACCACTTCGCAATATTCTCTACGACCAGCCAGATCGGCGATAAGATCCCAAAACAGGCGATAAGGCGCGTTAGCAGCAGGGATTTAACACCTGCTCCTACCTGGTGTTAAGTCGGACGACAACCTGCACCACAAAAGGGAGGCCAGACCGGAGCCACACCTGAAGAACAACAGATGCCATGGAGCCACTGATCATGCAGCTCGGAGCCCCAAGAGGGCCACAACACCCACCGCCACCACACCCAGGCCCGCCACCCCCCGGACCCCTCCGCCCCCGGACTACCACAGAGGCAGCGCAGACAAAGACAGCGGACCTTCAGAAAACGCACCAGCCCCACAGACTTAACACCAGAGGATGTCATTGCCCACTACAGGCTCAAAAGGACAACCATCCTCCGCATCCTGACCATCATTGCCCACAGGCTGACGGTACCAACACAGCGGACAACCAACATCCCTCCGCAGACAAAGCTGCTGGCTGTGCTGCACCTGTTGGCCTCTGGTACCTTCCAACCAACAACTGCCAGAGTCGGAGGAGTCTCACAGCCAGCCCTATCCAAGTTCCTCACACCTGTCTAGGATGCCATCATCAGCTTGGTACCCCAGCACCTTTACTTCCCACACACTGCGCAGGAACAGCTGGAGACCAAGCAAGGCTTCTACACCATAGCTGGCTTCCCGCACGTGTTGGGGGCAATCGACTGCACACATGTACTCCTCGTGCCCCCTGCCGCCACTGCACACAATTGCCACAACAGGAAGCACATGCATTCCATCAATGTGCAGGCAATAGTGGACCACTTGGGACTCCTCACCAATGTCGTATCCAACTACCCAGGCAGTGTGCATGATTCCTTCATCTTCCGACAGTCCACCATCAACCAGCGCTTTCAGGATGGCACCCATGGGAATGCATTGCTCGTTGGTAAGTACCAAATGAACACACCACACACTTCAACTCCACAGTCATGCAACTCACGACTCTGGGAATGCACACGTTACAAACCCACATACAACATGCCAAACAACATGCCCACGTACCAGACACAACAGCACAACTTACTGTGGTAACCTGGGCCAGCCATGTACACAAGCCATGAACGGCATGGCACCTCAGCCACACAATAGCAGAATGTGGTGAGAGGTGGGAACCAGGCATGTGTGAAGGAGGCAAGTGACCCATGAATGAGAATGTGCACAATGCCAAGTGTGGCGTGGATGTGCTGGCCAGACTGCAGTATGCAGACCACAGACATGTCCATGTCGACAAATACTGCTGGTATCTGGAGTGTAGAGGACAGTGGACGCAACCATGTCACCCCAGGCAGTGGGGAAGATCGTGGAAATGTAGCTTGTTACGTCCCCCCCTGTAAGCGTGAGCGGAGTGGGCTGGCCCGGCATACGCCAGGCCAGCGTAGGGGTGTGAAGAAAAAGCACGTAGCGCCGGGCGTGGTTCTCTTCCGGAATGGCCAACGTGTCTGCCAGGGCGGCGCCTCTCAGCCCGCCACGAGGCCGACGCCGTGAGCGGCGGTGCCTGCGATCCTGTGCGCCTGCTGCACCCCAGGCCGCTGGTCCCCAGACCCGTCTTGGCCGCCCCTGTGCAACCAGGCCTCACTGCTCACCTGCCGACACCGGCATGTGTCAAAGAGGGCCCACCACGTGCCGGTGCAAGCTCCAAGCCCGAGGCCCGCGACCTTGGCAGCCTCCTCAGACCATCACGGCCTCTGCGACACAGGCCCCCACCACTCCTTTCTCGTTGACATACTCCACCGCTGCCTCCGGACTACACAGTGGTCCAGTAGGTCACACAGTTGGAACTGAGTCTTGATTATTCAATGGCCGAGTGCATATCACTGTACGCAAGGAGAGGAGTAAGAGGAAGACGCGATTCAGTCCGGAGTAAAAAAGGATCATCGTCATGGAGGTGATCGAACAGTACCAACAACTGCTCTGGTGCCACTAACTCTGTGCATCGCAAGCCTACGACACGTGGCTGTGGGCCCCTGCTGACTGCTGCTTCCGGCCTACACTGCGGTCAAGTAGGTCACACATTTGGAACTGAGTCTTGATTTATTTATGGCAGAGTTTATACCATTGTACAGGCCTCATCGCAGACTGCATCCCCTTTCAGCTCTGGTGCCACTAACTCTGTGCCACGAAATTCATGGACACTCTCTGGTTGAACTTTGGTGGCGTCTCAGTCAATGGCCTGGGGGTTGTCTCCATCATCATGTGGCTGGTACTGACTTGGTGTTAAACATGAGTCTGTAGCATTCATCTCCTCCATATTGCCTGTTTCTGCTTGGTTCTGCCCTCTGCATCATGCCCTGGAAGAACACCTTCCACTGTCCACCGGAACACTCCGCGACATTCACCTTCGACATCGACGAGGATCCGCTCAGCTCTCGTAGCCCTACCTCAGTGCACCGCAAGTCACCGTCCCGTGGCGGTGTGCCTGTGCTGGCCGCAATGCATCCGGGGCCACTAACTCTGTGCAGCTCAAGTCCGGGACCCTGTCTAATTGAATATTGGATGGCCTCTGAGTCGATGGCCTGGGGGTCATTAACGCCATGTGTCTGTGGCCCTGCGCTGACTGCTGCCTCCGGCCTCAACTGCGGTCCACCAGGGCTCACACATCAAATCGAGTCCTGACCTGCCCGGACGACGCATCACCGCTGGCTGCACACGCCACCACCGCCAGAACCACCTCCAACCAACAACTGCCAGAGTCGGAAGAGTCTTACAGCCAGACTACCAGAGTTGCTCACACCTGTCTTGGATGCCATCATCAGCTTGATACCCTGCTCAGCACTTCAGGTGCCACTAGCTCAGTGCACCACAACTCATGGACCCTGTCTGATTGAGTCTTGTGCTGTGTACAGCGGACGCAACCATGTCGCCACAGGCAGTGGGTAAGACCTTGGACATGTAGCTTTGTCATCCCCCCCTTAATACGTAAGAGGGGTGGACTGGGCCGGCGTACGCAAGTACAGCGTAGGGATGTGAATCATTATCCCTGGGCTCTGGGCGTGGTTCATTTCTGGGCTGGACAGGAAACCAACTGATGCGTGTGTCTCTGTTGCAGTGTCTGCGCCACACGGCCCGCAATCGACAATGTTGCATGCACCCGGAGGGCGCCCGCGCACGAAGGGATTGTACAAGGAGCACAAGGCCGCTCGGGCTCTTGGCTCATGCATGCCAACTGTTGTGTGTGTATCGCCATTGGTGCACCATAAGCCTGAGGCCTAGCCTCAATTGCAGCACGAAAGCCACATCACATTTCCAGAATGCAAGCAGTAGTCAGACTAACATTAGGGATGAAAGCTACTTTGTCTCAATACAGAAGGCGGAAGGACATCTGCACCTCCGACCTTGGTCTTGCATGCGGCAGGCACCCCCTGAGAGAGATACCATATCAGATGATGACGACTCCCACACTACGCACAGCGCTAATGAAAGACCAACGTATCCACACCCCACACACAGAAGTTCTTGCTCGAGGTACTCTTGCATGGAATGCCCTTGACACTTACGTACACAACAACCCATACGTCCAAACGTTGAACACACATACGACTCATTGCTCCGAGCTGTGGCATATCATCCACATAACTGCCGCAGGTCAGAAGAGTGCCGGTTCTACGAGAGCCACCAACGCAATGGCAGAACATCCCGGGCGCATGCACAACGCCTGTCACGTGGAACTGTACCGTGTCCGAATACTGCCTGTCATTGTCTGATGCATTGTTCTGCATGTTGTGGCCCTTGTCTTGCCCGTACTGACACACACATGCCAATAAAGTCTACGCAACTTCACTAGTGTTCAACTGTGATGAGTGTTGATTAGAATGACAAATCGTGTGCCTCAATGAGCAGTGTCCGTACACAGGGAGGGACTGACTGACGCATTTCACTTAGGGGTGAGTCCCTATTGCCAGCTCCTCCTCTGTGTGCCAGACATAGTGGTTGGGATAGTTGCTGATAGACCTGTGCTCTTACGTGTCTTCAGCAATGTGAGTATGGTGTCCATATTCTTGCCATGTGGATCAATGTGATCCATCACTACAGGCTATGTCCACCCAGTTGTGTGTGAGTAGGTATGCGAAGAGATGTTCTGTTGTCAAATGTGATGGTGGACACTACTTTAGGCCTGCCAACGACTTTGACATCTCATACCCACCCCTATTTTTAACATTGCATGGGGCAAAGCTGAAAAATTGTGCGATTGTTGTTTCAGAGCAATGAGGCCACAGCTAGTGCACACACTCCCAGTCATTTCACTTCCTATGTGTGTCACGGTCAGACATGCGCATTGCTTTCATTTCCCAGGGTGTACCTTTTTGGGCAATCAATGTCCTTACATACATCCATACTTTCATACTTGATTGATTATGGACATGACACATCTGTGTGAATTTGAATGATTTATTCACATTCGGTGGAGTGTCGGAGCTGGAGCAGTACATGGCCATGCAAACCCCACATTACATTGTAGCCCAGTGGAGGGCCAGCCAGAGTCATTCAGGGATTGACAAGTACATAGGAGGAGGAAGAGTACAGTCCGCAGTCTGATTGCTGTGTCATTGGTAAGCAAACAAAATATGGCAGTCCATGTCGAGGTCCAAGGTGAGTGTCGCAGAGTGTTTCGGGGGACAGTGGGAGGTGTTGTTACAGGGCATGATGCAGAGGGCAGAACCAAGCTGAAACAGGGCATATGGCGGAGAAGAATGCTACTGGCTCCTTCTTACTACAAAGGTGGAATCACCCGCATCTTCGTCCTCTATGTCATCTGTCTGACATGTGGGTGCTGATGTTTGGTCTGCAGCACTGTGTGCCACTGACACATCAGGAGCCGGAGATGTGTGTGTAGAGGGACCAGCAGCATTCATCAGCGACTGCCTTGGTGGCAGCAATGCGATGATGAGGATCTGCAGGGCATGGAAGATCCCAACAACTTTTCGCTGGTGTGCATCCGTGGCAGACATTCTTTCCGCATGCATCCGCTCCATGTTCTCCATTATCCTCAGCATCTGTGCCAACTCTCGGCTGACATCGCTGAGGCCACTCTGACTAGGCAGTTGTTCTCCTCTCAGAGTCATGACTCCAGCGATGTCGGGCATGGATTGTTGGACATCATGGAGCGTACTGTGGGTGTCCGTTAGGGAGTGTAAGTGGTCCCTGATGGGACTTAGACACCCACGTATGTCATCTAGTTTGGCTGCCATGAGGTAGAACCCCACCTGCACCTGTTCAGCCACCTCCTTCTGGCAGTCTAACACATGGCCTTGGAATGCGATGTGTTCTTCGGTGAGGTGCTGGGAGCCAGCCGTGGTGGTGGGTGCTTCCTGCTGTGTGGTCTGTGCAGGGGGTGGGGTCTCCTCGATGCAGCTGGGCTGCCCTGCTCCTGGAGGTGGGTTGCCGTAGCTGTCCATGAGCTGTTGTAGGGCATCGGTGTCGAAGGTGTGGAGGTCCTCTTCATCATCACTGATGAGTTGTCTGGTCTGCTCTGCAGGAGGTGTTGATTGTCCCTCTGCACTGTGAAGGGGAGATGCATTTTAACATTGTGTTGACATGTATGTTGACGCATTGTTCAAGTTTACATACAGACTGCATGACAATGTACATTGTGACTGTTTGGGAGGAGCTGACTATTTGATGCGGGACAGTGGACATTTGAACTACATCACGGATGTGAGGTTGTACACGTACATTATCATCTCACAGTTTCCTGCTATGCCAGATGTGATTGTCCAGTTTCTACGCACAAGCGGGACCAGTTGTGTCCTCTGTTCTGTAGTGAAAGTGTTGCACTTTGTACCACATTGTCGTCAATGTTGATGTGCTGTTATTGCTATGTGTGTGTGTGCTGCATTGTGGGAGAGTCGCCCCTGCAGCTGTGATTTTGCTGCCCTTAGCCCTTTGAGGCGGTGTGCCTTTGTCTTCTGTGCTTCTACAGTGCTGAGATGTTGCAGACTTGGCTAATTTTGGCTCGAGTTCGTATTTTGGATTCTTGGGCATGGTTTATCCGCAGATGTGTTGTTGACGTCAGGGGTTGTTTGTGCAGGTGGATGTGTCAGAGTGTGACCTGCTCCTTTACGGATGTGTTCCACACTCAGCCACCTCAGTGTCGTGGCGTGCACCATGTCATGATGATTGGACTGCAGCAATGCTGTTCGTCATGCGGTGTCACTTGCATTGTCAGTGTGGCTCACAGACACGCAGCTTTGCTGGTTTAGACACGTGTGCATGGGTTGGTTGTGGGCTTGGTGCTGTGTGGGGAGGGACCCCTTTATGCCCATAGTGGACGGGGGCCTACTTGCTGTTTGTATGTGTGCTGCAGTGTGCCAAGGGGATCAGGGACATGATCCAGAGTCATTGTGGGTGTGCAGTGTGCTCAACTTAATTGTGCATGTGTGCCATTGTGCCCTTCTCCCCCGTCCCCCCAGTCCCTGTTCGGTACTCACCCTGGTGCTGTTGTGTCAGGTCATGTCGAGCAGTGTCCGGACCCCCAACTCCTGCCACCGTCTCCCCACTGATGACTGTGGCCACCATTTCTCCATCTCATCCAGCTCCTGGTGTTCCGCTGGACTGCCACCTCCAGTCTGCATTGCTGCCTGATGGTTGTCAGCGAGTTTCTTCTTGGTTTTACGCTTCGCATCATTCCAGCGCCTCTTGACCTCTTCAATTGTCCTCCTCCTCACTCCGACTGCATTCACCTTGTCCAGGATGGCCTGCCATATTGCATTTTTATTTGCCAATGACACTTTGGAGGTGACGAACAGTTGTTGGTGGTGTTCTATCACCTCCGTGATGATGATCCTGTTTTCCTGTGCACTGAACCTCGTCTTCCTCGTCTTCTTCTCCTTGCCCTTCCGTGACCCCGAGATCCCAGGCTGGTCCTCCTGGGGGCTTGTGGGGTTCTGGTCATCCTCTGTACTTGCTCCGGCTTCCTCCATGGTGCTACGCAGTTTTAATTCTTTTGTTTGGGTTTTTCGGTGCTTTTGTAGTGCATTGTCCCGCATGACGCGTGGGAATTGCAAGCCTGTCGCTGGTAATCGCTGCTTTTTCTTATCGCGGTTGGCCACATCGCAACTTTTTTCGCGTTCGTGTTTCTTGTTTTTTCGGCGTCGCGTTAATTTTGACGCGGTCATTTGGCGCGTTGTTGTGAGACTATCGCATGGTGCCGCCGGGTTGAGAATACAACGTTAACACGGCTGTATTTTCCTGCGATAGACTGCGATGTGCAAAGTTGCGTTTGTAGGAAGGTGGAATCTGACTGCATGGTTACCCCCACTTTGTTCCTGGTGTTTTGCTGGTTTTTGACTAGTCTGACTGGGATCCTGCTAATCAGGACCCCAGTTTATCTGCTTTCTCCCTAAATTGGTTGTGTATGTACTTTAGGTATGTTAAACAAAGAAGGACGAACCCTCTGTGTGGATGTGGTACAATCACTAATTACGTTGGTACATGGACCCACTAGGTTAGTTTAAAAGACCCCTCACACACCAACCTGGTTGGGATTATGTAGGAAGGTGGAATCTGACTGCATGGTTACCCCCACTTTTTTCCTGGTGTTTTGCTGGTTTTTGACTAGTCTGACTGGGATCCTGCTAATCAGGACCCCAGTTTATCTGCTTTCTCCCTAAATTGGTTGTGTATGTACTTTAGGTACACTTCAGATTGGATTCTGGGGTACCCTTATCAGTCCCTAGTATATGGTACACCATGTACCCAGGGCATAGGTACCCCAGAGGCCTCCCAAGGGCTGAAGCATGCATTGTGCCACCCCTGAGAGGCCATTCAAAATGACACCACAGGTCTGCTACTGCAGCCTGTGTAAGGTGGTGCATGCACCCCTTACTTAGATATAGATTCATTATGTCTATTCTAAATCACTGCACATAAAAACCTATCAGTCACCCCTATGGCAGGCCTTATCAATCCTGAAGGCAGGGTGCTGGGTTTTGTGTGAGAGGGTGCCCCTGCATGAGCAGAGCCCCTCTGCAGCCTTCGGAATCTATTCTCCGGGGTTGTCTGTGATGCAGCCAACCATATATACTTAAGTGCATTATAACCTCGCGGTAAATGCTAACTTTAAAACGGCTGCTTAGAAACATGTCATGTTTGGTGTCAAACACCGTGGAATCATACCTCCACACCAGTAACTGGTGTGGGAGGTATGATTCCTCCCTTGTAGTACCACTACTATGGGGCACCGGTCTACCCGGTACCAGCTTTCTCGACCTGGGCAGCACAAAATGGATGCTGCCAGCCACAGACACGAGTCTGCCCTCCTGCTGCTGAGCCAAGCTCGAGCAGAGGAAGGCCTGACAATAGGTTTCCTGTCACAGGGAGGTGTGACCACCTCCCAGACAGGCTTTAGTGTATTGGGGCTGGGTGGGTGCACTCTTAGAGTGCCAGAAAGTCTGCACTGGGGGCACATTTGCTCCCCGTGCATAGTCCAGCTCAAACCGGTTGCAGGAGCCATTGGCTCCTGCTCTGGCGTGAAACTGGACAAAGGACATGGGTGTAGCCACCCCTCTGTCCTGACCCTCCCCTAGGTGGGTCCCAAGAGTTAGTCCAAGCCCTTCCTTGGGTATAAAGTAGGAAACCTGACTCCAGGACTTTAGATTTTACCTTGACTAAACTCTGCAAGAAGAAACCAAGTACTTCAACGGTCTACACTTTGCTGGACGACAGAAGAATCTCCATTGGAGTAAAGGAGTTATTCCCCTGCAAGGCAGGCACCTTAATGCATCAGACCTGTTTGCATCTCCCAAGCTCCTGAGGACTCCAAAGATTTCTGCAACACAGGAGGTGGGTTCCCGAGCGTCCCTGAGGTTGATCTGACCTCTCAGCAATCCTGAGACCAGTATCCCTTGTAGGGACCGTGCAACCTGAACCCCTGTGCACCGTGTACTTTTGCAGCAGCATATGCTTTTTGGCAATCCCTGGGGCTGTACTTTGGGTTACGTATAGTCCTGACCCCAAGTAAAATTTCCACTGAAGATTTCCGGCCTACACTCCAAGAGTGTTCCGTGGGCTGGTACATCGTGATTCAGCTCGAGGTCCCTTCACGATCCGTGGTCTGTTGGCCTGTGGGTCCCTGTGAAGGTAACTTTGACTTTCCTTCGGCTTTCCTGGTTTCTCCAGACGTGCCCTGACTCTCCATAGCTTGGAGAGTCCCCAGGACCTTGCTTGTCCTCACCGTGACTTGTTTCCTCTGCCTGCGTGGGTTGCAGTTGCCAAGGCTTGTTGATGTTCAATCTGGACACTGACCCCCCAGCACTCGACATCCTTTGTGGGGCAGCTCACCTCCGGACTTTGGTCATCATCGACGTCTCCTGATCCCCGTGGCTGCAGAGTCAAGGATCTGAACTTTTCACCTGAAGCACCCGACATGGGTGGGCATTCGTCCACTGAGCTCCTGGTCACCTGAAGTGACCCAGACTCTGTCCCCTCTGCTTTCAGGTTCTTCTCACCTCAGATCCAGGCTTGGATTCCACCGGACACTTTTCATCTTCCCGGCAGCAGTTATTCTTCGCATCACGCCATTGAAATTAATGAGCGTTTCCGACACCACTTGACCCCTATGCACCCGGCTCCTCTGGGGTAGGTAACACAGGTACCTCGGTACTCACAAGGGTGCTGGCCTTAGAACCTTCTATGTTCCAAAGGGTTTGCTTTAAGTCCTCTCCAAAGTGTCCTTAAACTGTAATTATCCAACCGCGACTTTCCCATAGAGTTGTACGGAGCTCGCGTCTGTGTTCCCACACTGCACCCGTCCTCCGTGGGCTCCCTGTGTCACTCCTGTGGGTGGTTCCTTGGGGTCCCAGCGATTCTACGTGCTCTAGGCACTGTGTCTATTAAAGTCGTGGTTGTTATACCACTTTCTTAGTATATGGTTCGGTCTCCCCCTGGAGCTCGCTGTGTATTGTGCTATTTACTGTCGGTCTATTGATTTAATATTGTGTATCTTGTGCTCCAATCTCATAAAGAGGTTAATAGAGAGTGTTTAGTAATAAATACATATATTTTATATATCTCTTGTGTGGTTCTCCTTTCATTTGGTCATTCAGGAGGTTCTGATCTGGTAAAACAAGCTGCTTTACATTCCTTCGAGACTTAGCCTGAAGGCTGCTCTCCACAGCTACCACTAGGATAGCTTTCTATAAAGGTTGTCTTAAACCTAATCCTCAATAAGGGTCGTTTGGACTGGTGCAAGGTGTCCACTTTAATTAGTGGACAGCATATACCAGGCCAACTTCTCACATTGGTGTGCAGCGGTTGGGATTCAAGCTTGCTATTGTTTTACCAGATAAATCTCATTGAGTGATTAACTGAAAACCACTAAAGGTATCTAGGTACATATAATCAAGAATAGAATAAGTAAGTTCTACTGAACTTGGAGTTGGGCAGTCAAGGGTCTAGCACACCCTTTCTCCAACTCAAAAGAGTTTAGTTCCCACTAGGTTAGGTAGGTGCCTACACCACATAACACTAGTATGTCCTCTAAAGGAGAAGCCAGTGGCTCTCTGCCAACTAGATATGACCAGCACACATTTCAAGAATTGAAAGCCATGTGTGCATCTAGGAAGCTGAGGACAGGGAGGAGTGCCAACACTCAGCGCCTCATAGAATTGTTAATTCTAGATGACCTCAGAAAGACTCCAGGGTCTGATGAGGCAGGTAGAGGGGCTGGGACAGTGGATGAGGACAGAGCAGGAAGTGAACACCTCTTTGATCTAGACTCAAATGCTGGCCAGGAGGATCAAGATGATTCTAACCTGGAAAATCCAACTTTGCATTTAGGTGGAGCAGAAGGCCCCAGTGGCCCTCACTTTACTCCCCCAGGAAGGATACAAAGCTTACCTAGAAGATCAAGATCTCCCTCTGTGGAGTCTAATCATTCAGGTACTTCTGTAGGGACCTCTGCTTCTCATAAAAGGGACTCCTCTTATGAGAAGAAGTATCAATTACTTGAGTATGAGCGGACCAAACTCAGAATCAAGAGGGAACAATTGGCCTTAGACAGGGAATCCCTAGAGCTCCAGAGAGCTTCCAGAAGGTTGGGGCTAGAGCCCCATGGTGGCAGCAACAGTGTCCCTAGACCTAGAGAGTATACTCATGATCATAGGAAGCTGAACAAGATAGTCCCTCCCTATCAGAGTGGGGATGACATCCACAAATGGATAACTGCACTAGAGAGGGCCTGTAAAGCACAGAGGGTCCCTCAAGAGCAGTGGGCAGCTATCTTGTGGCTCTCCTTTGCTGACAAAGGTAGAGATAAGCTCCTCACTGTAAGAGAAGAGGATGCTGATAATTACACAGTCTTGAAGAGTGCTCTCATAGATGGGTTTGGCTTAACCACTGAACAATACAGGATTAAGTTCAGAGACACCCAGAAGGCACAGACTCAGGATTGGGTTGACTTTGTAGATTGTGATACTAAGGCTCTGGAAGGTTGGATACATGGCAGCAAAGTGCATGACTATTTAGGATTGTACAATTTGATTATGAGGGAGCAGATCCTTAATAATTGTCAAAACCAGCTTTTACACCAGTACCTGGTGGACTCAGATCTGACTTCTCCCCAAGAATTGGGAAAGAAGGCAGATAAATGGTTCAAGACCAGGGTGAAGCCAAAGAATCAGGGTGGTGACCAGAAGAAAGATTCTTCCAAGAACCAAGAGAAAGGTGGGGATAAATCAAAAGATAAATCCACTACAGGGCCCCAAAAGTCCTCTTCTGGGGGTGGGTCCCAAACTCCTTCCTCCCCTGTAAAGAAACCTTATAGCTTTGTTTGCAAACAACCAGGCTACTGGAAAAATGATCCCATTTGTCCAAAGGTCAGCAATAAGGAAAATGTTCCTCCAAACACTGCTACCACTCCTCCTGGTACTACAAGTAGTAATCCCCCAGTTGGTAGTAGTGCACCCAAAAAGTTAGGTGGGTTCTCATGGGGAACTGAGGTGGACCCTGGCTTAGAAAGGTCCGCCTCACAGGCCTCCTCAGTCTGTGATGGTGGCATGGGATTTGCCACTTTTACTGTCAGTCCTAATTCTTTGGGCAAGTACAGACAGGAGCCACTAATAAATGGTCAGAAATCTGTGGCCTTTAGGGACACAGGGGCTAGTGTCACCATGGTGACAGGGAACCTAGTACCCCCTCAGCAGCTTTTACCTGAGTTTAAGTACCAGGTAACCAACATTGATGGTATCAGGACAGACCATCCCATGGCTATAGTCAATCTCAGCTGGGGAGGGGTCACTGGCCCAAAGAGAGTGGCAGTGTCCCCAAACGTACCTGTAGATTGCCTGTTGGGTAATGATCCAGAAATTTCAGCCTGGGCTGAAGTTGAATACCCGGCCCATTTAAAAATGTTGGGCCTCCCTGAGAAAGTTGGTGGGACCCTTAGGGCCTCAGCCCAACCCCAGGAAAGTTTTGGAGGAGTGGAGCCTGAACGAATGGCCCACTCTACTCCACCAGAGAGCAAAGGGATTGAAGAAAAGTCTTCTCCCCCCCCCAGACTATAGGTAATGGTCAGCTTCCTCAGGGAACTGATCCTACCCCTTGTGGAGGAGCTGCCCCAGAGGTGGTCAGGCCTGTCCTGGCAACCCCCCTGATGGCAGGGGACCCTTCCAAGGTGGTACCCAGTCTGGAGCAGGTATCCTGCCCCTCTCTACCCTGCCTCAGTCAGCCTAGAGCTGCAGAGGTCAGGGAGGTCAGTGGACCCCTCAGGGCCCATTGTCCAGAGGAACCCCCTCATCAAAAGATTAGGGACACCCAGTCTAGTAGTACTAGCCAGGTGAAAATTCCTCAACACACTGAGGGATCCCTCTTACCCTTAGGTAGTGACATCCCCCAGATGGACTCTGTTGGGCAAAGGCAAACCTGGGACCAAATGGTTCCAAATCTACCATGTCCCTCCAGTGTTCCAACCAAAGGGACTCAACCCCCAGCTGTAGGCAGCCAGAGGTTGACCCCTATGGCCAGATATAACTCAGTCATGGAAAGAAAGGCCTCCATGGTGACCAGTGCTCTGAGGAAGCTGAGACCAACTTATGTAGGGCCTCACTTCTCCACTCAGGCACCCCAACAGCCTTTTACTTTGCAAAAACACCCTACAGGTAGTAATCCCCAATTTTGGAGAAAAACCGATACCCTTAAGGGTAGGGACTCCTTAGTGGACCATAAGACAGGGGGTATCCATGCTAGTGCAGGATCTTCCTTATATGGCCACTTAGTCAATAAAGTCTCAACTGGGCAAGGTTAGCCTTATCTCCTTTTGTTTGGGGGGGGGATTATGTAGGAAGGTGGAATCTGACTGCATGGTTACCCCCACTTTTTTCCTGGTGTTTTGCTGGTTTTTGACTAGTCTGACTGGGATCCTGCTAATCAGGACCCCAGTTTATCTGCTTTCTCCCTAAATTGGTTGTGTATGTACTTTAGGTACACTTCAGATTGGATTCTGGGGTATCCTTATCAGTCCCTAGTATATGGTACACCATGTACCCAGGGCATAGGTACCCCAGAGGCCTCCCAGGGGCTGAAGCATGTATTGTGCCACGCCTGAGAGGCCATTCAAAATGACACCACAGGTCTGCTACTGCAGCCTGTGTAAGGTGGTGCATGCACCCCTTACTTAGATATAGGTTCACTATATCTATTCTAAATCACTGCACATAAAAACCTATCAGTCACCCCTATGGCAGGCCTTATCAATCCTGAAGGCAGGGTGCTGGGTTTTGTGTGAGAGGGTGCCCCTGCATGAGCAGAGCCCCTCTGCAGCCTTCGGAATCTATTCTCCGGGGTTGTCTGTGATGCAGCCAACCATATATACTTAAGTGCATTATAACCTCGCGGTAAATGCTAACTTTAAAACGGCTGCTTAGAAACATGTCGTGTTTGGTGTCAAACACCTTGGAATCATACCTCCACACCAGTAACTGGTGTGGGAGGTATGATTCCTCCCTTGTAGTACCACTAGTATGGGGCACCGGTCTACCCGGTACCAGCTTTCTCGACCTGGGCAGCACAAAATGGATGCTGCCAGCCAAAGACACGAGTCTGCCCTCCTGCTGCTAAGCCAAGCTCGAGCAGAGGAAGGCCTGACAATAGGTTTCCTGTCACAGGGAGGTGTGACCACCTCCCAGACAGGCTTTAGTGTATTGGGGCTGGGTGGGTGCACTCTTAGAGTGCCAGAAAGTCTGCACTGGGGGCACATTTGGTGTCCCCGTGCATAGTCCAGCTCAAACAGGTTGCAGGAGCCATTGGCTCCTGCTCTGGTGCAAAACTGGACAAAGGACATGGGTGTAGCCACCCCTCTGTCCTGACTCTCCCCTAGTTGGGTCCCCAGAGTTAGTCCAACCCCTTCCTTGGGTATAAAGTAGGAAACCTGACTCCAGGACTTTAGATTTTACCTGGACTAAACTCTGCAAGAAGAAACCAAGTACTTCGACGGTCTACACTTTGCTGGACGACAGAAGAATCTCCCTCCCTTGGAGTAAAGGAGTTACTCCCCTGCAAGGCATGCACCTTAACGCATCTGACCAGTTTGCATCTCCCGAGCTCCTGAGGACTCCAAAGATTTCTGCAACACAGGAGGTGGGTTCCCGAGCGTCCCTGAGGTTGATCTGACCTCTCAGCAATCCTGAGACTAGTATCCCTCGTGGAGACCGTGCAACCCGAACCCCTGTGCACTGTGTACTTTTGCAGCACTATATGCTTTTTGGCAATCCCTGGGGCTGTACTTTGGGCTACATGTAGTCCTGACCCCGAGCAGGATTTCCACTGAAGATTTCCGGCCTACACTCCACGAGTGTTCCGTGGGCTGGTACTTCATGATTCAGCTCGAGGTCCCTTCGCAATCCCTGGTCCGTTGGCCTGTGGGTCCCTGTGAAGGTAACTTTGACTTTCCTTGGGCTTTCCTGGTTTCTCCATATGTGCCCTGACTCTCCATAGCTTGGAGAGTCCCCAGGACTTTGCTGGTCCTCACTGTGACTTGTTTCCTCTACCCGCGTGGGTTGCAGTTGCCAAGGCTTGTTGGTGTTCAATACGGACACTGACCCCCCAGCACTCGACATCCTTTGTGGGACAGCTCACCTCCGGACTTTGGTCATCGTCGACGTCTCCTGGTCCCCGTGGCTGCAGAGTCAAGCATCTGAACTTTTCACCTGAAGCACCCGACATCGGTGGGCATTCGTCCACTGAGCCCCTGGTCACCTGAAGTGACCCAGACTCTGTCCCCTCTGCTTTCAGGTTCTTCTCACCTGGGATCCAGGCTTGGATTCCACCAGACACTTTTCATCTTCCCGGCAGCAGTACTTCTTCGTATCACGCCATTGAAATCAACGAGCGTTTCCGACACCACTTGACCCCTATGCACCCGGCTCCTCTGGGGTAGGCAGGGGCGCCGGGGCAGCGTTCCACAAAAGAAACTGCTCACTGCAGTTCGGGCAACAGGAATGTAAGCAGACGAATTGACAGCTTTCACAATTCGTCTGTTTACATTTCCGGGCCGGCCTGTGCTTCACGGGTGAAAGTGCGCATGTCAAGGCACAGCGCACGCACGCAGGCGAGAGCAGGAGTCCAGAAGATGGTCTGCGCATGTAAGAGAGGAGCGTTGCTCCTCACTCACATTCACAAACCATTAGGTATGCTGCGCATGCCTAGTGTAGTGCAGGCGTCTGAAGATAGGCTCCTGCTCGGGCGGTGACGTGTTTTTCGCAAAGTCGCCCCATGCCCTATCAAATGCCAGGATACAGAGTAAACAAGGGTCAGCCGCCCGGCCCCCCGTCGCATCCAGTCTCCTGATTTGCTGTTGAGAGGCAAAAGAAAAGAGCGGGGAAGAAGTTAGTTCCACCACGTTGCAGACTATTAATGCAGAGGAGACGTGATGCGACGCGGGACCGGAGGATATGCCTGGTAAGTTTTATTCATTTGATCGTGAACTGTATTGGCCTAAATGTCTGCATCTGTCGGGAGACATGGCTGTTTATCCTTTAGAAGCGCTTAGTTTTGGTGCTCAATGCGCTACAAGGGTTCCCACCAGTGCTTTTTCTTGTGGGGAAATCTCTCTTCACGTCACCCGGCAGCACCGAGAAGTGCTAGTAAGTGGACTGACAAGTGACGCAGGTTAATGAAAGTGGTGGGTGTAAAATAGAAAGAGAACACAAATCCCGTCCCCAGGGCCAGGAAGTCCTTTTATTGTGATTTGTACCGTCCACGTCACAGCTTATGTATGAGGCGAAGAGGGGCTGCGTGTGTGTGGTCAGTGAGCCCGTCTACAGATTGTCCGTTTCCTGTAACTATTTATACGTAATTATTTATTTACTGGAAATCCTGTCTAGCCCCCACATACATGTAGCCTCGCTTTTGTTTAGTCAGGCGCTACAAGTGATACTCGATTTACGAATTTTCTGTAGGACTTTAAAATATGTTTTTGCTTTTACTGCTTGTATGAGCGCAAGAGCAACTTGCTGTAATCCAAAAAGAAAGGATAGGTGGAGCCCACTGCCTTATTTACATTATAAAATGTTAATTGTCACGGAGCTATATATTGCTTCTTACACTGGTGCTACTTCTTTTAAAACCACAAATATAAAATAATTGATTCGTGCAAGTTAATTCTGTAATAGAGAACAAATGCGTCTTAACTTTAACATTCCACGAAAAAAATACTTGTTCGTGTATTGACCGCTAATAAGAAATCGAATTGTTGATGTAGAGCATAATTTGGCTTAGGTTTCTGGCTCAAAGTTACTACTCAGCGCCCAGTTATATCCGACCAAAAGAAACACGCGAAGACATTGAAAAATATCTGTTTAAATACTGACTCGTGGCTGACCCTAGCAGCTGGCAACTACAGCCGCACAGTCGTGGCTGGACCCAAAGCGGTTCCCATGAGAGAAATCGCCCTGGATGTTGTTTCAGCGCCGCTCTTATGTCGAAGTGTGAAGTGCCCTGGCAAACACTGAAGAAGGCACTTCAGTCGGTCTGGAGCAGTGAGGTCCAAAACGACAAGAACTGAACCTTGAGCGCAAGACTTTGCACAACCCTGCATAGCGCTTGTGATGCTGCTTTAAAGCACTGAAAATCAGTCTCAAAGGTTGGGCTGTTGGAGTGGAGCAACTTGGTGGTTGCTGGTTGGTAGGGGCGTGGCACTGATAATGCGACAGCAGAGAGTAGAGCAGGGGAGGTTTGAGCAGCGGCGTGGTGAACTGTGGGGTCTAGCAGTAATAGCGTGGGACAGTGAGGGGCCCGCTGATAGAATGTGCAGAGCAGAGTCCACAAGTGACAGTGAGTGCAGCCGCACCAGGGCGTTGAGGGTACTTAGGATTGGAGGCTTCCGCTGAGTACATGGTAGTGACGGACACTAGGAGTCAGTGATGGAACATACAGTTAACTGGGTCTCGAGGGGGCCAGAGATGGAGGATGCACTGGAGTCTGGGATACTGTAGGACTTTAAGGGGCCCAGTGAGGGAGGGGGCAATAGAATCCACGACACAGGACGACAGTGAGGGACCAAGTGGCGAAGGGTGCAACCTAGTCCAGGATACTGTAGGACAGTGAGTGAGGGTGCAGCAGGGACCGGGATATTGTAGGATAGTGCGGGTTTTAATGATGGAGGGTGAAGTAGAGTCCAGATAATGTTGTCAGTGAGGGGTCCTGTGATGGGTGTACAGTAAATGCTGTTGTAGGACAGTGAGGAGGCCAGTGATGGGGTACAGTAAAGGTTGTTGTAGGACAGTGAGGGGCTCAGTGATGGGGGTACCGGAAAGGTTGTTGTAGGACAGTGAGGGGCCCAGTGATGGGGGTACAGTAACGGCTGTTGTAGGACAGTGAGTGGCCAGTGATGAAGAGTGCACGCGAGTCCAGGATATTTTAAGACAATGAGAGACCCAGTGATGGAGGTAGCTGTAGAGCGCTGGACATTGTAGGACAATGAGTGACCCAGTAATAAAGGGTGCGGTCGAGTCCTGGATATTTTTGGACAGTGAAGAACCTTTCATCGATGGGGGTGCAACAAAGTCCGGGATATTGTAGGACAGTGCGGTCCCAGTGATGGGGAGGGAAGGTGGGCGCAGTCGAGTCCAGGATATTGTAGGACAGTGAGGGCCCACTGATGGTGTAGAACGGTGTCAATTGCAGTCCAGGTGTGTGCTCTTGGTCTGATAGAATATAGATGTTCTAAGTGTTCTGATAAAATATGAATCAGAAATTTCATTTGAAAATAAATGAAGGCGCTCGTATACATTCATAATTAAAAGTACACATAAACACCCGCAAAATCTTTGATAAACTTGTGAGGTGCACTATTCAAACAACTTTTCGCATGAAATCGGAATTAGAATGTTTATTGATAATGCACTGTTTATAAAAGGACTCGAAGAATGTATGGCAAATTGTGAGTGGGGGTGCTGCCATTAATCTGTGGAGGACGCTGACATGGTCTCACATTCAAACCATTTGTTTACGTTCATTCTATGTGGTTGATGTGTTTAGATCAAATACCCTTCAAAGTAAAAAGGCTTTCACTTTGAGCGCAATTAACTTTGCGCTTTTGAGCGAATATTTTTGAAATAATTTCGAACACAAAGCAAAGAGTGGACTGCAGTCAACTCACCTGTGTGGCCCAACCATGGAGTGTGACGTAGGAATCCAGCAGAGCTAGTCGTTTTATGGGGGTACTGTTGAACAAATTAATGCAAGAAGATACGGGACAGTTTTTAATGTGTTTAATATTTCAAGACGTTCCCACTGCTTAATAAGCCTTGCTTTATCGCTGCATTCATTTGCTTTCAAATGCACCATTTGCCAATCTTTTTTAAATTTCTTTCTCAGGAGAGGGACTCTCCCTAGACCCCAGGTTTGTCCATTGAACTTGTTCACATCGCTAACTAGTGTTTTCTATTGGAAAGGGTAGAGCCAAAGCAGTCTTGCTTAGTACCCTAGCCCTCTTCAGAAGTCAGATTTGCTTGGCAACCCAGAAATTCTCTGAAATAATGTATGAGTTTTCTTTTATGAATGCCTAGAAAAACTGAATTTTTAGTCCATTTATCACAGAAATAGTGCTGAAAAAAGCACCAAAAAGATGCCAATTTTTTTTAAATTTCTTCACGGGGGAGAACCCCCCGAATCCCCCTTATTGCCGTCGGGGTCGCTCGCTGCGCTCGCTTGCATACGTTGATTCGATCTGCATAGGCCCACCAGTTTCAAATTCCACCAGCCGCCACTGGGGGTAGGTAACACGGGTACCTCGGTACTCACAAGGGTGCTGGCCTTAGAACCTTCTATGTTCCAAAGGGTTTGCTTTAAGTCCTCTTCGAAGTGTCCTTAAACTGTAATTATCCAACCGCGACTTTCCCATAGAGTTGTACGGAGCTCGCGTCAGTGTTCCCACACTGCACCCGTCCTCCGTGGGCTCCCTGTGTCACTCCTGTGGGTGGTTCCTTGGGGTCCCAGCGATTCTACGTGCTCCAGGCACTGTGTCTATTGAATTTGTGGTTGTTATACCACTTTCTTAGTATATGGTTCGTTCTCCCCCTGGAGCCCGCTGTGTATTGTGCTATTTACTGTCGGTCTATTGATTTAATATTGTGTATCTTGTGCTCTAATCTCATAAAGAGGTTAGTAGAGAGCGTTTAGTAATAAATACATATATTTTATATATCTCTTGTGTGGTTCTCCTTTCATTTGGTCATTCAGGAAGTTCTGATCTGGTAAAACAATCTGCTTTACATTCCTTCGAGACTTAGCCTGAAGGCTGCTCTCCACAGCTACCACTAGGATAGCTTTCTATAAAGGTTGTCTTAAACCTAATCATCAATAAGGGTCGTTTGGACTGGTGCAAGGTGTCCACTTTAATTAGTGGACAGCATATACCAGGCCAACTTCTCACATTGGTGTGCAGCGGTTGGGATTCAAGCTTGCTATTGTTTTACCAGATAAATCTCATTGAGTGATTAACTGAAAACCACTAAAGGTATCTAGGTACATATAATCAAGACTAGAATAAGTAAGTTCTACTGAACTTGGAGTTGGGCAGTCAAATGTCTAGCACACCCTTTCTCCAACTCAAGAGAGTTTAGTTCCCACTAGGTTAGGTAGGTGCCTACACCACATAACACTAGTTTGTCCTCTAAAGGAGAAGCCAGTGGCTCTCTGCCAACTAGATATGACCAGCACACATTTCAAGAATTGAAAGCCATGTGTGCATCTAGGAAGCTGAGGACAGGGAGGAGTGCCAACACTCAGCGCCTCATAGAATTGTTAATTCTAGATGACCTCAGAAAGACTCCAGGGTCTGATGAGGCAGGTAGAGGGGCTGGGACAGTGGATGAGGACAGAGCAGGAAGTGAACACCTCTTTGATCTAGACTCAAATGCTGGCCAGGAGGATCAAGATGATTCTAACCTGGAAAATCCAACTTTGCATTTAGGTGGAGCAGAAGGCCCCAGTGGCCCTCACTTTACTCCCCAGGAAGGATACAAATCTTACCTAGAAGATCAAGATCTCCCTCTGTGGAGTCTAATCATTCAGGTACTTCTGTAGGGACCTCTGCTTCTCATAAAAGGGACTCCTCTTATGAGAAGAAGTATCAATTACTTGAGTATGAGAGGACCAAACTCAGAATCAAGAGGGAATAATTGGCCTTAGACAGGGAATCCCTAGAGCTCCAGAGAGCTTCCAGAAGGTTGGGGCTAGAGCCCCATGGTGGCAACAACAGTGTCCCTAGACCTAGAGAGTATACTCATGATCATAGGAACCTGAACAAGATAGTCCCTCCCTATCAGAGTGGGGATGACATCCACAAATGGATAACTGCACTAGAGAGGGCCTGTAAAGCACAGAGGGTCCCTCAAGAGCAGTGGGAAGCTATCTTGTGGCTCTCCTTTGCTGACAAAGGTAGAGATAAGCTCCTCACTGTAAGAGAAGAGGATGCTGATAATTACACAGTCTTGAAGAGTGCTCTCATAGATGGGTTTGGCTTAACCACTGAACAATACAGGATTAAGTTCAGAGACACCCAGAAGGCACAGACTCAGGATTGGGTTGACTTTGTAGATTGTGCTACTAAGGCTCTGGAAGGTTGGATACATGGCAGCAAGGTACATGACTTTTTAGGATTGTACAATTTGATAATGAGGGAGCAGATCCTTAATAATTGTCAAAACCAGCTTTTACACCAGTACCTGGTGGACCCAGATCTGACTTCTCCCCAAGAATTGGGAAAGAAGGCAGATAAATGGGTCAAGATCAGGGTGAAGCCAAAGAATCAGGCTGGTGACCATAAGAAAGATTCTTCCAAGAACCAAGAGAAAGGTGGGGATAAATCAAAAGATAAATCCACTACAGGGCCCCAAAAGCCCTCTTCTGGGGGTGGGTCCCAAACTCCTTCCTCCCCTGTAAAGAAACCTTATTGCTTTGTTTGCAAAGAACCAGGCCACTGGAAAAATGATCCCATTTGTCCAAAGGTCAGCAATAAGGAAAATGTTCCTCCAAACACTGCTACCACTCCTCCTGGTACTACAAGTAGTAATCCCCCAGTTGGTAGTAGTGCACCCAAAAAGTTAGGTGGGTTCTCATGGGGAACTGAGGTGGACCCTGGCTTAGAGCGGTCCCCCTCACAGGCCTCCTCAGTCTGTGATGGTGGCATGGGATTTGCCACTTTTACTGTCAGTCCTAATTCTTTGGGCAAGTACAGACAGGAGCCACTAATAAATGGTCAGAAATCTGTGGCCTTTAGGGACACAGGGGCTAGTGTCACCATGGTGACAGGGAACCTAGTACCCCCTCGGCAGCTTTTACCTGAGTTTAAGTACCAGGTAAACAACATTGATGGTATCAGGACAGACCATCCCATGGCTATAGTCAATCAGCTGGGGAGGGGTCACTGGCCCAAAGAGAGTGGCAGTGTCCACAAACTTGCCTGTAGATTGCCTGTTGGGTAATGATCCAGAAATTTCAGCCTGGGCTGAAGTTGAATACCAGGCCCATTTAAAAATGTTGTGCCTCCCTGAGAAAGTTGGTGGGACCCTTAGGGCCTCAGCCCAACCCCAGGGAAAGTTTGGAGGAGTAGAGCCTGAAAGAATGGCCCACTCTACTCCACCAGAGAGCAAAGGGATTGAAGAAAAGTCTTCTTCCCCCCAGACTATAGGTAAGGGTCAGCTTCCTCAGGGAACTGATCCTACCCCTTGTGGAGGAGCTGCCCCAGAGGTGGTCAGGCCTGTCCTGGCAACCCCCCTGATGGCAGGGGACCCTTCCAAGGTGGTACCTAGTCTGGAGCAGGTATCCTTCCCCTCTCTACCCTGCCTCAGTCAGCCTAGAGCTGCAGAGGTCAGGGAGGTCAGTGGACCCCTCAGGGCCCATTGTCCAGAGGAACCCCCTCATCAAAAGATTAGGGACACCCAGTCTAGTAGTACTAGCCTGGTGAAAATTCCTCAACACACTGAGGGATCCCTCTTACCCTTAGGTAGTGACATCCCCCAGATGAACTCTGTTGGGCAAAGGCAAACCTGGGACCAAATGGTTCCAAACCTACCATGTCCCTCCAGTATTCCAACCAAAGGGACTCAACCCCCAGCTGTAGGCAGCCAGAGGTTGACCCCTAGGGCCAGATATAACTCATGGAAAGAAAGGCCTCCATGGTGACCAGTGCTCTGAGGAAGCTGAGACCAACTTATGTAGGGCCTCACTTCTCCACTCAGGCACCCCACCAGCCTTTTTCTTTGCAAAAACACCCTACAGGTAGTAATCCCCAATTTTGGAGAAAAACCAATACCCTTAGGGGTAGGGACTCCTTAGTGGACCATAATACAGGGGGTATCCATGCTAGTGCAGGATCTTCCTTATATGGCCACTTAGTCAATAAAGTCTCAACTGGGCAAGGTTAGCCTTATCTCCTTTCGTTTGGGGGGGTTATGTAGGAAGGTGGAATCTGACTGCATGGTTACCCCCACTTTTTTCCTGGTGTTTTGCTGGTTTTTGACTAGTCTGACAGGGATCCTGCTAATCAGGACCCCAGTTTATCTGCTTTCTCCCTAAATTGGTTGTGTATGTACTTTAGGTACACTTCAGATTGGATTCTGGGGTACCCTTATCAGTTCCTAGTATATGGTACACCATGTACCCAGGGCATAGGTACCCCAGATGCCTCCCAGGGGCTGAAGCATTTGAACTTCATTTGAAGTATGTAATGACGCAATATACAGTTTTTTGTGGTTTATGTATGTGTTTGTCACGTGGTGTCTATGTTTCTGTTTTTAAAACACTTATATTCATTTAGGACACACGCACGTTTGACTCCACCAATAAGGCACGATGGAAGTGGAGACTATGATGTTATTTTAAGCATAACGTTTTATTTTAAATGTGTTCTAGACGCAGTGTGCTTCATGCAGTTCCATACCTGCCAGGGCCCTGGCAGGCTGATGTACGACTAACATTGTTCTGTTTTATTTTCAACAGATACTACGATCAATTGAATTTAAATCGTATGTATTACAGTGCACACACAGTAGGTGTGTACACATCACTTTTTCACTAATTATTTACCTCACTTTTAGGTCACTTAGGAGTGGAACGCACAGGGCTGGCCCCTGTGTGGTCCTGAGGAAGAGTCGTGGGGAGGCTCAAAACATGTTGACTAAACACTAGAGACTTTTAACTTATTATAGTTACATCGTTGTCTAGTACCCCTGTTTTTAATATACCGACTAGGAGCTAGAATAAAGTGTTTCGCCCACTAGCCAGGTATTTTTAGATTTTCTATCCACTCCACCAAACATTGCACCACACATAGTCGCCTATTAGTGCTCCTACGTAATTTCGCAAGTCGAAGCACGCCTCAATCCGCAGCGGATTGAGAGGACCCCAATGATGAAGCATGTCTCCGGTGGGAAACCCCGGTGAGTGAGGGGACTCAAGAAAGCATTTGTTCTTTTTTGTCATAAACACCTGACCTTCCATTTCAATTTGACTTGGGATCAAACTTCACCCTGACTAGGTCCTCTATCCGGTAAATCCGGTTGTTTTGCATATCTCCTTTCATTTGGTCATTCAGGATGTTCTGATCTGGTAAAGCAAGCTGCTTTACATTCCTTTGAGACTTAGCCTGAAGGCTGCTCTCCACAGCTACCACTAGGATAGCTTTCTATAAAGGTTGTCTTAAACCTAATCATCAACAAGGGTCGTTTGGACTGGTGCAAGGTGTCCACTTTAATTAGTGGACAGCATATACCAGGCCATCTTCTCACAGCGTTAAGCTAATTTTGCGATAATAATCACACGTTCTTGAGAATATCCCCCTTAATCTTGAATTGGTTCATCGCGTCTTGGGAAAGAATTCGGCATCTCCACTTCGTTTCATAAATAAACAAACTAAAATTGAAACATTTCCTAAATTGACACTTTCACTTGAGAAAAGAATGGCCTTCTTCTGCTTGTAGTAATGCAACTTTTATAAGTGAGACAGAATTGACTTTTTCAAGTGGCAACAAAAGAATAGCTGATTTGTAACATTTTTAAACATTTTTTAAATGTCTTTTTAAAACCATGTTTTTAGCTGTTTTTAAGATTTTTTTTTTTAATTGTCCAGATTTTAAGTATGGTCATTGTCATCCAATTCGAAAGTGGACTGCGTGTTATGTTTCGTATAGAGGCCCTAATATAGACACGTTCATATATGCTGTATATGGTCATAATCGTATATGCCCTATTATGGTCATAATCGTCTATGCCCTATTATAGTCATAATCTCCTATGCCCTAATATAGGCATGATCTTTCACCTACATTAGTTCCCTACAGTACACAATGAACTCTGAGGGTTGAACGTTATCTAGTCTGTGGTTAGAACACTGCAGGGTTTTTCCCAAACACAGGCCTACAATGTACTCATAAATTATGCATGAGCATTCACCAGCTACTTCTCCCGCATAATATGTATGTACAAAGTTCACCCCTGATGTCTTCCTCATGTCTAACAAAGACCAATACAAACCATACTGAGGGACGAGACACTTTAGGGTATAAATACACCACATCTTGCCACAGTAAGCTAGAGGGAACCGAGACTTCCATGCTGACACACTGCCCAGAGACGCTGAGGCTCCTGCATGCAGTCGCTCCAGCTGACAGCGGTCTAACACAGCCCTTGTGGGGTGTCCAACTCGAGACAGGGACGGGGTCCCACACTCTCTCTCTTCAGGTAATGGGGTTTGACTAAATCCTAGAAGGATTCTTGGCTCTTAGGCTTTTAGACCTACACACATGCTAGATACACTTAGGTACATCTAGTTAGGCATCGTAGGAGTATGCACACTTTTATAATGCATTTCATATATTCATGTATGTGTTCATGATTCTTGCAATATGGTAGAACTGTACTACCCTTTCACTTTTATCGTACTGCTGATAATATATCTCTGCTATTGTCTGCTGGTTTCTGCAGCACATATATTTTACACTAGAATAACAACTGTTCAATAAATACTTATTGAAATGCCCAGACTGTTTATTCTGTGTAACTCTCTGAGACAAACCGAATAAGTAAGCACGAGTGACTGAGCGAAAAGTAGTACATTGTTTCCACGATTCTGAGGGATCAGGGTTGTCATGATCTAAGGTTGTCAGGAACTAATCTCTCCCCGATAAGAGGAGATTCTAGTGGCACTGTGAGCTAGCTAATGCAAATCCGGCTAACATACGCGGTGGGGGTGCACAGAGCCAGTCTGCCACCAAACCCACAGTTTATGTTATCCAAACGCGCAGGTCCTGCATGGGTACTATAGGAACTACACGACAGATTGTTCTTTCAAATGTTCCCCATTGATTGTATATGAATTTTGAGCACAAAAGCGCACAATTTCGTCAGCATATCTGTTGCCAACTTTGACATAGTCACAACCAGATTTATGTGCTGGACATTTCACTACCCCAATTTGAGCTGGCAATTGTAGTGCCATCAATAGGTTTTTTACACACTCTCTGTTTCATATGGGTGAACCCGAAGAGGTCATAAACCCACGCTGAGACCACAATTGCCCAAAATCATGCACCACCCCAAAACCATATTGACTATCCGTAAATATGGTTACTGGTATTTGCTTTGCTATACAACATGCTCTAGTCAGCGCAATCAATTCTACCACTTGTGCTGAACTCACTCCTTTCAACCATGATGCTTCAATGACACTCTTCAATCAATCAATCAATCAATCAGGGAATTGTAAGCGCGCTACTCACCCGTGAGGGTCTCAAGGTGCTGAGGGGGGGGGGTCCGCAGATCTGTTTAGCAGAAGAGCCATGTCTTGAGGGTCTTCCTGATGGTGTTCAGGGAGGGGGCGTGTCTGATGTCTGCCGGTAGCTCGTTCCAGGTCTTGGCTGCAATGTGAGAGAAGGGTCTTCTGCCTGCTCTGGCTCGGTGGATGCGCGGGGTTTTGGCCAGTGCGAGGTTGGAAGATCGGAGGTTTCTTTTGGGTACGTGGAAGTTGATTCTGTCGTTGAGGTATTTGGGTCCGTTGTTGTGTAGGCATTTGTAGGCGTGAGTGAGGATTTTGAAAGTGACTCTTTTCTCCACAGGGAGCCAGTGGAGACTCCGTAGGTGTTGGCTGATGTGTTCGTGTCGGGAGATGCCGAGGCGAGTCTGGCGGCGGTGTTCTGTATTGTTTGGAGTTTGCGGAGTAGGGACTTGTTGATGCCGGCGTAGAGTGCGTTTCCATAGTCCAGTCTGCTGGTGATGAGTACGTGGGTGACTGTCTTCCTTGACTCAGGGGGGATCCACTTGAAGGTCTTGCGGAGGATGCGGAGGGTGTTGAAGCAGCTGGAGGTGACGGCATTGACCTGTCGGTTCATGGTGAGTGATGAGTCGAGTACGATGCCGAGGTTCTTGGCGTGGTCTGAGGGGGTAGGTGGGCTTCCAAGGGCAGTCGGCCACCAGGTGCTGTCCCATGCAGAAGGGGTGGTACCGAGGACGAGGACTTCTGTCTTCTCGGTATTGAGCTCCAGGCAGCTGTTGGTCATCCAGACTGCGACGTCTTGCATTCCTTTCTGGAAGTTGAGTTTGGCAGTGGTGGGGTCTTTGGTGAGGGAGAGGATGAGCTGGGTGTCGTCGGCGTAGGATACGATGTTGAGGCTGTGTTGTCAGATGATGGCTGCGAGGGGGGCCATGTAGATGTTGAAGAGGGTGGGGCTCAATGATGAACCCTGTGGGACTCCGCAGGTGATTTTCGTGGTGTCGGAGAGGAAGGGTGGGAGTCTGATCATTTGGCTTCTTCCGGTGAGGAATGATTGGATCCAGTCCAGGGCTGTTCCTTGTATGCCTGCATCGTGTAGTCTGGCGACTAGTGTGCGGTGGGAGACGGTGTCGAAGGCCGCTGATAGGTCGAGTAGGATGAGGGCTGCGGAGTGGCCTTGGTCCAGAAGGGTGCGGATGTCGTCTGTGGCGGCCAGTAGGGCGGTCTCTGTGCTGTGGTTGCTTCGGAATCCGGATTGGGACGGGTCGAGGATGGCGTTCTCTTCAATAAATCGTGTCAGTTTCCTGTTGACTGTTTTCTCTGCAACTTTGGCTGCGAAGGGGAGGAGCGAGATGAGCCGATAGTTCTTGAGGTCGGTGGGGTCAGCTGTGGGCTTCTTGAGCACGGGTCTGACTTCTGCTCGCTTCCAGTCATCTGGGAAGGAGCCTGTTTTGAAGGTGGTGTTGATGGTGCGTTGTAGTTCGGGTGCGATGGCGGCCGCAGCTCTGTGGTAGATGTGAGGGGGGCAGGGGTCGGTGGGGGCCCCCGAGTGGATGCTTTTCATGGTCGAGGCATTGTCTTCGGCCGTGATCGGTGTCCAGTTGGAGATGGTGGGCTGGCTGGTGTTTCTGGGGGGCGGGGGGCCGTCTGTGGCACCTGGTGGATGGTCGATGAAGTTGTCATAGAGGTTTTAGATCTTGAGGTGGAAATAGGTTCCAAGCTTGTCGCAGAGGTCTTGGGATGGTGTGCTGTCTGTGGCTTCGCTGCGTTGGAGTTGGTGGAGTTGGCCAGGATTTTGTTGTGGATGAAGTTCCTCTTGGTGGCTCTGATCTGGTTATGGTAGTCCGTCAAGGCGTCCTTGTAGGTGGTGTGGTTTTCGGTTGTCTTGGGGTTTCTCCAGTTCTTCTCCAGGCGTCTGCACGTGCGTCTGGCTTCTTGGAGAGCAGTGGTGAACCAGGCGGCTTTCCTGGGGCGTTGTCTGTCGGGGTTGCGTAGCGGGCGAGCTCATCTGCGCAGTTGAAGATCCAGGTGTGTTGGTGAGTTGTTTAAGTCCGATGCTGGCGAGGTTGTCACGAAGGATAGAGGAGTTGGTGTCGCTGGGGTTGTCGAGGTGGAAGTTCAGGTCTCCAATGAGTATGTAGTTTGCTGAGGCAATGGCGTGGGGTGCGATGAAGTCGGTGATGGTGGTGGCGAAGGGTGTTCGGGGGCCGGGGGGTCTGTAGATTAGGGTTCCTTGGAGTGTGGCTTTGGGGGTGGTCTGGATCTGGAAGTGCAGGTGTTCAGTGGAGGGGAAGGTTTCGCTGGAGGTGGTGAGGTGGAGGGTGCTCTTGTGAGCGATGGCGAGGCCCCCTCCTGGGTGGTTGGGGCGGTCTTTCCTCTGGATCTTGTATCCATCTGGGATGGCGGTGCTGATGTTGGGGGCGGAGGATGCGTTGGTCCAGGTCTCTGTGAAGAAGGCGATGTTGGGCGAGAGAGAGTCGAGTAGGTTCCATATTTCCATGGCGTGTTTGTGTACGGAGCATACGTTGAGGAGGATGCATTTTAGAGTGTCCCCGGTGCTGGCGTCGGCGGTGTTGGAGGCCGGGGTGGCGGTGAGGGTCTGGCGGCAGTGGAGGCAGGAGAACTGGCCGTGGGTCGTGTTCGGCGAGGCCTGTTGGCATTCTCCAAGTCTTCCAGGGTTGAGTGCGAGGAGGGTGGTGGTGTCGTAGCGATGGGTAGTGGGAGGTCCAGAGTTCCTGGCTCTGGCGCGACCGCTGCGTGTGTCCGCTGCGCGACTGCGCAGCGGCCGCCATTAAGTAGGGGAGGTGGGAGGGAGGAGAGGCTGGGAGGCGGGAGTGGGAGAATTCTGGAAGGGAATTCCGGGGGGGAATTCCAGGGGGGAGGGGCCGCAGGGGCAGCAGCGGCGAAAGGAACAGGCAGGCACGAGAAAATAAAAACAGTGGTGGAATTAGAGCAAGACACAGATGGGCACAATAACAGTGGCACAACAGGGAAAAATTAATTAAAAAACGGCTGAGAAAGGTTATGGCGGTTGCAGGCAGTCTGGTCCCAGTTGGAGCGGGCAGCAGGCACAGGAGTGGGCAGCAGGCGCAGGAGCGGGCAGCAGCCTTGAACCTCCCAAGGAGGAGGTCCGGGTCTGGAGGCAAGAGACGGCACAGCGGAGCTGCGGAGAGTGGACCTAGACCGAGGGTCGGAGGTCTTACTCTTCACTTTACAGATCGCATATGCAGCTCAACATGATCTATCCATGAACAACACATGATCAGATTCAGGTAATGGAGTATCCTGTATGTATGTCAGGCCTTGGTTTTGTACGCAATTCAGTCACATCCAAACAATCCTGTTCTGCTTCATCCACCACCACTTCACAATTAGGAATCGGAAATAAAGTAGCTGGATTCAAACTTGTGCATCTTGTCACAGACACATTCTCCACACCCAAAATCATTTGCTCATATTTTGTTAACCGACTGCTTGTAAGATGCTGTGTGCGAGTTCGCGTTAACAAAATCTCAACTGAATGTGGCACATACAATTTCAACGGATGTCCCATTATAATCGTCTCACTTTGTTCCAAACTCATACAAGTAGCAGCAACTGCTTTTAAACAACCAGGTAAGGCAGCAGCTACGGGATCTAAAGTAGCAGAAAAATATGCCACTGGACGGCGTGCTGTTCCGTGCATTTGCGTCACAACTGAAAGTGCACAACCATCGGGTTCACTGCGAAACAGTACAAAGTCCTTGTTAAAGTCTGGCATTCCCAATGCTGGTACCCGACACAAACTGTCTTACAGTTCAAGAAATGCATTCATCATCAAGATGTACAGGATCTGACACATCTTTGTGTGTCAGCCTTTGCAATGGCTTGGCTATCAGTGAAAAACTTGGGATCCACTGCCTGCAATATCCAACCATTCCCAAAAACATTTGAACTTCTTTTTGTGTACTTGGCAGATTCATTTGTAAAATGGCATTGATCCGATCTTGAGACACTTTTCTGATTCCTTTCTCGATGTTATGTTCTTTTTGACAAAATTGTAATTTGGTTGGTGACACTTTATGCCCACCTACTGCCAAATGGTTCAGTAGAGCAATTGTATCAACAACACATGCTTCTTTTGTTCTCGATGAAACCAACAAGTCATCTATGTTCTGCACTAAAACTGAAACATTAGCCATTACCAATGACTCCAAGCATTTCTTCAATATCTGATTGAAGATTGAGGGACTCTCTGTATACCCTTGAGGAACTCGGCACCGTGCCAAAACACGGTTTCCGAACCAGAACGCAAATAAATACTGGCTATCCGGATACAAAGGTATTGAGAAAAAGGCTTGACATAGATTGATCACTGAAAACCATTCTGCTTCACAAGGAATTTGATATAAAATCACAGCTGGATTTGGCACTGTTGGAAACAAGGTATTACAATCTGACTAATTTTCCTCAAATCTTGCACTATTCTATATTTACCGTTAGGTTTGCGAATTCCCATAATAGGTGAATTACATGGACTGCCTAAAATCTCTTTTAGAATACCTTATTCAATAAACATCTCAATAAGGAGTGTTATTCCTGTAATTGTTTCAGGACTCATTTTGTAAGCTGGTGTTCTTGGAAATTCTGTATCTGGTTTTACTGTAATCTGAACTGGAGCTACTCCTTTCATTAGACCAATAACTTTGCCTGAAAAATCCAACACATCAGACAACACCATATCTCTCAACTCAACAGGCAAATCATTTGCTGTAAACAAAGGATATAAATTATTCACTTCTATTCCCTGCCGTGCCATTTTGAATACTACTTATTCATCTTTTGTATGAAATGCTATTCCATCAGGAGTACAGTATATTGAACAATTCATCTTGCATAATAAGTCCCTTCCCAATAGATTAACTTGACCTGTGTCACAGACCACAAATTTGTGTAAATCCTGAAATACTCCAATCTGTACTTTCATTGGTTTAGTCACTGGGGTCTTAATGAATTGATTCGAAACTCCTACAACTTGGATACTTTCTCCCGAGAGGGGTAGTTTAGGAATTTCCACAGTTCTCACAGTGGAACGGGTAGCACCAGTATCTACGAGGAACGTAAGTGAGTTTCCGTCAACCACACTGATCTACCTCTAAGGATGCGCCAAGCACACACACCTCCTCCCTCTCAGGCACCGTCATTGAGATGTATCTGAATCACATCCATCCAATTGCATCAAATATTGCAAAGACACCTGCACATTTGAATTCAATTGATCCTTTGTATGGAAACCCACATTTGCATTGTATTTTTGTACTTGACCATTCATACTCTGCAAAGGAGTTTGAGGTATTCGCTGACCCTGTCCTCTGCCAACCGATATTTGCTGATTCTGATTCTGTTGATTCATTTGCATCTGATTATTTCCATTTCCTCCTGTATCTACAAACTGTGGATCACCTGTATTTGCTTGTATACTTTTACACTCGCTCTTCCAATGTCCCAAGTTACTGCACGCATGACAAGGAAACTTCTTTTTTCGATTCCTCTATATTACCAACTCAGCCTCTCTCTTGTGGTATTGGTATCATTTGCGTCACAGTATTTCCATTTGACACCTAACCTCTCATACCAGTGGTAGTCTGACCATTTCCCTGATAAACTTCTGTACAATCCATGTTCATATTTAAAAATCCTCCTTTCTTTGCCGCTTTCATCTGAGCCAACATCAATTTATCTTTTAACTTTTTATGACACAATTTCTCTTTTAACTTTTTATGACGCAAATCAATATCATCACCACAATATTTCGCATAACGAAGAATTTCATCAAACGACTTGCTTTGCCAACAAATCAAATGCTGTTGAATCATGGCACTTATTTCTGGTCTCGACGCATACACAAATCAATATACAAAATGTCCCATATCTTTCTCGGTTATATTCTCAATACAACTGTAGTGCTTAAACAACTGTAAACGCCTTTCATATTATGCATGCACTGACTTCAATTCCTGAGTAGTTCTGTCTATTCTCTCCCAATCTGTTTCTTTCGGCGAAATTTTCCCTTTCAAATATGTAATTACCTGATTATACTTTTTTATGACTTCTTCAGATGGTGCTCCTGTTTTTGGATCTCTTGGATATTCTTCTTTTGGCCAATCTACAGCAATTTTACACAAATCAGTCGGAACTACAGTATCAAACAAGCCATTTAAATCTTTCCACAAAACCTTCGAAACCGTAACAAACCTCTCCACTTGTTTATACCATTCCACCGGTTTTTCTCTCAACCTAGGGAAATCATTCATAAATGATAATATATCCTGCCTCGACCAAGGAACGTGAACAAACCCACCTCCTGGTACTTCTCTCATAGGATATGCCATCGCATCAGCTGTTTCAGTTCCTGTTTCCCTCACAGGATACAGTGATAAAGCCACTGAAGTCACTATTGTATCCTGCTTCTTCTTTGCCCATCTGCCTTACCATCGATCCAATTCACCCCAATGCCTGAGAGTGTTAATTAACTCTTTGATCTACAACCGTTTTCCTGAAACATTCAAACTCTCAAAATCTTTGTCACTAAACTCTAATCGATATGTCTTTTGCAGAGCTTTAGATTTTTTTATATCAACTCCATATGTTTGTGCAACCTCAGCAAACTTCTCATGTAAATTTCTCGCTCTCCGTGTAATATTCTTACACATAAAAAGTAATTCTTCATCTCGATATTGCCTAATCTCTCTGGACTAATCTTTCCCAAAATCATTTCTTCCAAATCCACTTTTAACTTACTCACATCTATGCTTGAGCTATTATTCTGTAGGTTACAACCAGGCGCTATTTCTTTTATCCACTCATCTAGTTCTTCCGGAGAAGGACCAATTGATTTCTGAGTACCTTCACCAATTTCACCTGACCTTGACCCTCCTGACGCAGGTGTCACTCTTTTTTCAATCTGCAACGTCCTCCTCGAATCTACATATGCACCTCTTTTTGGAGTTTCAACTGAATTTCCTGAAATACAAATTAATGGCTCTGACTCTTCTCCTGTAACCACATTCCCATTTGCTCTTCTATTCTCAATCGATGCTTGGTTTTCCACATTCATTTTTCTTAAAACTGTATGGGCTCCACTCATATTTCTATCTGGTATTGTTAATGCATGTGCTTGAGAAGCTCCTTGTCCATCATTGTATAATGGAACAATTGGACCAATAGTCACTGGAACTGAAAAAGCATCAGGGCTCATCTGTGTTAATATTTTCGACAACTCCCTCTCTAACTGGATTCTGATTCTGTCTTAAAGGCATTTCTCCCTGTATTGTTTCCACGTGTACTATCGGAGCACTTGGGAAAGAATTTGTCTCTACTGGATTCTGTACCTCATGATAAGGCTGAGGTCTATTTATCAATAACTCATTTAAAAATTTATCGTCTATGTCATCAGCTCCCTCAACAAATTCAGTATTTTTAGCTCTTATTTCCTCAACATTTCTCTTTTTCTCATTACATTTCTCTCCTTCATTATTCTCGGCTACCATAACTGGAAACATTCTTGTTACTTCAGCTATATCTCTTCTCCACATTTTCTTCTGAGCGTCCCACTTTGCTTCGGAATAACTACTCACAGTATGCTTGTATCTAGTCTGATACCTTTCTCTTTCTCTATTATATGCCTCATGTTCCCATTCTTCAGGTGCTTCATACTGCATAGGTCTAGGATTAGGTCTCAAGTTATTAATTTGATTCCTTAAATTTTCTAAAATTCTAGGATTAAAAGTCCCATTCTCTGGAAATGCTAAATTACCCTCTCGCTCAGTATATTTCATCCAATTTTCTAACCATGTACACGTATGATACCCCCTTTCTAATGGCATAAATGAAGCAGGGGTCCCTTCAGGAGCCACAGAAATTCCTTCTCTAATTGGTATCGGCTCATCCTTACCAAACAGTGGGGCATATTACCAAGCCCCTATCACCACCACAACGTCACTTTTTGTGACGTTGTGGTGGCGATAGGGTCAGCGCCCTATTACCAAGTGGCTTAACGCTGCCTTGGTAATAGTGCCGTGACGTGGGTGTTGCGGTGGGCATTCCACCGGAACACCCATTCACTTCAACGCTGCCACCTATTATCAAGAGAGGCGATAATAGGTGGCAGCGTCGAACTTAAGACCAGGAAAATCCTGGTCTTAAGGTGGCGATACGAGGAGAAATGAAGCATTTCTCCTCGTTTTTGCTTTTTCCATGTGTGCTGCCTTGTGCAGCACACAAGGAAAAAGCAAAATGGCAAGGTTTGTTTATGTACAGGAAGGTGTCCCTTCCTGTACATAAACAAACCTTTTTTTAAAATGCCATTTTGTAACTTACATGTGTGCTGCATGAAGCAGCACACATATGGTGCAGCCTTACGTTTCCGAAGTGGAGATGAGAGGCGTTAAGCCAAGGAGGCTAACGCCTCTCACCGCCACTTCCTAGATAATATGCCCCAAGGTTTTTCAACAATTTAAAAAACTTCATGATTATCTACGCTAAAAGTTAAATCTATACTAGAAAAATCTTCAACAATTCCTTTTCCGTGTTATGATTTTCTGCTACCAATCAGAGTTTTTCACGCTGTCCAATTCCAGCGCGACTCACACCAACCAACCTATACCTGCACGGCACCTAGTGAGGATTCTCCAGCAACCAACCAATACCAGTGCTGCACCTAGTGATGTCAGCTTAACTCCTGCGACTGACCCTCCCATTACAAAATCAGCGGCAGTGTCTTTACGAAGTCTTTAACAAGACAAACAACATAAAACAACTTGTCTGCTCAACTAAAGAAAAACGATAGAACCATTCACTCTGGGGATTTCATTTGCGTCTAGCAAAATCTCAACCAGTGCGAATTTACCCTCACTCAAGTGCTGAACTCTCAAGATCCCTCCAGATGCGCTTTCTGAAGAAACCCAAAAAATCCTCACTTATCACACTTCAAGATTCCCTGTGCAGATACCAACAATACGACCATGGCTCAGTACTGCATCAACAGCAGACAACACACTTAGGGCCAGATGTACGACGGATTTTTGCATGCGCAAATGGGTTTTAGACCCGTTTGAGCATGCAAAAAACCTATGGCCCGTGTACTAACTCTATTTTGCGAGTCACTAATTAAATAGCGACTCGCAGAATAGGGTTAGCAACTCGCTATTAGGAAGGGGCATTCCAAGGGCGTCCCTTCCTATTAGCAAGTCTGAACCCTATGTAAGAATGTTTTGCGACCGCAAATGCGGTCGCAAAACACTCGCAGTTTACCACCCTCTTCAAGAGGGTGGTAAACCATTCGCAAACGGGAAGGGATCCCCAGGGGACCCCTTCCCCTTTGTGAATGGGTGCGCAAATATTTTTTCAGAGCAGGCAGTGGTCCCAGGGACTACCAACTGCCCTTAAAAAATGAAAAAAAAATGTTTCATTTTTGAATTTTAAATGGGGACACCCTGGTAACAGTTCACACCCTAGCAAGCAGTGAACCATAAGGCTACAGTATCCCCCACCTATACTAGACAAAATGTAAGGAGCGTTCATCAAAAGGCAGGCCTTCTAACTTTGTCATAGTGTCCCCACATTAATAAAAAAAGCAAAAATACATTACTTCAACACCACTGAGATCATTATGATTGGTACCATCTTTCAGTAGTGTTTGTTATAGCATTTCATTATCAGATGGACATTCCTTCTGCATTGTCGCTTCCAGGTCCAGACAGTTCTAAACAGTCTCCCTTGTGCAGGGATTTTTAATTGGGGCTGCGAAGTTCTGGAAGGTAGGCACCTCTGCACAATCCTAGGGTGACCCATAGTCACTCTGTCCCTGCCTCAAACCTCCTGGACAGCATTCTGGGACATTTCAACATGGCGGCTTGGAGTGATCTCTGGAAAGACCTTTCTTGAGAGTTTCAATGCTGCCCCCAACTGACACATCTGCCTGATCACCTCCCACCAGAATTTCCCAGGAAGTCAGGCTGTCTTTTGTTTCTGTGGCAGTGAGCTGTCTCAGACCTTGTGCAGAGTTAAAGGCAATTAGCACATGCAGATTCTGGCCCCGTCCCTTATTTTCTCAGGATCAAGCCAGAGCACTGTAAAATGGCTCTATTGTGTGGGGAGGTATTTGATCCTCCTGCTGGACTGCAGAGTAAATAACTTATCCCAGTAGTGGGGGCAGTGACCTAGAATCTCACTATGAGCTGAGCCAGGAAAATATGAAAAATCTCCAAGTGTCATAAGAAGTATAGATATCACAATAGTGACCCTGGATCTGCGCTCTGGGTACACTTTTACCCTAGGATTGGTACTCAACCTGTATCTCTAGGCCTGAATAGGGCGAAACTGCACTTTGGTACATATTGAATAATTCAGTAAAACGCCCACTCTTTCCAGTTAAGCACTACAGACCTGCATTATGAATGCCCACCCACATTAAAAAGCCTCCACCAAGTCAGTGCCAATCCCTGAAGGGCCCCTTCTGCGACAGGCTACTTGTTGTTAGATACCGGCCTGAGTTAGATGGTAGTCTCATACGCTCAGTCTGACATGTGCTCAAGTGTTGGGGAGAGGATGTAGCCTTACGGCTAGAGCGGTCGACCTCTAAGCTGGGGAACCGAGTTCGAGTCTCGGCAACGAAGCTCAACATCCTGTGATTCTGGGCAAATCACTTAATCTCTCCGTGCCTAACAAAAATGAATGTGTCCATCAAATTGGTGCTCATGTAAAGCGCTCTGATACCTGATATCTTCGGGTCTAGTTCACGCTATATAAAACTCTCCGACCCTAGCTGCGTAGCCGAGGGCCTTATTTTAAAAGGCAGACACTGGCAGTTAGTGCTCTTAATCCATTTCCACAGAATTTACTGTGAGTGAGACTCACTGACAGGAAACGTCCAAAATCAGGTAGTCAACAGCAAAAATCTAGGGGGATTCAATGTGTCAAACCAGTCTGCTACAATCAGGTTCTGATTCTCATACTTTGCTTTCTTGAAATCATCAACCTTCTAAAAGATGATTCCATCAACAACAACAAAGAGGAAAATGATATCAGAACAAAGGATATCAGAGTGGAAAAACCTCATCCGCATATAAGATCTGACTCTCCTAACTATGTCAGAAGTCACCTACATTGGCCAAGGGAAGAACAGATAAAGTATTCCTGAACAGTATGTGAAGCACTTCTTCTGACTTCTGGGTGCTTCATATTTCAAAGGAAGGCTATTGTATAGAGTTCTCTGCCATTCCTCCAGAGACTGGAGCAATTCATATGCCTTACCCAGGTAAGACCATCAAGAAGAATGCAATGATATTGCCAATTCACAAACTGATGTTTAAGAAAACACTAATTTCAGTTCTAATGAAGGAGAGAGGCAAGAAGACTTCTTCATTTATTTTTGTGGTGGTCAACTTGTCAGAGGATTGGTGACCGATCTCCATAACCTTAAGAAGTGGATACAACAGATCCAGTTCAAATTGGGGACACTCCAGAAAATAATACTATCAATTGTAGAAGGGGCTTCTATGATCACAATGGACCTTGTGGAAGCGCATTATCATATTCCAATAATGTAACGCCACCAGACGTATCTGAGATTTTGTATTTTAGGGAAGCATTTTCAGTTCCAAGTTCTGTCCTTTGGCATCAGGACTCCCATGAGAGTGTTTACAAATGTTATGGCTCTTTTATTTGTTGTTTTACATAGTCAGGCACTGGAACATATTTCCTTAATGGGCTATTGGACTCTACATGCACCTTCAAGTGAGAAAGCGTTGGGGCCATTACGGCTATGATGGTACACCATCAATGGGATGGTGTTCTGATCAACTTTATAAAATGCAATCTGAAGCAAGCACAAGATAGAGTTTTCATTTTGGCACATTTCAGATACAGACATCAGGATTGTGTATCTCTTTTGTCTTGGAAACAAGCATCAGCTCGACTATGCTTGAGGGTACAGAGACACATGGCATCATCTGTGTTCCTGGTACCTGTATCCAGACTACACTTGAGACCTCTTCTTAAATATCTTCTAAAGTACTGGAGACCTGCACCAAAGGCCTTGGAAGAGGAGATTCCAGTTACAGGTCAGATAAGAGGATCTTGACAGCAAGGGATGAATCTGGAGCATAGGGGTTTCACTTCATCCCCCCCCCTCAAAGATAATAATGAATGCCAGCTTAAAAGGGTGCGGAGCAACTTTGTTGAGCATGAGAATACAAGGAGTATGGTCAAACAAACAGAAGATGAAATCTTCACATTGGAGAGAGTTAAAAGGAAACACACCAAGCGTTGCTATACTTTCAGGGTGTGCTATTGCAACCACATATACTTGTACGGACTGACAACACAATGGCAATATCTTATATAAACAGACAAGAAAGAACAAAGTCCATGTCTCTCAATCTTCTGGCTTTTGAAGATTGGGACATGAGACAGAACATTACTTTCTCACTTTTAAAAATTACACATTAGAGGAAAGGACAATGTGAAAGCAGAAAACTTGAGCAGATTGTTTTTGTCATCAAACCATCTTTCTCTCACTCCATGAAAGTGTGGGGAACCTTTTCTTGGTCTCTTCACAAGATGGCACTCAGCTTCTTAGGTTCCTCGCTGAATATCCTGTTCCAGGAGCTTGGAGAGTGGATCCTCTATGTACAATTTGTCCTCATCTACTGATGTATGCTTTCCCTTCTATTCCTATTACCTATCGACTGCTTCTAAAAATTCAGCAGGAAGCAACAGTGGTGATATGTAGTTGTATCTTTCTGGCCTCACAGAACATGGTTTCGAACTGAATCCCATGGCTCTGTCCCCTCCTTGTAGAATTCCGTGTTTTCTATGCCCTCTTTAGGCACAGGGGTGTCTTCCTCTTTGAAAGCTTTCGCTATCATTCTGGTGGATGAGAGGGTAGGGCTTCAGAGCAGAACTGCAGAATTGTTTTTTTTTTTTTTTTATTGACATTTTCAAACAAACATGTCCAGTACATTTCAACAAGCCAGTTCGTCACTGATCAAGAAATGAGCTCATATGACCATAGTCATAGCAGTACACAATGCTAATACCAACTTCCACCGTACCCATCTCCCACAAACCGAAGACATGATAAGGAGTGATCAAGGAATAGTGCGCACCACTTAGCAAGCGTTAACACAATAGTAAATATATTACACATAGCATCCCTAGAGAGGGCTTGTACTACATTTATACAATGGGCCACTGGTCATATACATCCATTCATGCGTCCTGGCATTTGAGTTGGGTGTGGGGTGTGGGTATATCACGTTTGGGGTGTAGTCTGCGCATCCCCCACGTCCACCACTCCGGTCTTTGTGTGTGAACCAGCGTTCCATGTTAAGAAAGGTTCCCAGATATTGCGGGGTCTAGAGGAGGGTGGCATCAAGTCCCAAAATGTGCTCAATTGTGCGTGCCCATATGTGATGTCTCTAACCCAATCCCCAACAGAAGGCACTCGGCGTCTGCCCCAGTGGACTGCGACCTGTCTCTTTGCAAACAATAGGAGGAGAGCATGCAATTTACGCAGCTTGGGCGGTGTGTCCTGTACGTACCCCAATAAGCCAAGCATAGGGGACGGGGCCAGCGACACCCCCAAGATGTTGTTTACTGAGTCGAAAATCTGCATCCAGAAGTCGGCTATCGTGGGACATTGCCATGAAATGTGGAGAAATGTAGCCGAGGCACAGCCACATCTCCAACAGTTATCGTCGTCCCGGAGGCCCATTCGGTGGAGGCTCACTGGAGTTCTGTAGTATCTATGTAAATATTTGAAGTGGATCAATTTTAATTTATAATTCGGGGAAAGTTCTGAGAGTTGACCACAACAATAATCCCATTGGGCTTCGGATAGAGGCGTCTCTAGTTCGTCGTTCCAATATCTAAACGACTTGGGCGTCACAATTGGAGCGGTATCTTGCATGCGTGTGTAGAGGCGCGTAATGAGTTTACGGGGAGATGGGAATTTCAGCAAGTTATCCAATGCAGGCAGGGTCGGCGGTGCCTTCGGGAATCCCTCCCAGAGGGCACGGCATGCTGTGCGTATTCTATGATATAAAAACATCTCAGTGAACGGTACCACCCGACCCTCGGGAGCCACAGGTGGAGGTCTAAATTCATCTCCAGGGTATAAGTCCTCAAATGTCTGAAGATTCATTTTCTGAGCTAAGGTCTTGCTCATACTGTCCCGTATGCAAGGCATCATCGGATTTTGAGCCAGGGGGACTGAAGGGGCATATAGCAATGGGATCCTCGCTCTCCTGCGCAGTTCATCCCATGACCAGCACAGGGTCCCAGCAGAGTCTATGTCCCCACGGGGGCGGCGTGCTTTTTGGTATAGCGCAACTTTAAGTGGGACAGGGGCCATTACATCGGTCTCAACCGCCACGTGTGGCTGGAACTGTGCCGGGTGGACCCAATAGTGTAAAAATTGTGCTTGGGCACATAATGCATAAAGCCGCATATCAGGGGCTCCCAAACCGCCCTGTCGCAACGGGAGAGTCAGTAGATCCCAAGAAGCTCTGACCTGTTTCCCGGCCCACGCCAGCGTGATCAATTGAGCTTGGAGGGTGTTAAAAAATTGTTTGGTGAGTGGGAGTGGTATATTAACAAATAGATATAAGAATTTTGGCAGAATAACCATTTTGGCTAAGGCTATCCTGCCAGCTAACGACAGTGGCAGCCTAGCCCACACTTTTACCTTTTCTTCCAGCCACATAATAGTACGGCCGTAGTTAAGGCGCCACACCTCCTGTGTGTCTCTACTTATCCAGACCCCTAAATATTTAAACTCGGTAGCCTCCCATCTCAAGGGGAATTCCGACGTCACCGGGGGGGTACCATCCGTTAATGGAAAGGTTACAGATTTAGCCCAATTAATAAATACACCTGAAAGTCCACCAAATCGTATGAACTCCCTCAAAATCGGATCTAGATTCTCTGCGGGGTTCATAACGTAAAGCGTGACGTCGTCCGCATATAAGGAGATGAGCAAACTACGAGAGCTGAGTCCAATACCTCTTGCAGTATGGTGTTGCCTGATACGGGCAGCCAGGGGTTCCATTGCGATCGCAAAAAGCAATGGGGATAAGGGACACCCCTGTCGAGTGCCGCGTGAAATCTGGAAGGGATCAGAGAGCAAGCCATTTACCTGCACACGTGCTGTGGGTGAAGTATACAGTAGCCTGATGCGGTTTCTGAAAAGCGGACTGAATGCCATGCGCCCTAAAACGGAGAATAGATAGGACCATTCAAGCGTATCAAACGCCTTGGTGGCGTCTAAAAACACCACTGCGGCCTTTTCGTCTGGGTGTAAGTAATGGAGTACCGAGAATAGCGTTCGTAAATTGTGGGACGTTGATCTCCCCGGGATAAATCCCGACTGATCTGGTAGCGCTATTATTGGCAGGAGTGGCTGCAATCTATTAGCTATCAGCTTCGCCAGGATTTTGCCATCCACGTTGATCATAGAGAGTGGACGGTAGGAGTCCAGCTCCTCCTCCGATTTCCCAGGCTTTAAAAGTGTAAGAATCGTCGCCTCCCTCATGGACTGAGGTAACAGGCCTGTCTCCAGCGCCTCTTCATACACCGCTAGCAGCCTAGGTGCCAATTCCTCGGCATAGGTTTTATAGAATGACGTAGTCAGACCATCAGGTCCGGGGGCCTTTCCTAAGGGCAGACTTCTGATAACTTGAGTCACATCCTCTACTGTAAATGGGAGGTCCATATATTCTCTGTGGGTGTTGTTAAACCAGACCAGCGCCAGCGAGTCGAGGAACGACTGCAGCTCCTCTTCACATGCTCCCTGAGTAGTTGTGTACAACCGGGAATAAAATACGGAGAACTCGCCAGACACTCCCACGTGTCCTCTAACCATATCCCCCTGTGGAGCCCGTATCTCATGAATGAATGTCGCCGATCTAGATGGTCTTATCATGCCAGCTAATGTGCGTCCCGGCCTGTCCCCCTCACCGTATCTACAGGCCTCAGCATATTTACCCAGAAATTTCGTTTCGCGCTGCGCCTCCTCGGCATAGTCTAACAGTAGAGATTTCAATTTTTGTGCAGTGAGAGGATCATTTGTGGAGTAAAAAGTGCCCTCTAGTGCCTTAATCTGGGTCTCCAGGAAGGCAAGTGTGCCTCGAATGGCCTTCAGCACCCCCGCCTGCCTCGCAATGCACTGACCCCTGATCACCACTTTAAAAGCCTCCCAGAGGGATGCCTCAGTATCCACAGATCCCACATTGTTAGCAAAGAAGTCAAGAGTGTCCCCCCGTATCTCTTCCTTAAAGGCCTCATCCAGCATGGCGTGTGGCGGAAGACGCCAGGTGAACGCACGGCGGAGTGTCCCAGGGAGCAGTATCCGCAGCAAGCATGGGGCGTGGTCTGACAGTGTGCGCGGCAGGTGTGAGATGTCAGTGGTCCAGGCCGCAGCGTCCCTAGAGACCAACCAAAGTCCAGTCGGGACCACGCACTGTGATGGTCCGATATACATGTACCTTCCTGCACCAGGGGATGTCTATTACGCCATATATCTACTAGGTTCCCATCTGTAACTATAGAATGCAAAGCCGCACCGGCAGCCGGGTGTAAGGAGCGAGCTGTCCCCTTCCTGTCTATGGCATCATCTAATATTGCATTAAAATCTCCACCCCACAGCACAGTGTCATACCCTGTCGCCTTGATTCTGGACCATATATCCTGAAAGAAATCGGGAGAGTCGGTATTCGGACCATAAATTGCTGCAATAACCAGGGAAACTCCACCCAACAGGCCACAGATAATAACAAACCGCCCCTCAGGGTCTCTGTGCACTTCTCGCTCGCGCCAGTCTGTCCCCTGCTTAACCAGCACAGCAACACCTCTGGCGTAATTAGAGTATACGGATGAGTACATATGTTCCCATCTGCGATGGCGCAGTCTCTGAGACGGTGTAATGTGTAAATGCATCTCCTGCAACAAACAGACATCAATGTTATGTCTGGATAAATAAGCATGCACAAGCCTGGCCTTTCGACTATCATTTAACCCTCTAATGTTCCATGTTAGCAAATTCAGTGGTTTTGCGTGAACTTATCTATACAGCACTCTTCAGCGTGGAGTAGGTACTCAGTGTGCACTATAATCAAAACACAGGGTGTGTACAATGACCAATAGCTAGTATCCGTACTGGCTTCAAACAAACAAACAATCCCCGCCACCCACCCACCACCCACTCCAACTCCCCAATCAGGTTGCAGAATAGCCCCCCCTGAAGAACTAAAACATAACAAGCTCTTTAAAATGAAAGGGAAACTTCCCATGGGGGCGTAGTGGCAGCAACAATTACCCCTGTGTGAACAGGGTGGCTGGGAAATACTGCAGTGTACGCTACAAGCCCTCCCCGACATCTCCAGATAAATCAACTAACTGAGGAGAATATAGCTTAACAACCCACAGACATACATATACTGATTACCAGCCCACTCTAAAACTCGGTGAATGAGGCACTCAGATCAGAAAGGAACGATGTCATAAATCAATCATTGTCACTGAGTTGGCCAGACGCCGATGTTGCTGCTCCACGAGGGTCTTTGCCTTTCCGCCCCCCGACGTGCTTAGCAAATTTCAGGGCAGATTTTGCATCAGTAATGTAATGTGCGGTGCCATCATACGAAACCTTCAACTTGGCAGGGTAGAGCAAGGAATAGGGGATCTGCGCCTGTAGAAGTATTCGCTTGGCCTGTAGAAATTCGCGCCTCGCCGCCTGTACAGTTGGGGTAAAATCCGGGTAGATCGATATGTTGTTACCCTGATGGGTCAGTTGGCCTTTTTCCCTCGCCATTCTCAATATATTGTCCCGGTCTTGATAGTTCAACAATTTGGCAAGTATCGGTCTTGGCGGTGCCCCCACCGGAGGTTTCTGACCAAAGGATCTATGTGCTCTTTCCACCACGAAGAAAGGGGACAGATGAGGATCAAAGAGCGCATGCAAGAGGTCCGTCACAAAGGTTTCCATCCTGGTAATGGCGGTGGTCTCCGGAATGCCAGTAATACGTAAGTTGTTTCTCCGTGACCGCGCCTCCAAATCATCGTTCTTGGCGCGAATGACCCCTAGTAGTTTATCCAAATGCAACAACTGATCTTTGGTTTCCACTTGAAATTCGTGGAATTCGGTTTGACGGTTTTCCAGGATATCTAATCGGGATTCATGGACAGTGACTTGGGCCTTGACCGAGTCCAGCTGCGTAGTTAGGGTGTCTAATTTAGAGTCAATGTTCCTCAGGCTAGAACGCATTTCCAACATAAGGGTGAGCAGGTCCTCTCCCCGGTCCTCAGAGTGCAGCTCCTGTTGCTCATCCATTTGTACATCCACTGGCTGTTCAGTCTGGCGCGTGGAGCATTTATCAAAAGTGAGTTTCGGCTGCTTGGCATCCTGTTTGCCCATATCGACGCGATCAGGTGGCATACAACAGGGACTTGGTCAGAGGAAACTTTCTCCCTGCGATTAGCTCCACTCGAGGCGCGCAGTCCAGCTTGTCCCAGCACAGCCTCTCCTCAATACCCCAATAGTATGTTTCACCGGTGCCCACTTGCTCCCTTGGAATAGCCTACGTCCTCAGAACCTACCAGATGTGACAGTGGAGACAGGCCAGCGCAAGCCCTCTCAGCTCGGGGTTCAAAGGGGGAGTTCCTCCACAGCCTCGGCAAACAGCAGGAGTAGCAGCGCAGGGAAGCGAGCCCAGAGCAAGCGTCAGCAGGCAGTCCAGCCCCGGGGCAACACCCAAGCAGCCAGGGGATTCCAGATGTACCACACCTCCGTCTTGGGCTTCACCGTCAAGTCGCCTCAGTGTCTGTATGCTATGGCCCCGTGCTCGCACCAATCAGAACCATCGCCCAGCAGCGGAAGAATCGGGCGTCAGGACAGTCACACCGCCGACACACCCGGACCTCAGCGTTCCTGCACCACAAAGCGCCCTTTAGTGCACAGCAGGCGAAGGTATTCGTCGAGGGCGCTCCGATTCTAACCGGGGGCACAGCACCTTCCGCTTCACTCCAGCCGCAGCTAACCCATAATGGCCACCGCCGTGCCGGCAATCCACCAGCATGAAGGGGGTCAGGAGTAATGGCGGAGGCGCAACTCCCAGGCGCCCCGGCTCCTCAAACCACTCCGCAAGGCGCGGCAGCAAGGAGCAATTGCCAGGGGTGCCGAGACACTCTCACAGCGTGCGCCTCTCTCCACCGCACCTCCGACCGCAAATAGTCAAAGATGGTGGCGGCAGGCCAATGCGCCTACGCTGGGCTCACACCTCCCCTCGACCAAAGTCGTCCGCCGGCACCGAATGGGGCAGACACCGCAAGGTTCAGTCGCCGCCACCCCTCACTCACCAGCCTCGGCAGCTGATCGTCTCAGGGCTCCCGATGCTCCGCCTCCAGGCCTCGGCCCATATCGCCACAGCAGCCTCAGGCTCGATTTCCAGGACGGCTGCTCTCTGCACTCCCAACGGGCATGGACCGCGCAGACGGCACACAGCACCTCCGCTTTTTACACCTCAGAGCTCGCGCGGGATTCGAATTTCGCATCAAGGCGGTCCGCTGTGAGTCAGCCAGGTAGGGATGTCACTCAGGGGCTCGCAACGCCACCATAAGTAAGGATTATGTCAGGATTGAAGACCCAGCCGGCGGAGCGCACTCAAAGAGCGGCCATTCCGCTGCTCGGCAGACCACGCCCCCCCGGACTGCAGAAAAATTAGCACAAATTATCCAGAAATCTAGGCATCCATCTACTCTGAAGTCTTACTCCAAACACTGGAAAAAATGTCAACAGTGATGTGCTTTGAAGTCTCTTTCTCCTATTGATTGTAATATATCTGCTGTGTATCAGTTTTTGCTAGATGGTTTCCAGGTTGTGGCTGCAGCTACTCTAAAAGCACATTTGGCACCGTCTTGTGACGTTCCCCTAGTTCTGAAGTCTCTTAAGGGAGTTAATTTTGAGCCTTTACCTTCATTTGATTTGAAATATCTGTCAGCATAGGCAGCATGTGGGTGGCTGTCATTCGATTTGAAGGATTAGGGAATCGGAAGCTTTATTCTGTGAACCTCCTTTTCTCAAAATGTTAAATGATGATATTGTTTTGTGAACTAACCCTTCTTTCTTCCTGAAATTGTTTCAAGAATGCAGAGAAAACGGGAGATTTTTGTTACCAATATTTTGTCCTGGTTCTTCCTTCGGAGAGGAGGAGTTGTTACAGCTATAGGATGCTAAATGAGCAGTCTCGAATTCTATTTAATGATATCAGGGGTTTAGGAAGTCTGATAATTTGTTTCTCTTTGGGGGTGCAAACCAGGGACAGAAGGCTTCTCACATCATGATTAACAGGTGGATCTGATCCGATCAACAACTGTTATGGCCTATTCTTGTTCTGATGCTCCTGTTCCAGATGGAATACAAGGCAGGTCTACTAAGGATGCTGCAGCCCCTTCGGTAAAGATTCTAAGGGTGTAACTATCAGAGATCTGTCGAGCAGCCACACGGGCCTCTCGTCGCACTGGTATTTGACATTACAGAATCGAAGGAGTGGGTTTAGAATGTCACACTTCCCGAAAATAGGTTGAATGCTGTATTTCTAGTTGAAAGGTTTCGTACGCACTAATTAAAGGAGGTGTGCACAATTAGTGTATATCATTTTACATATATGCATTTAAAAGGCCAGCTTATCTTTGTTATACCCTTACAGTAATGATGAGGATGTGGGCATAATGGCCAGATTACTTACTGGTAATCTTCATTCACCTCACGCGTAAAGACAGGTAGGGCCAAGGATAACGAATATTACCAGTAAGTAACAGGGGCATTGCTAAACTAATTGTTATTCCTCTCTTGATGTAAATGCACAGCCCTGTCTTGTCCCTATGGCTTGCTGCATCAATCCTTTTAATAAATGCAAATATAAAGCAATAGGTGATTTTTATTTTTGTAGCACCGCTTTTTATATTTGAAAAGGACATACTTACTTTGCTTTATTCCTCGATAACTAGTTCACAAAATGTATGCACGATTTTTTTCACATTATTTGACGGATGCACATGTCATCAAAAAGTTCAGGGCCCTGTGAACACCAAGGGGGAGATTTTAAGCATGACACCGCGAATTTTTAGAACTAAGATGTGTAACAAAAGCTCCTGGATTGTGATACAAGAATATACTATTCAATTAACTTTCTGTGCAAAGAAATAAATAATAACCGCAGAGTTTCACAACCTTCAGAAGCTGGGAAATTGTGAGGTTTGCAAAAAGTTATCAACACCAATTGTGCTGAAAGCCTACCTAAAGAAAACACAATTCTTTATGTATCGCGACGTACAGCAGGATATATGCAGAATGGAAATGTAAATAATTGAAAGAAAGTGAACTCTTTCAAGACCTTTCCCTTATCATGGCTATAGAAATATTTTACTGAAATATGCCTGTGACAAACAGAATTATTCAAAAGGCCATGTCTGACTCCTAGCGTAATCCAAGTCTCAACCGCTCAGGAGATGAGGAAATGGAGGCGTTGGATGAAAGCAGCCACCGGCTCCCAATAATGGAGAGATAGCGTTTGTGAAAGGGCAGAGTGAATGTTCTCATTACGGGCTGATAACTCGCGCTGCTTTTCAGGGCCGCGCCTTGGAATGCACGAGGCAACCTGCGAATTGCGGGGCATATTAGCAAGGGCACTATCGCCGCTTTAGCGGCACTTTTTGCCGCTAAAGCGGCGATATTTTTATCGCCCTATCAGCAAACTGTCTCTAACAGCAGTTAGCGACAGTTTGCGGGCATTAGCGCCCGTTTTTTACCGCTTTGCATGTCAGCGATAGTTATCGCTAATGACATGCAAAGTGAGCGTTCCTCACTAAAAATACACGCAGACAGTCGCAAACACAACTTCACACTATTAGCAAGGCCCGCGAAGCGATAAAAAAATGTGCGTTAACCCCGATTAGCGCTGGATTTTAACACCTGCTAGAATCCTGACTTAGCCATTATAGTCTATGGGAGGTGGATTCTACGGTTAAGTCCCCACCTGCCTATTAGCGAGTTTTTCCTCAGCGATAGGAATTTATCGCAAGGAATTCTCGTGCTAATGCTGGGAATCGCAGCCATCGCTGGATTTGTTTCGCATTGGAGATAAAACGTTGCTAATAACGCGTTATCTCCGCAAACGAATCCAGCGATAAAAAAAACGACGCTAACTGTGGTTTGCGTTAATTAACGCACGCTGTTGGTAATAGGCCCCTGCATTTGCAAATAAATCTGCTTCCGCGAGAAGGTGAATTATCTACTGTCCCTCCCTGACATTTGTCCAAAATAAGGCAGTCGCAGTGGCATGGACCATAATCTTTAAAGTTGTCCTTGTGCAGAGGAGCCAAAACTTGTTTTATCATAAGACACCAGAAACATATTCAGCCAGCTTAGAGCCCGATGTTTTCTGTGTGCATGGATACATTTCGAGCCCACCCGTGGCTGTTAAAAAACAAGCATTTGCAATGCAATAGATCTCGCATTCACGCGAGTTTGAGCTATTGGCATTGTAAATGACTATGCCTTTTATTTATGTTTTGGGTTTTAAAACATAAATAAAAGGCATTGTCATTTACAATACTAATAGCCTAAACTCTCGCAAATGCAAGACCTATTGCATTGCAATAAAGGGCCTTCTCGACCGCTTGTTAGATTGTAAATATCAGAGGAAGGGACTGGCCTGCGATGTCTTCAAAGTAGTGATAAAAAGTGCAGTGAAGAAGATGTGTAAGTGTTGTAAATTACACAGACACAAAGTGTGAAGTGAAAGTTACATATGATCCGAGTTATAAACACTAACAAAGCTCTCCAACACCTTTCACTCTGTGATTACACTGTCGCTGCTCAGGAGGAAGAGCGGGAGGGGGGGCTATTTCCTGCTCTCTCCGTGATTTGAGTTGTGCAGTGTGGCATTGCATAATGTCATTGCTATCTTTGGCCTAATAAAAAAACCTCCAGCTGTAGTAGGGCCCTGGCTTCACCTCCCGGTGCAGGGCGAGCTGTGCCTTATGGCAGGCATGGAGGGAGGGAGGGGTGGTCTTGGCTGCAGCTCCAGCTTCGTACAGTGCCCCTGCTATTACTAGTGAGCGAGAGGCGCTGAGGTAGAGGTATTGGTGGTATTGGTATAGGTGGTGGTGGTATTGGTGGTATTGGTGGTGGTATTGGTATTGGCGGTATTGGTGGTGGTGGTATTGGTATTGGTGGCATTGGTGGTGCTGGTGGTCGTATTGGTGGTGGTGGTGGCATTGGTGGTATTGGTGGTATTGGTGGAGGTGGTGGTATTGGTGGTGGCGGTATTGGTATTGGTGGTGGTGGTATTGGTGGTGGTGGTATTGGTATTGGTGGTGGTGGTGGTATTGGTGGTGGTACTGGTATTGGTGGTGGTACTGTTATTGGTGGTGGTACTGGTATTGGTGGTGGTGGTATTGGTGGTGGTGGTATTGGTGGTGGGGTATTGGTGGTGGGGTATTGGTGGTGGGGTATTGGTAGTGGTGGTATTGGTGGTGGTATTGGTGCTGGTGGTGGTATTGGTGCTGGTGGTTTTATTGGTGGTGAGGGTGGTATTGGTGGTGGTATTGGTGGTATTGGTATTGGTGGTGGTATTGGTGGTGGAATTGGTACTGGTGGTGGTATTAGTGGTGGTGGTATTGGTGGTGGTGGTGGTGGTATTGGTAGTGGTGGTGGTATTGGTGGTGGTGGTATTGGTGGTGGTATTGGGCAGTATTGGTGGTGGTGGTATTGGTGGTGGTATTGGTGGTGGTGGTATTGGTGGTGGTATTGGTGGTGGTGGTATTGGTGGTGGTTTTGGTATTGGCGGTGGTATTGGTATTGGTGGTGGTGGTATTGAATTGGTGGTGGTATTGGTGGTGGTGGTGGTATTGGTGGTGGTGGTGGTGGTATTGGTGGTAGTGGTGGTATTGGTGGTGGTGGTATTGGTGGTGGTGGTGTTGGTGGTGGTTGTCTTGGTGGTGGTGGTATTGGTGGTGGTGGTATTGGTATTGGTTTTGGTGGTATTGGTGGTGGTGGTATTGGCGGTGGTATTGGTATTGGTGGTGGTGGTATTGGATTGGTGGTGGTGGCATTGGTGGTGGTGGTATTGGTGGTGGTATTATTATTATGAGCTTATAAAGCGCACTTTTACCCAAAGGTGTCCTGGCGCTGCACACTGAGTCCCTGGAGCACGGGGGGCCTAATCCCTAAATAACCAAGTCTTCAGCCCCTTTCTAAAAGAGAGGAGCTCCTCGGCCTTCCTGATATGCACCGGCAAGCTGTTCCAGGCCTTCGCTGCACAGTAAGACAAGCTATGTCCTCCCCAACTAGCCTTTTTTATTCGGGGTACCGCAACTAGTCTGCCTTCGGACGAGCGCAACGCTCTCCCTGGCACATACCAATTGAAGCTCCGACTCAAGAACTCTGGGCCACTGCCCTTCAATGCTTTGAAAACGAGGCACAAAGCCTTAAATTGAGCTCGTCTTGATACCGGCAGCCAGTGCAGTAGCCGGAGTCCCTCTCGAACGGAAGCAAACCTTGGGATGCCTGTCAGCAGTCTCGCCGCCGCGTTTTGAACCAACTGTAATCTGTGCAGATGTTTTTTTTCAGATTCAGATACCGACTGTTACACTAGTCCAAGCGCGACAAAATAAGGGCTGAGACTGCTAACCTGAAACCATCGGCTGGAAGAGAAAATTTAATTTTCCTCAATATCCTAAGGATATGGAAGCATGTTGAAACCACTCTACTAACCTGATCCCCAAAATCAAGTTTCTGGTCCATGATCATGCCCAAATTCCTTGCCGTGCACGTGGGGACTGGGGGCATCCCCAGCGCATCAGGCCACATATCCGGAGTCCAGATGTTAGGATTGTTCCTAAATATCATCACCTCGGTCTTCCCTGCATTCAATTTAAGGCAATTCGAGGCCATCCAGCCCGCAATATCTTTCAGGCAATCATGGCACCTCGCGGCCATATCCACTTGAGAACCTCGCCATATGGATAACACAATTTGTGTGTCATCTGCATAGGAAGTGAGTTGCAGGCCAAAAGATCTTATCAGAGCCGCCAGTGGGCTAACATAAATGTTAAAAAGCGTAGGGCTCAGAGATGATCCCTGCGGTACACCACACGGGAGGGCAAAAGGCTTAGATTTATCAGGCCCCAGGTCAACTGTCTGGACTCTGTCGGCTAAAAAGGACTTCAGGAGGCTCCAGGCAGTGCCTTCTACCCCCGCCCCCGACAACCTGTCCATCAGCACCCCATGATGGACCGTGTCGAAGGCCGCCGATAGATCTAACAGAATCAAAACAGCCACCCCTCCCTGGTCCACCGCCACTCTCATCTCCTCAGTGGCCTTAACCAAGGCCAGTTCTGTGCTGTGTCCTGCACGAAACCCGAACTGCGTCGGGTCGAGTGCCTTAGTTCTTTGAAAAAAGAGCTTAGTTGCCTGTTTATGGCCTTCTCCACCAACTTGGCCGGAAGCGGGAGACGGGAAATGGGTCTGTAGCTATGAGGATCGTTTTTATCCAGACTGGTTATTTTTATTAAGGGCAGGCTAGAGGCAAACTTCCACCTCCTAGGGTAGTTACCCGAGTCAATGATGGTATTGAACACTGGGGTAAGTGTCATCGCAATGACCTCGGGACATTTTTTTAGTACCGCCACTGGGCAGGGATCGTTGGGCGAGCCTGACCGGGCAGCCAGAAGAAGGCTTATAACCTCCTCAATCTGTAACGGACTGAAACTCTCTAGTTTATGGTAGTGGTTGTATTGGTGTTGGTATTGGTGGTGGTGGTATTGGTGGAGGTGGTGGTATTGCTGGTGGTGGTGGTATTGGTGGTATTGGTGGTGATGGTATTGGTGGTGGGGGTGTATTGGTGGTGGTGGTATTGGTGGTGGTGTTGGTGGTGGTGGTATTGGTGGTGGTGGTATTGGGGGTGGTGGTATTGGTGGTGGTATTGGTGGTGGTATTGGTGGTGGTGGTGGTATTGGTGGTGGTAGTGGTGGTGGTGATATTAGTGGTGGTGGTGGTATTGGTGGTCGTGGTATCAGTGGTGGTATTGGTGGTATTGGTGGTGGTGGTATTGGTGGTATTGGTGGTGTTGGTGGTGGTGGTATTGGCGGTGGTGGTGGTATTGGTGGTGGTGGTATTGGTGGAGGTGGTATTGATGGTGGTGGTATTGATGGTGGTGGTATTGGGGGTGTTGTTAATAAAACAGGCTTTTGAAAACAATCCGTCAGGTGGCTTTAGTACAGATGACATGTAACACAGATGTGCTGTTGTCAGCTTCAGCCCATTAGCACAGGATCATGTGCTACCTGGAACTCACATGACTTAATTCACTAATCATTTCTAAATCCATTTTACTTGGGGGGGTTGAAACAGACACGAGATACTGCCGGGTTAAAGTGATTGAAAGCAGGTGCCCGTGTTACGGGGCAACCGTGCTGCTTAAAACAACACAAGCGGTTTCAGCTGAAGCAGCGCATGTCCGGCCTGCAGTAAGAGAAACTCAATAAAGTAAATAGTGCTAACAGGTCCCGTGAAACAGCCGAAGTACAGGGGCCAGTCGCCATGGGAGGGTACAAATGAAGACAAGGCCGTACTAAGGTGGGACTAACAAGCCTATTACCGAATCCAAAGGCAGCGTCTCCGAAAGACATTGACACAAGCCAATGAAAAATATGGGAGGAGAGTGGGCGCAGCTTCTCTCCCATACTCTACTACAGCAGTCTCGCAGAGCGAGCAGTGCATGTGCGCTGCCGCTAGGCTCGACCTAATAAAAGGTGGACGGGCACTACGCTTCCATTCCATTGTTCATATTTTAACTGTTATTGTTTGTTTTTCTTTATTTTCTACATTTTTATTCTAAATCTTTATATAATAAGTAGAAGTGCGTTTTATGACAGTGTGAACTGAATTGAACCGAATGCTTGTCCTAGAGGAACCTAAAGTTTCTCAAGATTAAATAGTGAAAGTTTAGCAGTATTTATTGAGACTGTGGGCATGGTGCCCCCTAAAATCTTATACCTTAAAAGATGCCTTAACAGCACGCTCGCGGGACAGTTCAACCTCAAATTCAATGCGGCAATGTGTCCCAAGATAAGATACAAATCAGCATATAAAAATACAGTTAAATAAGGAAGCACTGAGTTCTAGGGCAGAATTAGAACGTTTATAAAGATTTATTACAAACATTTGAAAGGTGTAATATCGAAATGATAAGTGCAAATGCCTAAAGTCATTGCCATGAAGGCATTCAGTAACAGGACAATAGAAAATAATAGGCAAAAACCAAAAATAGTGTAAATTCAGAATGAGGAGCAAAACCAGTAAGAAATCGAACAGCATCCCTAGTAGCAAAGTCATCTGGCTCACCCCAAAATGTGAGAGTTTATAGAGGAAATCTTCTCACAGAATAAAATGGGAAGTGCAGATTCATCATGGTGTGAGCAAAAGAATTCAAATTTCAACAAATCAGAACAATGAATTATAGAGGGGCACACAGCCTTATCACCTAAGCACTATCCCAGTACATGAATATTAATTCAGCGCCCTCTGAGCTAATGTCATCTGAGGATGTCAGGGGGGCGTGGCTAAGTCAGCCAAGAAGGCAGGCGCAAATCCTTAGTGCTCCAGCAGCTCTTCCCACAATCGCTCTTCTTCCTGGCTGGTGGCACGATGGGGGAGCAGCTGTAGTGCACGGATGACTCCTGCACCTTGCCTTCTGCTCACCGGTGCACTGGGGTAGATTCAAGAGGCGCCCGGAGGCAGGGGGCTGCGAGTCTCTTGATGGCTGGCAATGTGGCGGCGACCGGCTGCCTTTCAGAACAGACTGCCGCTGGAGGCAGGAGAACAGGAGGCTGGCAGGGAGCCAGTGGTCATGCCCGACCTCCTGCCGGGTGCTGGGACACGCCATTGTTTGCAAGGAGGTGAGAGCCCTCGGGGACTGGTGCTGAGGGTTGCAGGGGGGGCCCTGTGCATGGGCTTCAGGGAGGGCCGCCTCACCCAGCTTGGTGCCATTATTGAGGCATGCGGGTATACACTGACTCTTGGTAGACAGCTACAATGGCGGGGACACCGCACATGTCACCTGACGATGTTCTTTAGTCTGCCACTGCTGCCCCAGGACTGTGCCAAGACTTCCATTGGGAGGCTCCAGAGTGGCGCCATAATCGAGGAACGTGACGCCGGTGGACTCTGTGATAGCTGACAACATGGCGGGGGCCAAATGCAACTAGAACGGACTGCGTCTGGGGGATTTGCAGCTGATGGGGAGTCGGTGGTCATGGCCTTGACCCCCACCCCCCCGAGTGCTGAGGCACGCAGTTGCTGGAAGGGAAGTGGGGGCCCTGTGCTTGGTGGTCACGGGGGCCCCCCTGTGCCTGAGCTTCATGGAGGGCTGGCTCATCCACCTCGGCACCACTATTGAGGTGCGTACGGGGACGTGCTGAACTCCGGTGGCCAGTTGTGACTGTGGGGGGGGGGCACTGGGCCCGTTGCCTGGCGGTGTCCTTTGGCCTGCAACTGCTGATCCAGGACTGCACTAGGATCTCCATGGAGATGGCAGCTGAGAGGCAGTACCAGCTAGCGGGGGCCTCCAGTGGCCAGGGTCACCCCACACATCCCCAGGTTGGCTCCATAATGGAGGCATGTTTGGGGGGGTCTGTGACCCATGTAAGTGAGAGGGCCCTTGCAAGTGCTGAACCTCTCCTCCAGAGTTTGGCTTCACTGTGGGCCCGCCTCTCTTGGCCCTTTACTGAGCAGGCAGCGGTCCCCAGCTGCCACGTCGAGTGACACCTGCCCGCACTCATGATCAGCTTTTCAGCACTGCAGCTCGGGGAGCCCTGACCCCGCCACCCTACCCGGCTTTGGCACTACCACTGGCACCATAACTGTGGAGCATGAGACACCTGGTTGCGGGGAGTCCCCGCTTTGCCGCCAGGCTCGGTTAAGAAAGTGCACCGGCTTGCGCAGCATGTAGTGAGAAGCTGCGCTGGTGGTGTCCGACAAACAGAGTTTTCCCCCCATCAAAATTGGCCCCAGTCGGCACCGTAATCGAGGCGCGCAGGGGGCATGGCTGAAAATTTAAAGAATTGGGAGAGCCTTCCTGTGCAGGACCTCTCTCCCCAGCACCCAACGCCATACCCTTGGACTCAACCACCTTATTTCTGGCTCCCTTGATGGGAGGAGCGCCCCGGGCAACGCCTGGCCCCTGGGCCATCACATCATCATAATCAAGGTGCACCAGAGACTTACCGACATATAACAAGCTAGTGAGACTTGTACCACCTGCCTACTATCTGCCATGCATCGGGGTCCTATCAAGGCACATGGAAAACTCCTGGAGGCCTGGTCCTAGACTGTGCACCACTCTCACTCGGACCCAGGCCTCCCACATGCACCCGGCTGGAGACAATAGTGGCAGCATTCCATCCACGCGGTTCTCACTTCAACGCAAGGGGGGTCTCTCAGCTTGCTGAGGGGAGTCCACCCGCTAATCCTTCAATGACATCCCCAGCCATGGGAAGGCTACGATCCGCCGCCACGGCCTAGCAATTGGCCTCCACAAATCCACCCTCTATGGTTCCAGACACCCCACTGGCACGGGGCACACCAGCCCTCTCTACATCTGACTAGCTGGACAAGGTCCTGGCGGTGATTGAACAATACCCATGTCACCATGAAGGCCACATTCAGCTTCCTAGATGCAGACTTTAACTTCCTACGAGATGACAACCGTAAGCCTGCAGACAGGTTCTTAGATGGTGAGAAGATCCTGTCTGCCCAGCAGCCACTCATAAAAGACAATCAGTTGGTGATCCAGGACCTGCAAGGCTGGGTCACACATCTCGAGAACCAAGTAGAGGACTAGGAGAGGTGCTCCCATAGGAGCAAATCCATTTCTTAGGACTTCTGGAGGGAGTTGAGGTAACGGACATGATTGCCTACCTGGAGACCTGTTTCAAAACCTTCACCCCGGGCTACGGATCTTACCGCCTTCTAATCCATGGAGAGGGCACACCGGGTCCTGGCAAGGCGCCCATCTTCAGGCTCCCCTTCCTGCCCCATGCTAGCAAAACCACTAAACTTCAAGGACTGTGATGCAATACTCCACATAACCAGGCGGGAGGACCCCATATGGGTGGAAGACAAGAACATTATGCTGTTTGCTGGCTATACCCGAGTGGTTGAGCACCAGTGCTACTCATTCCTGGAAACCACACTGCACCTCTGCCAGCAGGGGTCAGGTACTCACTGCTATTCCCGGCCCGACTCAAGATAATATCTGGCTGCACCACAGTCTTTTTCACTAACCCCAAGGAAGCATGGGACTGGGCCAATCAACACCAGGGAGCACCAGAAGCGGAACACGCCAAGCCTGCATCGGGCCTCTGTGGGCCACGGGGCAGATGACGGAGTAAACCACGTGTGAGACCGCAGTCTCGGATATCCTCAGTCAGCTCTCTCAACTAAATTAAACTAAACTTGGTGATATGGGCTGCCTTCAAGGGAGCATGCATCATCTGGCCAGCAACCTCCAGGGGCAACAGGGTATCCCTCCCAACAATTGGCTTGCTTCAGACTAGCTTCCCAGTCCTCCTCTGGGCTACCTCCTCCCCAGCACTACACTGAAATACTTCTCAGGGGTCGGGATAAACTTGGTGAAATGGGCTGCCTTCATTGGGGCATAGGTCATCTGGCCATCTACTTTCAGGGCGAACAGGGTATCGCTCCCAACAATTGGCTTGTCCTTCCCAGTCCTCCTCTGGGTCCCCTCCGACCCAGCACTACACTTGTACTACTCTACAAGCCTTATCAGGAGTCAGACCAAACTTGATGATATGGGCTGCCTTAATGGGAGCATTGGTCATCTGGCTAGCTACCTCCAGGGCCACCAGGGTATCCCTCCCAACAGTTGGCTTGTCCTTCCATAAATTAGGTTCCCAGTCCTCCTTTGGGAATCTATACATACGCAAGGCCACCTCATATGGGGCAAACAACTCATCAATGTCATTCACCACCACATTGCTAGACACCATGTGTTTGGGTATGTGAACTCTTTTACCTCTTCTAGGCACTTCACGGTTGGTGTCATCGTCTTCACTGGAAGCCCTCGAGGGTCACAGGTTCCAGTTCTCTCTGGCCCCTCTCATGGACCATCAAGGCCTTCTTCTTCTTCTCTGCTTCTCTGTCCTACGACTCTGACTGGTTCCCACTGTGGGAAGATGCTACTGATATCACAGAAAATTGCCTATAAAACTAATCAATAAGGATGTTGAGCATACTTTAGGTTTCAACACAAAAATGCATTTAAAAATGTCACTCAGAAAAATGGTGCAAAATGCATTAAACTTACATTCCTATTGCCAGGCTTAAGCTAGGCCTTTCCTTTCTATAAATAGATGCTTTTATGAAAATGCTGAACTCAGCATAAGTGTATTCAATAGCTGACCTTAAAATGACTTGCTTAGTTACTGTCATAACTGTAGAAAGTGCTGAGATTATTAAATATATTACTTTCTTCAGCTACATATGCTCGATAAACTAGAACTGAACTTCCTTCTTTGTCATATGTTCATATAATATTGAATAGAGAATTGTTTTAACAATAAGCGTATGCTTATAAGAAATTGACTGTCATTACCTAACAGGTGATCTGCAAGTAAATGTTTCTTTCTTTATCGTAGTTCATTGATCCTCAGTGAAACATTTAATAAGTAGTAGACTTAACACTGCAATATTCTTCCCTTGGAACCAAGGCTAGCTTGTCCCAGTTGTACAAATGTTAGCATGAGATGATACTTTTCTGATACTGAATCAGAGCTGCAACATTATAATAACATGCTCTTATGTCTTTTATAGGAGTGCATGTTTCTAGTTAGTCCCATTCACCCCATTCCCCATTCATCCCATTCACATTCCATGGCACCATTCTCTCTTGCATTCTCACTTGCCCCACTCTTGCCGATTTGCTGTGAGCTACTGCTGACAGTGATTGCTGTTGCCTGACACTTTGCATGTGACAATTGCTTTCCTTATTCCCCGACGGGTGCAGCTACTGCTGTGTCTGTTTTCCTATGTTACTTGGATGAGATTTATTTGATCAGTTGCTACTGTGACTGTATAGTAATGCGTTCAAAGAGATGGGACTCGGCTGACTTCCAAGAACTACTCTTTACGGTGAGTTCGACTTACTTTAGACGTCATTTTTGATGCTCCTCTAATCTTACCTTTTTCCAAGAACTCTTTATAGGTTCCTGTTAGAATAGGGACTGATTCCTTTGTGGAACACACTGTTATTTTGCTATATTGATGATTCTAACTATACTTTCTTGACTATTTCTGTAATCAAATTATCTGGTTTACTAGTTGAATAAAAGATGAATAAGAATAACTTACTAATCTATTATTGAGAAATAAAGGGGCATATTCACAAGGAGCTATCGCCGAATTAACGGCACTTTATCGCAGCCAAAGTCGTGATAAATTTACCCCCCCCATTCACAAGCCGGTGTAAACAGCCCACAGCACCAGTTTACCCGCGATAGCAGCCGCAAAAAACATCGCCACAGAGGACCCCCGCAAATATCGCTAATGAGATGCAGAGTAGGCGTTCCCGTGCCAAAAGTCGAGACAACATCACACCTCAACATTCACAACGACCAGCCGCATCCGCGATAAAAACACAAAACAGGCGATAAGGCGCGTTAGCACCAGGAAATCTACACCTGCTCTGACCTGGTGTAAAGTCGGACGGCAGCCAGCACCACAAAAGGGAGCACAGCCCAGGGCCACATCCGAAGAGCAACAGATGCCATGGAGCCACTCATCATGCGGCCCGGACACCCAAGAGGGCCACAACACCCACCGCCACCACCCCCAGGCCCGCAACACCCCCCCCCCCCGGGACCACCCCCAACCCCGGACTAAGAAATTGCACACTAACACCACGAATCCCAAAACAAACATTTTGCCTGATGTCGCACAAGCAGGAAAATAAACATACATGCGTGGCCAGAAAATGGAGAATCAGTCATACAGCAATGCAATCACCAACACAAAACACCATACAAACAAAAGCAGAAACAACCCTTAGGATGAGTCCTAGCTGCTCCTCACTGGACAATCTGTAGCACACAGCCTGGAAGACCAAATCCAAGAGAAGAAGGTGTGCCATGCGCCCAACAAAGGAAAGAGAAGGAGAGTGCAGTCCGCAGCAGGATTGCTGTGTGATTGGCCAGTGGTGCAGAAATGGCAGTCCGTGTCGGGGTCCGGGTGAATGTCGCAGGGTGTTCTGGAGGTCAGTAGGAGGTATTTCCCAGGGCATGATGCATAGGTCATGGCCAGGCAGGGACAGGCCATATGGCGGTGATGGATGCTACTGCCTCCTTCCTCACACAGTAGTTCCCATCCCCTTCTCACTCCCCTGATACGGGTTCTGTGTCCGGTGTGTGTGGCGGGGTGATGGCTGCATCGCTGTGTGCCCCTGACACATCAGACTGCGTAGGTGATGGGGCAGCATCACAGTGTAACACGGACATATCAGGGGTTGGAGCTGTGTGTGTCGATGTTCCCGCTGCAGTCATCTGGGAACGCCTCAGTGGCAGCAATGGCAAGTTGGAGTACTGCAGGGCGTTACTGTTCCCAGCCACTGCTCCACCTGGCAACCCAACACACGCCGTTGGAATTCCATGTATTGGTCAGGGTGGTCCTGGGAGACAGCCCTGGTGGTGTGTTTTTCCTGCTGTGTGGTCTGTGCAGGTGGTGGGGTCACCTCGAGGCAGCTGGCCTGGCCTGCTCCTGGGGGTGGGGTGCAGAGGCTGTCCAACATGCGTTGGAGGGTGTCTTGACATGTGTGCAGGTTGTCCTCTTCATCATCAATGGTGGGATGTATGGTGTGCTCTGCAGGGGGTGTTCTTTGTCCCTCTGCAATGTAAAGGGGAGATGCAGGTTAACAGAGTTTCACATGTATGGTGATGATTTGCAGATGTATACATTCAGACTGCATGCCAATGTACATTGTGACTGTTTGGGGGGTGCTGGCTATTTGATGGCAGTCAGTGTGTTCTTCGACTACATGACGGATGTGTGGTAGTGCCCGTACATTATCATCACACAGTGTCAGGCAATGCCAGATGTGGGTGGACAGTTACTACGCACGAGCGGAACCTGTTGTGAGCTCTGTCATGTGGTGCTGGTGTTGCACTTTGTACCACATTGCCTTCATTGCTGATGTTCTGTGATTGCTATGTGTGTGTGCTGCATTGTGGGTGAGTTGCCCTTGCAGCTCTGATTTCGTGTAGCCTTCTCCCTTTGAGGCGGGGTGCCTTTGAATTGTGTGCTTTTTGGGGCCTGATTTGCTTTTGACTTGGGTCATGTGTGCTCGCGGACTGTTTTTGTGGCCTGGTGCATTGTTTGTCTGCTGCGTATATTGTGAGGCATGGGTTGTGGGTGGACGTGGACACGTCGGAGTGTGACCTGCTCCTTTACGGATGTGATCCGCACTTGGCTACCTCCATGTCGATTCGTGGGCCATGTCATTTTTTCGGGGCAGCTGCCGTGCTATCGGACATGCAGTGTTACTTGCATAGTCAGTGTGGGTCACGGAGCAGCTGCTTTGCTGGATTCAGCACATGTGCATGGGTCGGTTGTGATATTGGTGATAGGGGGGGGCCTCTGTGCACATTGTGGATGGGGGCCTACTTGGTGTTTCTATGTGTGCTGCAGTGTGCCAAGGCATTCAGGGACATGTTCCACGGTCATTGTGGGTGTGCTGTGTGCTGCGCGTAATTGTGCATGTGTGCCATTGTGCCCATCTCCCCCCGTCCCCCCGTCCCTAGTGGTTACTCACCCTGTTGCTGTTGGGTCAGGTCGTATCGTGCTATGTCCAGGCCCCCCAATCCTGCCACCGTCTCCTCACTGCTGACTGTGGCCACCATTTGCTCCAGCTCCTCCTGTGTCGCAGGACTCCCACCTCCAGTCGCCTTTGCTGCCTCCCTGTTGGCAGCGAGCTCATGTTTGGTCTGCCTTTTCAGATCATGCCAGCGCCTCTTGACCTCCTCCAGTGACCTCCTGGACACTCCGACTGCATTGACCTTGGTGAGGATGGCCTGCCATATTTCGGTTCGGGTTGCCAGTGCCACAGTGGAGGCGCCGAACAGTTGTTGATGGTGTTCGGTTACCTCCGTGACGATGATCTGGTCTTCCTGCGGACTGTACCCGGTCTTCCTCCTCCTCTTGTCCTTGCCCTTCCCCGAAGGCTGGGTTCCTGGCTGGTCCTCCGTAGGGCTTGTGGTGTTCGGCTTGTCCTCTGCACTCGGTCCGGGTGAATCCATGTTGCTACGCAGTTTAAATTGTTTTTGGGCTCTTTTTTTTTCTTTCTTTTATGGTGCTTTTTCCCGCCGGCCGCGTGAGATTTACAGGCCTGTGGCTGGTGTTCGCTAATTTCTGTACCGCGATTGGCCTCATCAAATGATTTCTCACGTTTCGCATTTTTTTGGCGTGGCGTTGATTTTGACACTGACATTTGACGCGTTATCTGGTGGCTATCGCATGGTACCGCCTTGTTGTGAATTCCACGTTGACACGTGGATATTTTCCCGCGATGGGCTGCGATATTGGAAGTTGCGTTACGCTACTCTTGCGGTAGCTTATCACACGTTCTTGTGAATATACCCCAAAGTGTTTGAAACATTCCCTTAAGCTCTCATCATTGACTGAACTTAAATGTAATTTATGACAATGATTGATTTGATTTTAGCTGGTTTCCTTTTATACACAATAGCAAATATCTGTCGCCTCGAAGAAGAAGAAATTATTGCATGGAGTTGGAGTCCATTCTTGTAAGTAAAAACTGTATGTACTGGAGAGGAAAATTTGACTCGTTCCGTGCTATCAGTTTTTTGGTAGCAGAGTGCAGTTCATACCTTGACTGGAACCATAAATAATTTCCCGAGTTAGTTTAAAATTCTTGAATCCCAAAATCCAATGCCCAGAATCTAAGGATTTGACAATGCTGTATTGGAAGGCTGTATTTGAAGGTGGTTGCTGTTTGGAGGTGTGAGTATTAATAGGGTGATGCGTTGTTTAATATAATTATGTTTTAGGCTGATGTTATTTGTTTAATGTAAAGGAGTTGAAGAGTTTCAGACTCGTTGTAGTCTAGATCCTGGAATATACATCAATGAGATCAAAAGAGAAATTTCTTGTTTGCAGGATTTTGAAGTAGAGTGTGAGATACCATCACTTCTACAGAGGTTAGAAATACTAAAATGTATTGTGGTTGTTTGACATTGGTTGCTGTTAACAGAACCTGATTGCACAAAAAAGGGGATGCAGCATTGATTAGAATGATTTTTCACTGGTCGAGATTTCTTTGTGTTTGTGATTTTCTTGAATTATTGGAATTCTGTTATTTTCGTATTAAGAGCAAACAAGAACTGAGATGTTTATTGTATTTCTTGTGAGTTTGTGGAAGTTTGTGTAAGTACAAAGAAATTGAAAAGGAAGGTGAACTGCTGCAAGTAGTGAATTCATACACCATAGGGTTTGTGCTGTGATTGGTCGGTTGATGTACTTTCAGGCTGGGATCAGGGCCGGACTGGCCATAGCAGGCACTGGGTGTATTCCCGGTGGCCCGGTTTTGCGGCTGTGGGGGCTGGTTTTGTCACTGGGGTCCAGTTTTTCAGCAGTGCTGCAATATCAGCCCCCTGTAACAAAATAAAAGCGACAGCTGTGCTCGCAACTAGAGCCTCTCAGTGCCACAACCCCCCCCACCCGGTGACCGGTCGAGTGGAGTTGCCAGTGCTGGTTTCTCTTCCCAGTTCGGCCGTGGCTGGGATTGGTTGATGATGTAGGTGCGCCATGCATAGATTGGTCCAAAGCTGAGTGAAAATCGCATTGAGATTTGTCAACTGCATTCTGGAAAATAATAGCTGTCACAGGATTTGTTAATCCGGAACAAAAGCAAAACACTGAATTAAAGTTTGGTTTGTGCTCTACATTTTAGTAATCATGAAATGTTTTATAGAGTTTAACAGTTTGGTGAATAGGGATGTTACCAGTAGCGGCCCGTGGTGGGAGTGCTGCCGGGCGGTGACGTGGGGCTGGGGAGGGGCAGGGTGGGGGGTAGTAAAGTACGGAATACGGCCATATAGAGGTAAGTAGACATATAAATAAATAAAACGAATTTCGTTGCGCGCGCTGCATCGCCTGATGGTACGCCTGCCCACACTGACAAAAGAACATGGGTTATACACATGTTTTTGACTTTGTTAATGGTGCAAGATCACAAAGAAAGAGGGTTCATTGAGTTTCCCGAGATATGGGACATTTGAAATGAGAATTCTTTTTTTTTTTAACTGTTTTTATTAGCACAAATATAGTCAGTACTTGGACAATCAAGACTCAGCAATGCATAGAAACAGATTGGACATTGCGGTAGCACAAGTAAAATAGTACAGTGTGGTTTAGACATCAGTAAGGCAGCAATTAAATTGGTCATCTCTGGGCTACATACATTTACAACCATATTTAACAGTCAGGACCTGGGAGAGGCATAAAGAAAACAAGGGTATATGAGGACTAGGAGGATGGAGGAAGGGGGGGTGGGTTCCTCGTCTTCTCTCATTCCTCGGGCTTTGTTCCATTATGGTATGTCCCTCGTCCTCTCCCTCCAGACTCAACCCTTAATATTTCGGCCAAGGTGTCCAGACTTTGTGAAACTTTCAGGGGCATCCTCTCGCCTGGTATGTCACTTTTTCCGCTACCATGTAGAGATCCATATGGGCCCTCCACTCAGGAAGTGTGGGTGGATTTGAGGCCCCCAACTGATGAGCTATATCCCTCTTGGCCACTATGAGCCCTAAATTACACAGGAGGAGTTTGCTGCATGGGTGGTCTATCTCTGTGGGAATGCCCAATTGGGCATATTTCGGCTCCGGTTTTAGTTGTGCCCCAAACACTTTATTCAGTTCCCCCAATATTTGACTCCAGTACATTTGAACCTGACTACAACCCCAGAGTGTGTGTATGTATGTACCCTGCACTGTTTTACACCACAGGCACTGAGGTGTCTCTGCTCTGCCTATGGTGTGGAGACACGCCCTATCAAACTACACTCTATGGAGAATCTTGAATTGTATGAGGCATAGCTGCTGTTTAATGGCCACTTCCCTCGGGTACATCAGAGCCGCCTCCCAGACAATGTCCTCCAGAGGCCCGGTGGTATTTTCCCACTTGGCCCTAAGTGGCCTCAATTTATCCGGGATATTATTCATTAGCGTTTTTATAGGTCCATGAAATAGCTTTGCTGGAGAGTTTGTCCTGAAGTAGTCTGATTTGTGTTTGAGCTTGTCAAAGGGCACTAGAGTACCCCCCTCTATGATGTCGCCTATCTTAGAGATCCCGATTAGCTCCCATTTTTTTAAACCCTTGGAGTTTACCAATCTTTGGCAGTTTCGCTCCCTCCCACAGGGGAGTCTCCCTCATAATCTGTTTGCCCCATCCCATTTGTTTTTCCGCCGCTTTCCAGGTTTCTATTGCTCTTTGAGTGGCTGGCAAGAGCTGACTAGTTCTCCTGCCTCCATATAGATAGTGGAGATGTGTACAGTTCTAAAACTGCAGTCTTTCTAGGGGGCAGGTGGGGTGGTCTGCCTCATGTCCCCACTCATTGACCACTATAAGATGGGCTGCCCTGTAGTATGTTCTTATGTCCGGTAACGCGAGTCCCCATTATATTGATTTCGTTGAAGTGTTTGCAATGCGACTCTCAGATGTCCTCCATCTCCAGTAAAGTACGTAGGTCAGCGTTTATCGTGTTAAATATAGCCTCGGGTATTCTGCAATACGTGTTCTGCAACACGTAGAGCAGTTTCGGGAGCGTAATCATTTTATATAATGCTGCTCTTTCCATTATCGTTAGTGGTAGTCGTCTCCACCTCTCAACATCCCTGTGAATTTCCACGAGCACCCTTTTGATATTCTGATTGAGGTTAGCCATGTTATTGATGGTGATATACAGACCCAGGTATCGGAATCCCTCTTGGGCTACCTGAAAGCATCTCTGGAGTCGTCACCTGTCTATGAGCCCCCCTACCAAATATAGACTAGATTTGTCACAGTTAATGCTATATCCTGCGTGTTGACCATACTCCTGGAAAGTGCTCAAGACTATCAGGAGCGTCCTGTCAGGGTTCGTGATATATAATAGGATGTCATCGGCATAGAGCGATATACGCTCATCTGAAAGGGCTTCCTCCTTGTCTTTAAAACCATTAATCCCTGGGTGCTTCCTAATTACGCAGGCCAATGGTTCCAGTACCGGTGCAAATAGCAACGGGGACTGGGGCCAGCCCTGTCTTGTGCCTCTCTGGATCTGGAAGGCCTCAGAGGTCATCCCGTTAACTAAGACCCTGGCCACCTGATTGGTGTATAGCAGTTCCACCCAGGCTATGAAAGCTGAGCCAAATCCAAACTTTGACAGGGTTTGCCTCAGGAATGGCCAATGCACTGTGTCGAAGGCCTTCTCTGCATTTAAGGGAAGGAACACGTGTGGTACGGATCTATTCTTTACCGTGTCCATCCAGTTGGCTAGACGACGGAGATTAAGTCTTGTGGCACGTGTGGCATAAAGCCAGATTGGTCCCAATGAATAAGGGATGCTATTACTGTCAGGAGACGTGCCGCCAAGACAGTGGCTAATATTTTAGTTTCCACATTCAGTAGGAATATGGGTTGATAAGACCCACTTTCCGTTGGGGGTTTTCCTGGTTTATGGATAACCACCACTGTGGCCTTTCGAAGGTCCAGCGGGAGTGTCTTTTCTTCTAGGGGCGTCTGGAACATGTTCAAGAGGTGTGTGGCCAGCAGGTTGGCGTTGTGTTTAAAGAATTCCACCGGAAGCTGATTCGGGCCGGGAACCTTTCCCGACTTTTGCCTGCCAATTGCACCCTTCACTTCCTCCAGGGTCAAAAACCCCTCTAAAAATTCTCTGTCTTCTCGGGAAAGAACAGGGACTTCTATTGGTTGCAAGTAAGAGTCGATTTGGGCATTGTCTGGTGTTGGTCTGGCTCTGTATAACTCTGTATAGTAGCGGGCGAAGGCATTCGCTATACTTGGGGATGTAGTGTGTATCGTGTCTTGTTCATGTAAGGAGGCAACCCACCTCGCCTCCCGCTCTTTTTTACTCAACCAGGCTAGGAGTTTTCCCACCCTGTCTCCTGTCTCATATAGCCGGTGTTGTGTAGCCAAAAGTTGGGCTTTCACTTCTTGGGTGACTAGGCTTTTGTACTCTCTCCGGGTTATCTCTATCTGCCGTATCCTGCGGTGATCTATATTAGTATCTATTTGTTTCTCTAATTCTAGGAGTCTGTGTTCCACGGTCTCAATTTCCCACATCTGCTTCCTTTTTTTATGGGCTACGATATTTTGCGCCCTGTCCCGTAGCACCCTTTTGTACGCTTCCCATAGCGTTACTGCAGAGGATACTGTGCCTTAATATTCTTGGCAATAAAGTTCCGAGTCTGTTCAGATCTCTTTAGCGATCTCTTTATCTTGCAAAGCCCAGGCCTACAACCTCCACTCTCCTCGGCTCTCCGTTGCTCTTCCCCCTACTGTCAGCCAGAGAGGTGAGTGGTCAGAGATGCCCCTTGCCAGATATTCTACCTTCTCTATTATCTCCACGTCTCCCGACGGGGCGAAGAGGTAGTCTAGTCTAGAGAAAACTCTGTGAGCTCCCGAAAAATATGAGTGTGTACGGTCTATCGGGTGCTGGTGTCACCAGAGATCAGTCAACCCCAGTGTGCTCTGAAACTGTTCGAGGTGTGTGGGGGAACATGTTCCAGATCTCACATATGTACGTGGGTTTATGACGTCATTAAAATCACCACCAACAATATGTGTGGCGGGGCCAGATTCTATGAGTATTCATGCTATTTTATCAAAAGTGTGTTGTTGCAGTCTTGGGGGAGCATACACACTGACCAGCGTAAGCTCCCTCCGGCCCCAGGTCCCCTGTATCGCCACAAACGTTCCATTAGGGTCTGTCCACGTTCAAGATGTATGGAAAGGTGGTGACTTCTTAATAAGTATAGCGACTCCCCTCGATCCCGCTGAAAAACCAGCGTGCGCCAATGTGATACACATACCTCTCCCTAGAAAGGAGCAGTGAGAGCCCATTAGATGCGTCTCTTGTAGCAGAACAATATCTGGTTTGAGTCACTTGATGTATTTGCTGACCAACCCCCTTTTAATTTTATTACCTAATGCATTGACTTTCCACGTCAATACTGAATACTTCTCCTCGCCCTTTGTTTATGCCTATGCTTCTCACCGGTTTTACAGTGTGCTCCTTCTTGATTCTGGTTTCTTCTAGCTGTGTCCCTGATCTCGGTATGCCTGTGAATGTTTGTACAACTTGATCGAACTAACCCCAACTCTGATCGTTGACTTCTCTGCGATCTCCCTTTCACTCCCCCTCCCCACACTCTCCCTCCACCCCGGCCACTCCCTAATTGGTCAACATGACAACTGCAGCTCAGGTGAAGTTTGAGAGGTCTGTCTCCCGCCCCTCCCTCAACCCCTATTTAATAACTAAAGATTTTAGGTTTGTATTAGAATCTATTGCCCCTAGGGAGTAACATACAGTGTCTATAGGCACTGAACTAGTGTCTTACTGTCTCTCGACAGCCGTTCAGCCCCATCATTTCAGCCTTTTTCACCGCTTTTGGATAGTTGCTGTTGCTGAGTCCCCATGGTGGTGGGTTGCTGGCCATGGTCTTCAAGTTGGTGGATAGTCTGCAGGACAGGGAGTTCGCTATCTGCTTCTGATGAATATTCTTGATCCAAAGGATCCGAAGTGTTATGATCTTGGGATTTGCGGTGCTGCTGGTTCTCTTTATCTCGCTTTGTTTCCCCATCTGTAATGAATGTGCTTTTCACTAAAAGGACACACCCAAACCCTGCACTCCCACCTGGGAGGCAAACTTACCACTGCACCTTTAAATAATACACTTTGAGCAGCACCCCCTAAGGCGGGGAAAAGTTGCAGCACCCCCTTAGGCGAGGCAAGAAAACAAATTTAGGTGCACTTAGAACATATACTTTGAGCAGCACCCCCTAAGGCGGGGAAAAGACGCAGCACCCCCTTAGGCGAGGCAAGAAACCAAATTCAAGTGTATTTAAAATAACACACACAAGTTTATTAATGAAACAATTTGAAACGGTAGGCCAAATATATCAATAAATGCAGATTCTCAAATACCAACTAAGTAAAATAAACAATTAGAATAAAATGCAGTATATACAAAAAGCAAAGAGTAGAAAATATATACAAAATGGTTAGGAACACCTCACCGACTGATTCTGCAACATCCTTGCCAGCTCTAGCTGTGGGAAGTCCTTTTCAACAGCCCAGGAAGGAGTTCGGTCGGGACCCAAATTCCAGCACCAATCCACAGCAATACGTCTATTCTGTGGTGAACTTCCACCTGGCCCACAAAAGCTTCCAGCTTAAATATCATTATTCAACGTGAGGCGAAGTTTCTAGAAAACCCTGCCCCTTTCTCATGAGAAAGAACCGAGCTGGCTGTACCAGTCTGCGTCAAGGCCAAGACGGGGGCTGGCCAAGCTCCCGTATTTTCACTTCGAGGCAGAGTTGCACATTCTACAGATAATATCCTGTTCACTCTGGTCAGTGAGGAGCAAAAAACAAGTGAAGAGCAGAAAGACCTTGAATATGAATCGCAAGCACTGCTGTGCACGCACAAATAAGGCAAAGTCAGACATGAGGCCATGTCAAAGCCAATAGTAAGCACCTATAATTCTCATAACCCAAAACAACTTGCAAGCACTGCTGTGCGCGCAGAAGCAAGACAAAGTCAGAAAACAAGATGACATGAGGCCATGTCAAAGCCAATAGTAAGAACTCATAATTAAGCAAGGCAAAGTCAGAAAACAAGATGACATGAGGCCATGTCAAAGCCAATAGTAAGAATTTATCAATGTACAACACCGAGCACATGTGTGCACCATCACTCACAACACTGCACTTCGAAACCAAAGAGTACATTCCACACCTCTCTCTCCCTCTCACGCTTTCAAATGCACATCCCACACACTCTGCTCTTGGCAAGACTGTTCTACTCCGTGACAGCTCCCACTGAAAGACAGCCAGATTACAAGAAGAGAAGCAGGCATATGCAGGACCGTCCTACATTAAGGCTAGGGTAAAATAACACACTAAAGTCAGTTAAAATGGTGATAGTTGAAGGTCATCATAGGGTGCCAAACCACAAGAGTGGCTTATTCACTACACCATCTGAATCAGATATCTGGGTCTTTTTATGTGTGAGTCTCTTGGCTCGGAATGGTGTTCTAGAGTACGTCCTGTGTGGGTCAGCCGACTTAAGTGTTCTTTTCTCCCTCCGCATCCCCGGGCCAGCGCTTTCTATTAGGCCTGAGCCTGGTGGTTCTGTTGATTCTTGTCTACGTCTTATGGGGGGCTGCTCTTCACGCCAGGCCTCTTCTGGAGTTTGGAAAAAGTGCGAGGTGTCCTGGAATTTAACTTTGAGTTTTGACGGGAATACCAGCATATACTGGATCATGAGGGTCCGCAGTTTAGCCTTAACAGAGTCAAACGTTCTACGTTGTTTCTGCACTTCCCAGGAGTAATCTGGGAACATCATTATCCGTGTATTAATATACTTAATGTCACCTTTTTGCCTTATTTCTCGCAGTATGAGGTCACGATCTTGGAAATTAAGGAAACATGCAATCAGGGGTCTTGGTGGGGCTCCCGGAGTTGGCTGAAAGCTCGGCATCCTATGTGCTCTCTCAATTATAAAGCAAGGTGAGAACTGTATGTTCGGGAGAGAGTCTTTGAGCCATGTCATGAGGAAATGCTCAGGGTCCTTTCCTTCCGAACCCTCCGGGAAACCAATGAAATGCAAGTTATTCCTCCGGGCCCTGTTTTCCGCATCGTCTACCCTCCAGGCCACCTCCTTCAATGAGGCAGTCAGTCCTGTGACCTCCTTCCGCATGGAATGGGCTATGTATTCTACTTCGGATATGCATACTTACGCTTGAGTCACTCTTTCAGAGATTTTACGTAGGTCTTGGCGCAGCAGGGTCACCTCTGTATGCCCCTTCGACATCTTCCCCTCTAAAGCCTCTCTTGAAGCATATATGGCCTGCAATAAGGCCGCGTTGTCGACCTCACCCTCCGCTCCTTGTGGTTGGTGGACCACTTTAGTATATTTATCCAGCTTACCCTGTCTCGTGGGTTTTGGGTCTTTGTCGCGTGTCATGTTTACACCTGTAACTAGGATATTCAAATGGTTTCGGCAGGGTTTGGATGTCTGTTCCTTCACCAGGAGGGGGAGGGGGCACCCCTAGATATCTATATCGAGTTTTTCTGGGCAGTGAGAAAGACCCCACAGTGCCTCGCCCGTGACAGCCAGTTTGGACCCTTCGTCGATCACTCCACCTGCGCGCTCTGGCCTTGACTATTTGTCTTCCTGTTACTTCGGGGTCCCTCGATCGTCACGACGCCGCCCCACACGTGGAGCCACTATTCAAGTCTATCTGCCCGGGGAGGGGGGCTCAGATCCATAACACAGCTTCAGGGCATGGCACGTTGCCCTGCACTGCTCTTTGGTCCTTGGTGCGGTTCTGACACCGCTTGTCAGCAGGTCGCGCTCACCATAAATCCAGCCTTATTAGAAGCGTCTCCCTGCCACCAGCGCTGGAGCAAGGGAGGGCCCAGAGGAGCCCACAGTCTAAGTTCACACCCGTTCACCTGTTATCTTCCCTTCCAGAGGCGTGTGTCTCCCTTCTTGACCATGTGTCCCCTCATCGGCGTATGAAATTAGGCTTGGAGAGTGGGGGGCATGATATGTTGCCTCAACTATCTTCAAGAAACAGGGGGGGCCAGAGCCGCAGATCAGTACGTGTGGTAACAGCCCCCAGGTTCTTTATCTCCTTCTTCAGGGGTATCCTTGGCACCTTCCTCTCTCCGCCGCCGCTCCCCCGCGGGCTCTCCCCGTCCCATCTCACTGCGTGCGTCCCACTCCGTCTCTTTGTCCGCTGGGCAGCAGGTTTTGTCCCTAATATTAAAAATGCGGGCGAGGCCTGTGTGCGGTATCCCCACGCTCCTGTACAGGCCAGGCATGGAGTGGTCACTTGTGAATTTCCTTTAGGCAGGGCCTCCTGTCCATACTGCTCCACGGGTCTCTCCTATTGCGCCATCACTGCAATTAGCTGTCTCCATTGTGCGTCCTGCTCTGGCCCTCTCCGGTGGTCACGGGTACTCCTGGTCTTTGTCTCAGGTGCGCGGCAGTGAACCAGGCTTACCAGGCCTCTAAGGCGGCGTCTCGCTTCTCCGCTTCACCGCCCCTGCCTGTTATTGGCCAGCGCTCATTGATCTGTCTTCTCGGTCATTTCTCCCTGCTCCGGCTTTCTTCAATGGGAGCGGGCAGGGATCACTTTATTATTATTGCGCTGGGTTCTCGAGATGCGGCTCAGCGCTCGTACCTCAGCGCTTGTCGGTCCTCTCCTTCGCGCTTCGCCGGGGGAGTAGGCCTCCGCCCGCTAGAACCGGGCTCCTCTCACCGGACGGCGCACACCTCTGCGGCTCTGGACTGGGCTCAGCCACGGCTGTCCCCCCTATCTCAGCCAGGGGGAAGATGGAGCTCCCGTATCCTACCTCATCCCTCAAAGGTCTCTTGAGCGAGGCAGTCTTCCTCAGTCCTCTCCTCTGGTCGGCTGATTGCCTCCGGTGCTCCCGTAGTTCCGGGGACAGGTCTCGCCCTCTTGCCTCTCGCCTCTCTCTGTCTGCCGCTACCATCTCAGGCAGAGGGGAGGCAGGAAGCCTGCTCCTCACTATACTCTCCCAGTCACCCCCGCCATCAGGGTATACTCTGATGGCTTATTCCACTAGCTGGCTGCCGCTATCTTGCGAACAAAAATCTCGCCACTCCTCCACTCTGCTCTCCAGGAGCCGTATCTCGTCCGTTCTCGTTTTTTGGGGCTCCTCTGCAGCAGCAATAGGCATGTGGGGGTTTACAGTCCCCTCCAATACCTCGATGGTTTTCTAAGGCCAGGATAAAATACAGGATTCCTATCGGGCTGTCGGAGCCGCCGAGAGGCACAGCTACTCAGCCATGTTGCTGGCCACGCCCCCCTGATGGGAGAATTCTCGATAATTTGAAAGCGTTTTTCCAAACAAGATTATTTTTATTTCCCAAAATTAGAATTTTCACTGATAAATGCAGCTGTTTCTCTCGGGTAGGGACAGGTCTTTTCACTTCTTTGGATCCATGTTTCTCCTGCAGTCTCTCCAGTCAGGTTCTTGATAGGGAATACAGATGGCCCTCAAAATAAAAAATAAAAACTTAATATCTCAATTTCGCAATATTTGTCTACTCATCACCCGTGATTACAAAAGAAGAAATAAGGACAATGGCATGGTGCCAAATCTCCTTCACCACTCGGGGTTAGCATCTGTTTTGAGTGCTCGCTCTCCCTTATGCTAGCTTGGACGGCCACACCCGGGGAAACCCCTTCCACCCAGAAAACTGTATGGTGCTTAGGAGACCCTTCACATGCCTCTGGCCGCAGTCCTCTACTGGAACTCCGGTGGTACTGACCAAAGTGCTTCTCTCCTTCCCAGCTGCAGGTGTCTCCGTGGCCTCTCTGCCATACCCCTCCTCTCAAGGATCGTTTATACCGATGTCCTCCATCGGTGGTTCTTGCTGTGTTTGCCGCTGGGGTCCTGGGCCGGTTAGCGCTTGGCTCCTCTTCCTGATTCCCACATCGGTGTGCTCCTCCTGACGTCCCACTGCATCTTCTCCGTTGTTCCTGTTTTTGTGCCACCCCTTCGCCTCCGATTGGCTCCTTACTTCATGACGTGATTTGGTATCTGGGAAGGTAACTAGAGGGGATGAGAAGGCTGACTCGACGGACATTATGGATTTTCCACCACTCACATCGGGATATTTGTTACATAAGATATACAAGATGAAGCCACCTCCTAGACCTGCACAATATTAGGCTTTACATTTTTGGGAGAAAGTTGCCTGAGATACAGAGAAGAAAAATATCAGAGAAGGGCAAACAGAGCAGTGCGTAATTATACAGATGCTTAATGGGATGAAGGACAGCGTAGATGGAGGAAAGCTGCAATCAAGGGAACCAGACTGTATCCAGTCATCACAACAGAAGCTTTGGGAAGAGGAGATAAGAAGAAATCAATGGAAAAGGACAAAGGAAAGCAAGAGATAGAAGAGACCAAGAGTGATTCGGGTGATGATATTTTAGAAGAAATGTTAGTTGCCAGACCACCACTTTATGCAATACATATTGAACTGGGAGAATCAAGTTACAGTACAAGCAGTACAGTGGCTTAGGGACCTGTTGAAGAAAGCACGCTATGGTTTGAGAGATCTATGCAGGTACTCCAAATAGTTCCATCATTTGTGGCTCGACCCCATGTAGCAGTTTCTGCTGAGATCAGTGCACTCGTATTGCATAATGTGGTACCAATACCATCAGTAAATGTACAATCCTTACCAAGGCCAGCTCTCAATGTCCTGCAAAACATAGATTTGATACCAGATACTCAAGTAGAAGTGGTAGGCACACCTGTAACAGGATTTGTCCCAACTTCACGGAATTGTTGTGTGGAGACCACCACAGACAATACAAGCTCTTATAGATGGAGGGATGCTGGTTTACACAGCTCCTGTGACCCCGGAGACATACCTTTTACTAAAGAGGTAGCTACTTCAACCCAGTTGGAGGAAGCAGCGGGGTTTAGAAAGATAGATTGTAAAGAGTCGCAAGAGAACCTAGATTCTGAAAGAGAAAGACCGTTGACCATTATCAAATTGAAAGTAGAATTAAAGGAGATAAGAGGATGCTTAGAGCTAGATCTAGAATAATATTGAAAGAAATAATTAATTTACCTATGTAAAGAAATTACAAGATGAGCAGCTGTCATTCAGGATAAGCTGACAGAATTAGCCCAGAAATATGAGATTGAACTTCCTTAAAATGTGCAGTTACAGAAAAGTTACAGAGTACAGTTGGACGATGCTTCAATTGAAAACATGCATGCAACAGGAATGCAATTGCATATTATGGAATTAGTGAAGTGCTTTCGCCAGTGGGGTGAAACTGACAAAGTTAGAAGTTAAGTGGTCAAAGAAGCAAGAAAAGAAAGAGTGAAGCGGAAGTGACAGGGAAGAAGGATGAGGATAATGAGAGAGAGACTACAGCCTATCCCTTATGAGAAATAGCAGGAGCAATGTATGTGCATGTGCCCTGGAGCAGAGGTAATCTTGCAGCATTTACAAACAATTTTCCAAAATTGAGAGACAAACCAGTGCAGTGGTACTCACAAGTACAATGGAGGCCGAACGCCTCCAAAGGATTTGGATTGGGTTAAGATTAATCGTACGACCCAGGAGCCAAAATAATCTGTTCATGATTTCTATGAGAGGTTGTTACAAGTGTTTCAGCAGCATAGTGGACGAGAATATCCTGAAGAAAACGATATGTGGGTTTTTGTGTCTCAGTTTGTTTTAGGGCTGAAAGCAGAGATCAGTTCGCATATAACTCAAAGCGTGATCTGCTACTGAATAAATCTCTTAATGAAGTTCTAAGATATGGTAAGTACTGCAGTGATGAGTTAGAAATGAATAAAAAAAAAATAAAGGAATAGTTAATGTTGGCACAGATGAAGTTGGCTCAGAAAGATTTCCAGAATCCAGGTTTACAGGACATTAGGGAAATATGCAAGGTGTTGCTGTTCCACTAGTTTGTTTTCAGGGTAGTCAAGGAGGATTTAATGTGTCACAGGGTAGAGGTAGAAGTGTTCCGGTAAATGCAAATTCAGGAACGGATGTTGCTGCTATGAAAAAGATTACTCCAGATCACATCTGTCATATGGTTGGTCATTGGAAGAGGGAATATAGATATAATCTTGAAAATGCAAGTGGAAATGTGCAAATGCCAAGAGGAATACAGATGCAAAATGTGCCTGTACAACAAATGCAAGTGCCTATGCAGGGACAGGCTCTAATGATACCAGTCCCACCAGCTCAAATGATCCCGCAAAATAAATCAAATGCCAAAAATAAATGCTAATTCATTTCATAATGCAATGCAGACAATTCCAAATTCAAATCAAAATGTTTTGCAACAGTACCCATTTTTTGAAAATGATCGTTCTAGTTCAGTTGCTTCTCAATGATGGTGCCTGAGAGGGGAGGAAGATTGTGTACTTGGTGCAATCTTAGAGGTAGACCAGAGTTGCCATTATGTAAATGCTGGAGTGTATGGCCTGTGTCATTTTTAATCAATACAGGAGCTACCAGATCTGCTGTTAGAACAGTGGAGGTCCCAGATCTACCCCTCTGGGGGAAAAATATTCAAGTTGATAGAGTGACAAATCCCCAGTTTACCAATCTAGTTTCAGAAAAGGTCCCAGTAAAAATAGGTTCATTTGAAGAAAAACATCAATTTGTGGTTTGTGATTCAAGTCCTGTAAACCTGCTAGGGAGAGATTTATTGTACAAGTGAAATTGTAAAATATATTGCACACCGGATGGTGTAGAATTTCAGACACATGATGAGGATGAAGAGTTCTAGATGATTCGACAACAGACAGTCACAGAAATGTTTCCATTGTTGACAGTTGAGCAATTACCTGCAGATTTAAGTAGTACAGTAAATGCAGTTGTTTGGGATCTCACAGGAAAAGATATTGGACTAATCAAAGGTGTAAACCAGTACGAATTACAGTCAAGACAAATGCAGTACATCCTAGAACACCACCTTATCATTTGACTCCTAATACGATTGCAGGAATAAGTCCTGTAATAGAGGATATGTTGCAGAAAAGAATTTTGAGAGAACTGATGGGAAGCCCATGTAATTCTTCGAATATGGATTTGCAGAAAACAAATGGAAAGTACAGGATAGTGCAGGATTTGAGGAAAATCAACAAAATTGTAGTCCCATGTTGTCCCGTGGTCCTGAATCCAGCCACAATATTGTTTCATATTCCATTTACTGCAGATTTGTTTACAGTGGTTGATTTATGTCAGTCTTTCTTCTCAGTACCATTGCATGAAGAAAGCCAGTTTGTATTCTCCTTTGGGTTTCAGCAGAAGGTATTAGCATGTTGTCATGTCCTACAAGGGTATATAGAAATCCCTTCCATCTTCAAACATATTTTAAAGACAAATTTGGAATTATTACAAATGCCCTATAAGTCAGTACTTGTACAATACACAGACTATTTATTAGTTGCATCAGAGACACGAGAAGCATGTAAACAAGACACAATTGTCTTATTGAATCACCTGGCTGAGAACTGACATAAAGTGTCTCCAGGTAAATTGCAGTACTGTCAGAAAGAAGTTCAATATCTGGGACACATAATTGAGAAAGGAGTGAGGAAGGTGTCACCAGAGAGAGTGAAAGCCATTCTTCAAATGAATCCACCTCAAACTCAAAAGGAAGTCAGGATGTTTTTGGGAACGGTTGGCTACTGTAGACAGTGGGTACCAAACTTTTCCTTAGTGGCAATGCCTCTACTGAGGTTGATACACCGAGATGTGTCTGATCTGATTCCTTGGGACAACGAGTGCTTGAGAGCCTTCCTAGAGCTGAAAAAAAGATTGTTGCACCCCAGCACTAGGAATGTCAGATTATACAAATTATTTAAATTATTCTGCAGTCCGAGAGAGGGCTGCACTCCCTCAGTGCTGACTCAGAAGGCCGGAAACTCTCAAAAGCCAGTTGCTTACTTCTCTACTACAATTGACAATAACAAAAACACAGTACATAATCGTTTAATGATGCCAGATACTTAACCCATCAACATTAATGCCAACTAATGATCCTGTTTGTGATGATGTTGAACACGATTGTCTAGATGTCACGGATTTATGCACCAAGCCAAAACCTGATATTAAAGATGGACCGCTGATTGAGCCCAACTATGTTCTGTTTGTAGATGGCTCATGTCTCAGAACTAATGAAGGCACACTGAGAGCAGCATATACCATGTGCAACATAAATTATGTTGTTGAAGCTTCCTGACTTCAAGGGGCTCCATCAGCACAAGTTGCAGAATGGATTGCCCTTAAAAGAGCATGCAGTTTAACTGCACACATGAGAGTGACCATATTGACAGATATTCAGAATGATTTTGGTGTTGTCCATGAGTTTGAGCAATTGTGGTCACAGCGAGGTTTTCTTACCTCCTCAGGTACACCAATAAGGAATGGAATGCATGTTAAAAACCTCTTGGAAGCTTTACAGTTGCTGGAAGAAATTGTAGTGGTTAAATGAGCAACTCATCACAGTGGCAGTGGGTACATCGCCATAGGAAATAGGTATGCTGATTCAGTGACACAGTATTGTGCTTTGCTGGCTTGCACATTTAATGGAAATTTCCCATGTGAATCGGAAGAGGAGACCTCTTTTACCATGCTGGTGAGAGTAACTGATACTTGGGATGAATTGAACAGAGTACAAGAAAATGTGTCGGAAGCAGAGCAAAATAGCTGGATAAAAGCAGGTTGTGAGAAAAACTTCAATGACATTTGGATGTCAGTAGATGGGAGACCAGTGTTACCTAACAGTTTGTTGTTCCCAGTGACTAGGTACTATCATGTATATATACATTTAGGCAGGGAGGCTATGGTTCATCTGTTCAGACAAAATTAGTTTAATTCCAGATTCAGAATGCTGGCAGAGGAAGTTTATCACAGATGTGTAATTTGTCAGTAGATGAATGCAGGAAAGAGACCACACGTTACACTGAGTCACACAGGGAGATCAGGTGGCCCTTTTAATAGGATGCAAATGGATTTTATGAAGATGCCTGCTTACAACAGGCTGAGATACATCCTGGTGATAGTGTGTATCTTTTCGAGATGGGTGGAAGCCTACCCTAACAGAAGAAATGACAGCCTTACTGTACCAAAACTGTTATTGCGAGAATTGATTCCACTTTACGGGACACCCGTTTCTCTTGAATCGGATAGGGGTACTCATTTTAATAATGAAGTCCTGACGATGATATGTACAGCTTTGCAGATTGAGTAAAGATTTAATTGTAGTCACAGACCAGAAGCCTCTGGAATTGTGGACAGAGTCAATGAAAATCTTAAGTCAAAATTGGCAACAGTTTGTGCTTCAACATCATTGAAATGGCCAGATGCACTTCCTTTGATACTGATGAGTATTCGAAGTTTCCCAGATAGAAATACAGGTTTATCCCCTCATGGGATATTGATGTGCAGGGCAATGAGACTGCCAGCTGAACCTGTAAATGAACTTTTGAAGATCACAAATGATATGATACTTGATTACTGCTAAGAATTGGCTGATGTTGTTTCCTATTAGGCTACAGCTGCCACAAGAGATCCACACCAAGAACAGTGCCATGATCTCAATCCAGGTGATTGGGTCATGATAAAGAAGCAGGTTTGGAAGATGTGCTTGGAACCAAGATGGAAAGGCCCCTACCAAATCATCTTCATTGCAAATATTGCTATTAAACCTGCTGGAGTTCCAAATTGGATTCATGCCTCTCTCACCAAGAAAGTGAGAAATACAGAAGAAGCAGTTGTGGTCTTCATTCCAGTGCGAAGAGCATTGGTGACTGTATCACCAGTTGAAAGACCACTCCGACCAGTGGCTCCGCCACTGCAAGAACAACAGGAGGAAGGGAAGGGTGAAGATTTGCAGTTGAAAAACAGATTAAAGTGCCTGAAGTTACCCAAAGTGGCATCGAAGTTTCTAACGAAATAAAAGCATAGACTTTTCACCAAAACGTAGTGAGTACTGACAATCCGTTAACATCACTGGAAGATCCGGTTGAAGGAACAAGCACTGGAATAAGGAGAGTCATCTGTAGATCTGAATGGCCACATTCCTATGTACAAGAGAGACTGAGAAAAAGTATTCCAGCAACTATACCTGAAGAAACTGAGTCAAGGAGCAAGACCTCTGACCTCCTAGTCAGGGAAACTGCTCTCCCCTCGCGCATCTCTGTCATTGCACGGCTTCCCCTGCACCTCCCTGCCTCCAGGTAAGGTGTTCAAGGCCCTCCTCCACACGCAGGCTCCTGCCTGCGCCTCATCCCTGGTGGTCCAGTGGGAGAGCCTTGCTCTTCTGCTGGTCTGCCTGGCCAGCCTTCTGTCTGCTTGCCCTGCTTTTGTCTGTCTGTGCCCTGTTTTGTCTTTCTGTTTTTAATTTGACCGTGTTGTGCGGTTTTGTGCCTTTGTCTCTTGCGCCTTGTTGGTTTTTGTGCCTTTGTTGCCTGGTTATTTTTGTGCCTCTGTCTCTTGTTGCCTTGTTGCCTTTTGTGCCTTTTTTCCTTTTTGTCTCGTTTTTTGTGCTGTATTTGCCCGTCTTTTTCCACTGCTGCCACTTGGCTCCCTTTTCCTGCCTCTGCTGCCCCCATGGCCCCTCCCCCACCTGTTCCCGTTCCCGCCTCCCAGCTGCTATCCCTTCCCCGTCCCCTACTTAATGTCGCCCGCTGTGCATCCCGGTGAGCAAGACCTCTGACCTCCTGGTCAGGGAAACTGCTCTCCCCTCGTGCAGCTCCGTCATTGCGCTGCTGCCCCCTGCATCTCCCTGCCTCCAGGTTAGGTGTTCGAGGCCCTCCTCCACCCACAGGCTCTTGCCTGCGCCTCGTCTCTGGTGGTCCAGTGAGAGAGCCTTGCTCTTCTGCTGGTCTGCCCGGCCAGCCTTCTGTCTGCTTGCCCTGCTTTTGTCTGTCTGTGCCCTGTTTTGTCTTTCTGTTTTCAATTTGACCATGTTGTGCCATTTTGTGCCTTTGTCTCTTACGCCTTGTTGTTTTTTGTGCCTTTGTTGCCTGGTTATTTTTGTGCCTCTGTCTCTTGTTGCCTTGTTGCCTTTTGTGCCTTTTTTCCTCTTTGTCTCGTTTTTTGTGCTTTATTTGCCAGTCTTTTTTCACTGCTGCCGCTTCGCTCCCTTTTCCCGCCGCTGCTACTCCCGTGGCCCCTCGCCCCTGCCTGTTCCCGCTCCCGCCTCCCAGCTTCTATCCCTCCCCCTGACTCCCACTTAATGTCAGCCGCTGTGCAACCGGGTGAGCAAGGCCTCTGACCTCCTGGCCAGGGAAACTGCTCTCCCCTCGTGCAGCTCCATCATTGCGCCGCTGCCCCCTGCACCTCCCTGCCTCCCTCCTCCATCCGCAGGCTCCTGCCTGCGCCTCATCCCTGGTGGTCCAGTGGTAGAGCCTTGCCCTTCTTCTGGTTTGCCCGGCCAGCCTTTTGTCTGCTTGCCCTGCTTTTGTCTGTCTGTGCCCAGTTTTGTCTTTCTATTTTTAATTTGACCATGTTGTGCCATTTTGTGCCTTTGTCTCTTGCGCCTTGTTGTTTTTTGTGCCTTTGTTGCCTTGTTATTTTTGTGCCCCTGTCTCTTGTTACCTTGTTGCCCTTTGTGCCTTTTTTCCTTTTTGTCTAGTTTTTTGTGCTTTTTGTGCCCGTCTTTTTTCACTGCTGCCGCTTCGCTCCCTTTTTCCGCCGCTGCTGCACCCACGGCCCCTCCCCCCCACCTGTTCCCGCTCCCTCCTCCCAGCTGCTATCCCTCCCCCCGACCCCTACTTAATGAGAGCCGCGCAGCGAATGCCGCAGCGGGTGCACCGCTGGAGCGCGGAAGGTGTGCTAAAGGCAAGCCCATCTGCGCCCGACCTCGACCAGTGCCAGGGGCCCTGGTCCTCTGACACCCCACTGCTATGACTCAGCAACCCTCCACGCACTCAACCCCGGAAGAAACAACAACTTCCAGCTGTCAATGCCAAACACCACCCAAGGCCAGTTCTCCTGCTGACACTGCTGCCGCACCTTCGCCCAACTCCGGACCCCTACAGCTACCACCAACCCCCCGGACACCAGCGAGCTCAAACCCCTGAGCTGCATTGTCCTCAACGTTCGCTCCCTACACAGACACGCAGTAGAAATCTGGGACCTCCTCAAAACCCTCTTTCCCGACGTCACCTTCCTCACGGAGACCTGGACCAATGCCAGCTCCACGCCTGAGATCGCAACCGCCATCCCCGATGGTTACAAGATCCAGAGGAAAGACCGCCCCAACCACCCTGGAGGTGGACTCGCCATCGCACACAAAAATTCTGTCTGACTCTCAATGACAAGCTCGAATGAAGCCTCGACTCCCATGGAACACCTCCACTTCCACTTCCAGATCCAGACCAACCCCAGAACGACTCTACGTGGAACTCTCGCCTACAAACATCCCGGACCTTGTTCACCATTCGCCACCACCATCGCAGACCTCATCGCAGCCCTCGCCTCAATGGACTACGCACTGTTCGGAGACCTGAATTTCGACCTCGACAAACCTCAGCAACCCCAACTCCAGCACCCTCCTAGACAACCTCGTCAACATCGGACTGCAGCATCTCATCACTGCCCCACCCCCAAGACAGGACACATACTCAACCCCATCTTTGCAGGAGGAAACAACATCCGCTTCAGCCACACCACGTAAACCCTCTGGATGTACCATCACTGCGTCCACTTCTCCTTCTCGAATCCCACCGTACACAAGCCTACACCATGCCCCCCACACAGAAACTGGAGCTAGACCACCGAAGAGCACCTCAACTCCGCACTCAGCCGCACTCCTCCTCCCACCACGACCGACGCCAACTCTGCAGCCAAGGAACTCCACAGATCTCTCTCCGACTGCGCAAACACGCTCGCCCCCTCCAGAACTCTGACAGACAACGCACCTCGAAGGCCTCCTGGTTCACCACTGACCTCTGAGAATCCAAGCGCATGTGCTGACGACTCGAGAAAGTATGGAGGAACAGCAAAACCTTGGAAGCACGCACCGCCTATGAGACCGCCATGACAGAACACCACCAACTCATCAGGTCCATGAAGAGGAACTTCATCCAAGACAGACTCCTCTCCAACTCCCGCAACTCCAAGGAACTGTTCAGCATCATACAAGAATTCACCAAACCCCCCAGCGAAACCTCGGATGTCCCTCCCTCCCAGGATCTCTAAAACAAACTCAGCTCCTTTTTCTATCACAAGACTCTTTACGACAACTTCGACGAATGGAACCAAGGCACAGACACCCCACCAGCCACCAGCAACGCCACCCAGCTGACCATCATCGCCTGGACCCCGGTCACCAAAGAAGACACCGCAAAGATCATGAGGAGCATTCACTCAGGAGCCCCCACCGACCCCTGCCAGCCGCATATCCTCCACAGAGCTGACTCCGCCATAGGACATGTACTACTCCCTTGAAACAGGCACCTTCCCGACTACTGGAAATGTGCAGAAGTAAAACCCCTCCTCAAGAAGCCCTCTGCACACCCGACAGACCTCAGGAACTATAGACCCATCTCCCTCCTCCCCTTTGCCCCCAAAGTCACCAAGAAGATCGTCAACAACCAACTCACGAACTTCATAGAATCCAACTCGATTCTCAACAGTTCTCAATACGGATTCCGCACCAACAACAGCACCGAGACCGTCCTCCTAGCTGCCACGGATGACATCCGCACTCTCCTTGACCAAGGCCACACGGCAGCACTCATCCTACTAGACCTCTCGGCAGCCTTCGACACCGTCTCCTACCGCACACTAGCTGCCAGACTCCACGACGCCGGCATTCAGGGAACTGCCCTAGACTGGATCTGCTCCTTCCTCGCTGACAGAACTCAAAAATAAGACTCCCACCCTTCCTCTCCAAACCCACAGAGATCAGATGCGAAGTACCCCAAGGCTCCTCACTCAGCCCCACGCTCTTCAACATCTACATGGCCACTCTCGCAGCCATTGTCAGGAAATACGGACTCAGCATAGTATCCTACGCCGACGACATCCAGCTCATCCTCTCCCTCACCATGGAACCCAACATCACTAGACACAGCTTTCAGGAAGGATTGAAGGACGTCACATTCTGGATGAGCTGCAGCTGCCTTTAGCTCAACTCAGAGAAGACAGAAGTCCTCGTCCTCGGAACCACCCCCTCAGTGTGGGATGACACCTGGTGGCCACGCACCCTCAGCAACCCTCCCACACCCACGGACCACGCCTGCAACCTTGGCATCATACTCGACTCCTCCCTCACCATGAACCGACAGATCAACGCCGTATCTTCCACTTGCTCCAACACCCTCCGCATACTCCGCAAGACCTTTAAGTGGATCCCCCCCGAAGCCAGGAAGACCGTCACCCACACAACCATAACAAGCAGACTGGACTACGGAAATTCCCTCTACGCTGGAATTAACAAATCTCTACTCCACAAACTCCAGACCATCCAGAACGCCGCAGCCAGACTCAAACCTCTACATCCCACAACAAGACCACATCACCCAGCACCTACGAGACCTCCACTGGTTCCCCGTCAAAAAGAGAGCGACCATCAAGCTGCTCACTCATGCCTACAAATCCCTCCATAACACCAGACCCCAATACCTCAACGTAAGAATCTCCTTCCACGCCCCCAAGAGAAACTTCCGCTCCGCCGACCTCGCCCTGGCCAAAATCCCTCGCATCTGGAGAACCAGAACGGGAGGAAGAGCCTACTCTTACATCGTGGCCAAGACCTGGAACAAACTACCCCTCAGCATCAGACGAACCCCCACACTGCAAGCATTCAGGAAGAGACTCAAGACCTGGCTCTTCAGATGACTCGGAGCTACCCGATATTTCCCCCCACCCAGCGCCTTGAGACCCTCATGGGTGAGTAGTGCGCTTCACAAATTCCTGATTGATTGATTGAAGTGATGTAAATGGTATAGAACAAAACAAACAATCTCTCATAAGATCCAGAAGAGAGAAGATATTCAGCACCTGAGTGGACGTACTATGTTGATCAAGTACTAAATGTTTCATTGGATGACCTGTGTGATGTGAGATTTGAACTGTGTGAGCCACCCTGATTATAAGACTTAAATAGAGAGTGAGAAAAAGCAGAAATAAATAAACTGCCAAGAAGTTGAAACTAACTAACTGATCAATAAAAGAGAACTGTCCTGTTAGTCTTTGTTTTTTTGTTTATTTCTTATTTTACAGAAGATCAACCTAGGCCCGAGTCTGCAGTAGAAGAGTAGGGATAACAAAATAGTTGAGCATGGAGTAGGGTTAAGGTTTGCCTAATAGAAACTGAAGTGCTACGGGAACAAAAGAAGAAAAAAAAACTACTGATAAAAATCTACTGAACTGCTAAAATGACTGAACTGCTGGATTATTTATCTGTTGAAATTCAAGAAGATATACTTACCTTGATTTGAGAGAAATGTGTTGCATTAGAAACAAGTGTAAATTTATTGTATGCTAAATCATCATAATAAGTTATAATGATTACTATTGTATTAGTAGGATTCTCTTTGTCCCCAGATATAGATCCGTTTAAATGCTAACACACCAAAACCACATACATATCTTAATGATGAGGATCATTGAGAGCTTCTTTTATTAATTACAAGAAAGATGATTTTTCTACAAATGTTTATTCAAGATTAGTGTGAGAATAAGCCCATGCTATAAATGCAAAGGATTGCTATGTTTGCGCTTATTTACCTACATCTGCCTCAGAAGAAGTAACTTATTACTGCATGACCTTACATTATGCTATTTCTTGTAGTATTTTACTTTCACGTATATATAGCCAACAACATTTTGAATAATTTTATTCTACCTATGATCTAATTCGTTCAAGAGTTCCTTTGATAGAAAGCCTGAATTTACACCGGCAAGCAAAGGAAATGGACACTGCTTGGTATTATTTCCTTCTCTATAGACCCATAAATAGTGTTAAGGATTTAAAAAATAATTTAACTTGCTTGATAAAACCCTTGGAGAAAGCTTACATTATGGCTTCGGAAGGAAGATACATGAACATCACACATACTAAAGATAAACAAAGTGATGTTTTGAAAAATGTTTGGAAGAAAGAAGAAGATGAATTTAGAAAGAAAACGATACCCAAAATTAAGGTTAGACAGTCAACATAATGGGAACATGTGTGTTTACAGAAGAAGAACACCAAAACTAACTAGTCCTGTAGGGATTAGTAGTTGTGAACACACCTTTGAATTTACAGGGGGTACCTGGCAAATCTTACAGGGTGAAGAGTCTGTGATTCCTGAAGCTTATTTTATTTGCGGAAAAAATGTTTATTTCCTGCTACCTGCGATTGGGAAGTTATTTCCTATTTAGGTGTTTTAGGGCCGGATGTATGAACACATTTTCCCATTGACACAGAATGGGTAAAACTCTTTGATACATCTGGCCCTTAATTCTTAAAATGTACCATGCACAGAGCTTATGCTCATTCACAATGACACCTGCATATTGATATAAACTTAGGGCTGAAACTGGAGCTGAATTAGTAGGAGACATATTTGGTACAATCATTCCACCTGTAGGTGTTATATTAAATGGTGAAAAGATTAGAAAGCTATCCACAGTTATCAACAAAATGGCAACAAACGCTTCTGGATCTTTGCTAGTAGTTAACGCTGAATTAATTGCTATACGATCTATGGTACTTTAGGATCATCTTGCTTTAGACATTTTACTCCTAGAGAAGGGTGGAGTATGTAAGATGCTTAAATTAACCCATTGCTGTTCATATATTCCTGATGAGAGTAAGGAGATTACATTTTTTGCAAAGAACATTTCAGACTTAAAACATGGATAAGAAGAAATTAAAAACACCTGGCATTTTTGAAAATTTTGGAAAGGGAGTTCAAATGATTGGAAATTGGTTTTCAACTGCAGGAAGAGGAATTATAAAAGCTGTACAAAAGCCAATAATAATAATAGGGCTATGTTTGATGTTTGTGTATACTTTATACTTTATTCTTGAGCTGTAAATATTTTCTATGAAAAAGAAGGGAAAAGGAATCATGGTAGACTTGGCATCCTTGGCATCCGGGGCGTGGAATGCCCTGACTTTTTGCCTCTACCTCCTGTATTTTTGATGGTATGCTGGATTTCGTTTTTGCTGGCTTAGCTGCTTTGGGCACTTTGCCACTGCTGATCAGTGTCAAAGTATAAGTGCAAGTGCTCCCTGTGGAATTTGTTATTGTAATTGGTTATCCATGATTTGCATATTTGATTTACTGGTAAGTTCCTAGTAAAGTGCAAGAGTGTGCCAGGGCCTGTAAATCCAATTCTACTAGTGGACCTGCAGCACTGGTTGTGCCACCCACAGAAGTAGCCTGGTAAATGTATCTCAGACCTGCCAGTGCAGTGTCTGTGCTTGCAGTTTTAAACTGCCATGTCGTCCTGGCAAGTGCACCCACTTGCCAGACCCCCACTTTCCCTTTTCTTATATGTAAGGCACCTCTCAGATAGGCCCAATTTACCCCCATGGGCAGGGTGCAGTGTATGTAAAAGGTAGGACATGTCCTGATAGTGAAATACTACCAACGTTCTTGTTCACTATTTGAAGACTATCTGTCCCATAGGCTAACATGGGAGTTGCTTTGTAACATCTTACAAGTATAAATTTCCATTGGTACCTGATAGAGAAATGGAGTTTAGGCTCTCTGAGCTCAGAATTTAATAACACATCTTTCAGTAAAGATGTTTTTTAAATTGTGTTTTTTCTTGTTTATTCATTCTTTGTGCCTCTGCTGGTTTGTGTATTGACTGTCTGGTTTTGGAGTGACAGGGGCTGGGGATGTGCATTCACTGTAGACAGCCATAAAGGGGGTTGAGGTGGGTCCTACCTCTCCTGGGTGACTCATAGTTGGGCTGAATAGGCCTGGTCTGCATTTAGAATGGTGGTAGTAGGTTTCACTAGCACCTGAATAGGCAGTGTCTCCTCTGCACAATGCTGTTTCCACCTCCTATAGTGAAGCTGGGTCAGAGAATGCAGAACTGGTTTGGACTAAGCTCAGAGACCCTGGCCACAAAGAGAACAAAGGCAAAATGGGTTATAAGTAGTGAACCTCAAACCCCAAAGGTTTAGATCACTTCTGGACTCAAGAGGAACCTCTGCCAAGGAGAAGAGCTGGAAAGCTGCAAAGAGGAGTATGGCCCCTTTGCTGTGTGTGCTTTGCTGGGTTAGCCTGCGGTTGCTGCTTCTGCCAAGGAGAGGACAAAGGCTGAAACCTTGCTGTGAACCTGCTTGAAGAAGAATCTCCAAAGGCTGGTGTGTGCTGGCCTCCTGTTCTGAAGTCTCAGGGACACAAAGACTTCACCTGCAACCCACTGACCAGCACCTGGACTCCTCTGTGGACTCCTGCATTCAAAAGGGCGTCAATTCCAGTTCCTGGGCCACTAGAATTGTGTGGTTGGTGCTGCAAAGCAAGAGAAACAACTCCAATGCCGTCAGCGATGCTGCCAGTGATAGCGCGACCTGCACCGAGGCTGGCGGCACTGCTTGTGAAGTGCACAATGCAGCGCCCCACCTGCACTGCAGCTCCGACGCCCTTCGACGCCTGCCGACGCCTGCAGTTATCGACCCTCCCAATGCCTGCACTCTCACTGACTCCGTCACTGCCACCATCCCATTATTGCCGAGCCGATAACCGACGAGAGTGACTTCACAAACTCTTCGACTTTGCATCGCCTCACTAGAACCGACACCTCAGCACTGATGTGCCTAACTTCCCCTGTCCTGGATTTGACTCCTCGCCTCCTCACGGACTCGATGCCTCGCCTCCCCCGTGGCAACCAGGAAACCAGCCTCGACCTCGGCACCGATGCTTCACCTCCATGACAGCGTGCATCGTCCATAGACTGCGTATTCAAGGTACTGTTGCTTGGGGGTCCATGTGACTCCGTGCCCTATGCCGCGTAACTCGCGGTCGGAGCCATACTTTAGATTTATGCTGTCACAAAGTCGTAATAGCCACAGTTTAAGCTATTTGTTTCTACAAGTGCTATTTTTGAGATAGCTGTTCTAAAAGTCATATTTTGATACATGTATGTTGGATTTTTGTAGTTTTGGTCTTGTTTAGTTTAGATAAAGATACCTTATTCTTCTAAACTGGTGTGGTGTCCATTTGTGATGCTTTCACTGTGTTGAGTACAAATACTTTACACATTGCCTTTGGGATAAGCCTGCCTGCTTGTGCCAAGTTGCCAAGGGGGTGACCAAGGGTTATCTAAAGTGTGTATCCCCCTTACCCGGACTAGAAGCTAGGGTCCCTACTTGGACAAAGGTGCATACTTCTGTCAATTAGAGACTCCTGTTTCTAACAAATCACAAAGAGATTTGCAAAAGATTTGACTTTAAATGGCATTATAAATGATGATTATATGAAATCACTAAAATACAGAGGTCAAAAGAGAAAAAGACGAGATTCAACAGAAGATGAGAGTGCTCATGGAAAACAATTTCACATGTGAAATGAGTGTAGGGTGATGGTTAATTCAACCATCAGATGGGGGAATTGATATCACAGAAAAATGCCTATAAAACTAATCAATAATGATGTCAATTTGCTTTAGGTTTCAACACGAAAATGCATTAAAAAATGTCAAGCAGAAAAATGGTGCAGAATGCACTAAGCTTACATTCCTATTGCCAGGGTTCAGATAGGCCTTTCCTTTATATAAAATAGATGCTTTTAGGAAAATTCTGAACTCAGCATAAGTGTATTCATTAGCTGACCTTAAAATAACTTATTTAGATACTGTCATAACAGTAGAATGTGCAGAGTTTATAAAATTTATTATTTTCTTCTGCTACATATTCTCGATAAACTAGAACTAAACTTCCTTCTGTGTCATATGTTTATATAATATTGAATTGAGAATTTGTTTTAACAATAAACGTATGCTTATAAGAGATTGGCTGTCATTACCTAGCAGGAGATCTGCAAGTAAATGTTTCTGTCTTTCGCATAGTTCATTGTTGAAATAAGTAGTAGACTGAACACTGCAATGTTCTTCCATGGGAACCATGGCTAGTTTGTCCCACTAGTACAAATGTTAGCATGAGCTGATATTTTTCTGATAATGGATCTTGAGCTTCACATGTTTGCCTTTGGAAAGAAGGAATGAGATTGCTTACAGATGGAGGATGCCTTTTGATTGAGTGAGAACGTTCAGAGTTGCAAAATTATAAGAATGTGTTGTTATGTCTTTTATAATAGTGTGTGTTTCTAGTTAGTTAGTCCCATTCGCCCCATTCCCTTGGCTCCTTTGGCGCCATTCTCTCTTGCATTCTCACTTGCCTCACTCTTGCCCATTTGCCTGTGAGCTACTGCTGATGGTCATTGCTGTTGCCTGATGCTTTGTAGGTGACTATTTCTTTCCTTTTGCCCTGACGGGTATAGCTGCTGCTGTGTCTATTTTCCTATTTTACATGGATGAGATTTATTTGATGAGTTGCTACTGCGACTGTAAACTTTGCATTTGTAGAGATGAGACTCGGCTGAATTTTGAGAACTACTCTTTATAGGGAGATCGACGTACTTTAGACATATTTTTTGATGCTCCTCTAATCTTACTCTTTTCCAAGAACTCTTTAAAGAATCTATTAGGTTAGGTTTCTGTTAGATAGAATAAGAACTGATTCCTTTATGGAGCAAGTAGTTATTGTGCTATATTGGTGAATCAAATTATCTGATTTACTAATTGAATAAAAGACGAATAAGAAGAACTTACTAATCTCTTAATGACAAAGTTTTTGAAACTATCCTAAAACTCTCATCATTAACTGAACTTACATGTAATTTATGCCAATGATTGATTTGATTTGAGCTGGCTTCCATTCATACACGGTGGCAAAGGTCTGTCACCTCGATGAAGAATAAATTATAGTGTGGAGTTGGAGTCCATTATTGTAAGTGAAAAGGTTGAACTTGTGCTGGAGTGTAAAACTGGACTCTTTGTGTGCTATCACTAAGCTCCCTGCTCTGGACAAGGCATGGGATCTGCTTCCTGTAGGCTCATCCTCTCCTAGCACAAGAGCCTCTGCAGAGCCACCCACCTCCTTTTCCTCTACTTCGTCTTCCTCTTCTATTCCATCATCCTCTTGCTACTGTGTGCAGGTCTGTATCAGATGGGCCTCCTCCCAGACGCTGATGGCTATCAGGTATACTACCTTTTGGCTCCTTTTGCCAGCTTCAGCCCTTTTCCTTGCACGGCTTCATCAGCCCTGCTTTCTTGAGGTTCTCAGTGTTGCTCAGATCCACTTCCATTCTCTTAAAAATCACAGCCTTGCCTCGCTGACTCTTATAAATGAACCCTACTAAAATGTTCTATTTCCAAAGGTAAAACTGCTTATCGAAACAATCATTGAATTTTACCCATAGAAACCCCAACATGGCTGCAAAGGTCTTGGCGTACTCCACCCCACAGATTAAGATTTGATGTGTGATATCCTATGGATTTTAGTTTTGCTCTACTTCTTGATCCCTGCGCACATTTTCTTCATTTTTGTGTCATTTTACTTATTAAAGTTTTCTCTTTTTATGTCTCTTTTTTAAATGTTGTTGCGCTGTTGTTACATATGTGCAAGTCACATTTTGCTTAGAAAAGCCATACTACTTTATCAAAGCTTCCAAGGGAGGGCCACGTATTTTCCACAAAAAAATTATTTACCAGTAAGGATTCAAATTGTTGTTGGCTTAGTGAAAGATCAGGCACAGATCACATCAGGAATGGGGCTTTACTCTCACATAGCTTAGCTTAGCTTACATTGATTTTCAGTGTTGTGGATAGTACTTATCCGTGTTCAGTAACTACCAAACAGCCTACGCAGTAAGGACAGAAAAGTAAGCAGAACTTTAATCACAATTTCTACTTTTTTTTATTACAGGCTGTTTTGCCAATGCTGTCGCAGCAATTATGAAGACATTCTACATGGAAAGAGGACTCCACTTGGGCAGGAACACCAAGAAACCGGAGCTAAGGTGAGCCCTAAGAATCTCAGAAGAGGCAAGGGAAGCCTGGGTGAGTAAGAGGATCCTGAGGATGCCAATACACATCTTACTTCTTTAACTGTAGTGCCTGGAGCAGCAAGCAGCACATGCCTCTTAAGTATGTCTCTGGGTGAGCTAGTCCCACGCAGAAAATTCAAGAGAACAAAAAAAACAAAAGGGAATTTTAATTAATTAAAAAATAAAGTTGGATGATTTGGTTTTGAAGGAAAAGTAAGCACGCTGACCTTTCAAAAGCAAAAAGCAGTGTTGGCTTATCAAGAAAGCAGGAGGAAGTGGTGGGGCTCAGTTATGAGTTTTTGCCGTAGGGCAGTGCCGCAGGCCTTCCTTCTGTGCTGCCCTATGACAAAAGAAAAGTTCAGGAATGCGCCCTATCAGATACAGCGCATTCCTGCCCTTTTCCCCTGCGCTGGCGCATAATAGGCTGCCATGCACCAGCGCAGGCACCTTTGCGCTATGGTGCAAGGGTCCCTGCGTTGCGGGGATGATTATTTTTGTACAGGAAGAGAAGCCTTCCTGCACAAAAACAATCACAAGAGGCTTTTTCCTCTTTCTATGTGTGCTGCAGAATTCAGCACACATGAAAAAAAGAAAAACGAGGAGAAATAAAGATTTCTCCTCGTTGTGCCTCCTTTACGCCTCCACTGGGGAGTCGTACGTTTTTGGGATTGCCTCAGAGTTACGATTTCTGGTAATTTCGTGCACCAGAAAGACAAGGAGGACTGGAGGGTTCAGAGGGGACAGTTATTCTGGGCAGTTTACAGTAGCGGCTGCTACAAAGCACGGGTGGTGGTGGGGTGGGGGAGCAGAGGGGTGAAGGAAAAAAAAAACTCACTTACCTGAATGCCGTCGGGTTCTGCCGCCTCTGCTCGGTCTCCTCCACGCTGCAACAGGAAGCTCTCAGCCTCCCAGAAGCCCCTGTCCAATCACAACTCTGCCTTAAGCAGCCTTGTGATTGGTCTGAGCACCGTGGTCTGGCGCTCAAACAGGGGCTTGGAGGCTTTGCATGTTCCTCACCAGGCTATGTAATGCAGTCTGGCAGGTAAGATGCGAAGTGCGCATGATGGTTTGACCGGCCCTCTTGGGACGGTCAACTGTTATGCTCACTTTAGAGTGTGCTTTACACTTGTCCCCTGCCCCCTGCACTGGCCAGCACGGCCCAGCTGCCCCGCCCCCCCCATGCACCCGAGCAGGAAGGAAAACGATAATAACATTAGTTATTATCGTTTTCGTTTTCCGTTTACTTTTATCTTGGAGAGATATCATTCCTTCTGTAGACCCAAATAAAATCATGAAGTAAGTTGTAATGAGGAGATTTGGGTTGATCCTGAGATGTTGCTTAGAAAATAGAGGCAGCTCAAAACAGTCTCATAAGACCACAAGACGTAGGTTACAAGCATTACTCAAAATGAAATGTAAATTTCATTACAGATACACATTTTAAGAGATAATAACTTCCCGATAGGCTGGTCTCAATTGTGTTCCTATATGATCACACTTAAGTTAATTAGATTATTTCCTTTCTAAAACAAGGGGCTTATTTACAATTCCCTTGCGCCACCAGTACATCACTTTTTCCTATATTAAAAGTGACGCACAGGCAGCGCAAGGGGCTTGCAAATAAGCCCCAAGGAGTATGATTTGCGACGCACCGTGGACAAAGTACATCAGTTCAAAAGGGGCCCAAGACCCGGAACTGACATAATTGGCCCACCAATGAGAGAGTACAGATTTGAACAACTTGGACAGGCTCGTTGAAGCCGGCAACTGTTTTTGTAAAAATACTTGAGCACTATTTTCCTTGATTCACTGCATGAGCACTTTCCTTCACCTACCACTCCTGGAGCACCTTAATGCTTAATTTCTGGACATTTATTTTGTTCTATCAATCAAATATATATCAGTTTTAGTAATTCTGTTGTCTGGACTTCCATGTTTCTTTTCTATGGTAATGTTGTATAGGATTAACTACATAGTTATCTGACAGAACCAATTGTTTTTCTGTATAGGATATGATACTCCGGTTCCCCCATTGACATTTTACGTTGTGCTACTTTCAGGCAACTTTCCAAAAGTAAATCCATCAAATAATATTTTGCCAGGCTTCCTCAATTTTTTACGCAAACCCTGCGCACAAGGTTTGTAAATCTGGCCCAGTTTGTCAATAAATATGAGCATTTGCAATGATGACAATTTTATTGAGTATTTCACCAGAGCAAAAAGAGTACGTAATATCATGTTGCAGAAAAGAGGAGAATTGAGACTGATGAAACACAATAATTATTATTAACATAGAATTGCACAGTAGTTTATTAATAACTTGTGGTGCACCTATGTCTTTTTAGGTCGAGCCTGAGCCAGCACGCAAGCGCTGCTCAGGGGCTGGTCTGTGGTAGTTCAGTACGGGTGAGAAGCCCCGCCCACTCCCCCGCCCTTATTTTTTATTGGCTTGTGTCTTTGTCCTTTATAAATGCTGTCTTCTGATTCCTTAATAGGCTTGTTAGTCCCTCCTTAGTATGGCCATGTTGTCATTTGTAACCTCCCATGGCTACTGGCCCCTTTACTTGGTTGCTACACAATCCGTGTACTATTTTCTTTATTGTTTCTCCTACTTTAAGCACGACGTGCTTTGTTTACAATCAGCACGCCATGCGCGCTTTCACTTTGAAAGCAGCCGGGACAATGCGCCTGTTTGTTTGCAATGCCATAGGTCTCGCATTTAAACCTATAGCATTGCAAATATTTTTCTACACGCTACTCTAACGGCACTGAAAAACGCTAACGGCTTCAACAACGAAGCATTGAATGACTTAGTAAAGCGTGCCCTTGACGTTCTATTCCACGAACTAACTCCTGCAGCAGCATGCTTTCATTGATGAAGACTAGTCAGACAGTCGATGCTACACTTAACGAGCTGACGTTACACGTACGGACAGCACTGAACAGACGGGGCTGGCTTCTGACATTGAGCGCGCGGGCCGCAGTGTAAATAGAGTGTTAAATGGAGGTAGGGGCATTATCATGCCCTCGACTTCCGGGATCCTCAACTGCTGGCGCAGGAGGTAGCGGAGGGAGAGGTGAGTACGACGCCCAGGCGGGAGAAGGTCCCAGGAGTACGTATGGCGAAGTACGGAGGACTGACCTAGCACTTCTCCGAAATGTCAGGAGTGGATTCCTGGGAGAGGACCGTAGGTCCTGCGGGTATTTATTGGCTTCTATGCTATTACTTGGTGTTCACGTGATAGCGGCAGTCACTACTATTTTTTTTTTAGGTCCCCATGCGCTCTGCCGAGTTTTTTGTTGTAATAGTAATTGAGTTATTTTCTGATTGTGAGAATTTAGCTGGTTATCTTACTGACAAATATATTCATATGTATTTGCATAACTTTAACGCCTGGCCTTTAAAGTTGAAAATTGCTAAAAAAGCCTCAACAACAGCCAAAGCCCCGGATGCTCTCAGCGCCGCCTACTGACACCCCCACCTCTCCCTGCACACCCACACACCGGACGTATCTGAGTCCCAAGCTATCTTCCCACTCCCAATGCAGACTGCCCCCGCAGCTTGTGCTCACTTCACAGAGCCGTTACGGGCAATGCTGCACCTTCAAAGACAATCCCATGGCAAACTGCCAGCCGCAGGCATAGAGCTGGCTGGAGGTGCGACCACATGTTTCTTTTTTTTTTTTGCGCAAGACTATCCGTGTGAGAGTTGGCGTGCCTCAGTGTCAGGCAAGGGTCATTAAGCCACTGTCCGTCAATGCGACAGTATCACAGCCTCGAATGGCAGGGGCTCTGTAGAGCCCTGATAAAGAACACAAATTAAGGGTGGATATACCCAAGGAGGCCAGAACGACTAATCTGCTGTCTTTTTGCGGAACTGCTATTGCGCCCTCTTGAATATTGGGCTCCAGTCTCTTTGAATACAGTCTGATAGTACCTTAACCCTTTCTGTGCGTCGGACGGCACCAGTGCTCATGTGCGTAGGACGGCCCCCGGCCGTCCTCGCACATGGCACAGGGAATCCCTCTGGTGCGGGCACCAGAGGAATTCCCTTTACCCCCCAACAGCCTCGGGAGCTGGGGAAGAGCTTCCCCAGCTCCCGAGGCTGCTCCCCTGGTTTCCCTGAAATGACGATCAGCACGCACGTCGTGCTGACGTCATTTCAGTTTCACTTTCTACGTGCTCAGGGGGCTATCTCAGCCCCCTGAGCACGTAGAAAGACGGGAGTAGTATCATTGGTAAGGGGAGACCCCAGTGGATCCCTGCTTGGGGATTGCCTCAGGAGGGCGATCCCCAAGCAGGGATCCACTCACTAGGCACCACGGAGGGGGGAGCGGCCCCTTGGGCAAGGGCCTTTGCTCCCCCCATTTTTTTGGGGCACATTCAGTCTTTGGGGGGCAGAAAGCCCCCTAGACACCTGGGATTTTATTTTTTATTAATGGGGTGGGGGCTGCCCAAAAAGGGCATGACAATGCCCCACCCCCTCAGAGAAATGTCAGTCTTTCTGCCCCCCCAGGGGGCAGACGGGGGCAGGAGCCCCCAATCTGCCCCCTGGGGGGGCAGAAAACCCACTAGAAACCAGGGATTTTTTTTATTGATGTTGGGGTGGGGGCTGCCCAAAATGGGCATAACAATGCCCCCACCCCCAGTGAAATTCCAGTCTTTCTGCCCCCCCTGGGGGCAGACTGGGGCAGTAACCCCCAATCTGCCCCCTGGGCGGGTAGAAAGCCCACTAGAAACCAGGGATTTTGTTTTATTGATGTAGGGGTGGGGGCTGCCCAAGATGGGCCAATGCCCCCACCCCCCCAAAAAAAGCTTGGCGGCCATCTAGGGAAACATACCAAACCCACACATTTCTGAAAACTAGAGACCTGGGGGAGTTCAGGGAGGTATGGCTTGCGTGGATCCCCGAATGTTTTCCTACCCAGAATCCCCTGAAAACCTCAAATTTAGCTGAAAAAAACACATTTTCCACATATTTTTGGGTGGAATCACCGTGCTGGCACAAATGTCCTACCCCACAGCGTTCCCCTCAGTCTCTAGAGAAAAATGATACCTCACTTGTGTGGGTGAGGCAAGGGCCTGTGACTGGGAAGAGCCCAAAACGTAGGAATTAAGAATATAGCACCGAGAATTCTAAGCGCTACATTTTTTAAAAAATAAGTTTTTAGCCAATTCTGCATTGGACACCCACACAAGTGAGGATTCATTTTACTCGGGAGACCAAGGAGAACGCTGTGGGGTAGGACATTTGTGCCAGCACGGTGATTCCACACACAAATATGTGGAAAATTTGTTTTTTTCAGCTAAATTTGAGGTTTGCAGGGGATTCTGGGTAGGAAAACGTTGGGGGATGCACGCAAGCCATACCTCGCTCGACTCTCCCGGGTGCCTAGTTTTCAGAAATGTGTGGGTTTGGTAGTTTCCCAAGGTGGCCGCCGAGCCCGCGGCCAAAAACCCAGGTGGCCCCCTTGCAAAACCAGGTTGTTTTGTGATAGGTAATTTTGATGTCTCCTCAATACGTTTTGGGCCCTTGCCTGTCGCAGGTACTTGACCCACCCATGCGAGTGAGGTACCATTTTTATCCAGAGACCTGGGGGAACGCTGGGTGGTAGGAAATTTGTAAATCCACGGAGATTCCAGCGCTTTCCCACATAGAAATTTGAGAAAAATCTGATATTTATTCAGCTAAATTTTAGGTTTGCAGGGGATTCTGGATATGAAAACGTAGGGGGGTCCTCGCAAGCCATACATCGCTGGACTCCCCCGGGTGTCTAGTTTTCAGAAATGTGTGAGTTTGGTAGGTTTCCCAAGATAGCCGCCGAGACCAGGGCCAAAAACCCAGGTGACCCCCCTTGGAAAACCAGGTTGTTTTGTGATAGGTCATTTTGAAGTCTCCTCAATAAGTTTTGGGCCCTTGCCTGTCACGGGTACTTGACCCACCCACGCGAGTGAGGTACCATTTTTATCAGGAGACCTGGGGGAACTCTGGGTGGTAGGAAATTTGTGGGTCCACGCAGATTCCAGAACTTTCCCACACAGAAGTTTGAGAAAAAAGTGATTTTTTTCAGCAAAATTTGAGGTTTGCAGGGGATTCTGGGTAAGAAAACGTTGGGGGACCCACGCAAGCCATACCTTGCTGGACTCCCCCTGGGTGTCTAGTTTTCAGAAATGTGTGGGTTTGCTAGATTTCCTATGATGGCCGCCGTGCGTGGGGGCAAATATCCAGGTGACTCCCCTTGCAAAACCAGGTTGTTTTGTGATGGGTCATTTTGATGTCTCCTCAATACGTTTTGGCCCTTGCCTATTGCCCCGGTACTTGGGGCACCCACATGAGTGAGGTACCATTTTTATCGGGAGACCTCGGGGAACGCTGGGTGGTAGGAAATTTGTGGATCTACGCAGTACGCAGATTCCAGAACTTTCCACCACAGAAATGTGAGGAAAATGTGTTTTTTTGGACAAATTTTGAGGTTTGCAAGGGATTCTGGGTAACAGAACCTGGTGAGAGCCAGACAAGTCACCCCATCCTGGATTCCCCAGGGTGTCTAGTTTTCAAAAATATATATGTTTGATAGGTTTACCTTGGTGCCAGCAGAGCTAGGGTTCAAAATCTACAGCTAGGCACTTTTCAAAAAAAGGGTCAGTTTTCACTGTGAAAATGTGGTGTGTCCACGTTGCGTTTTGGGCCGTTTCCTGTCACTGGCACTAGGCCTACCCACACAAGTGAGGTACCATTGTTCTCGGAAGACTTTGGGAAATGCGGGGCGGGTGGAATTTTGTCGATCCGCGCAGATTCCAGAACTTTCCACCACAGAAATGTGAGGAAAATGTGGTTTTTTGGACAAATTTTGAGGTTTGCAAGGGATTCTGGGTAACAGAACCTGGTGAGAGCCAGACAAGTCACCCCATCCTGGATTCACCTGGGGTCTAGTTTTAAAAAATGTATAGGTTTTCTAGGTTTCCCTAGGTGCCGGCAGAGCTAGGGTTCAAAATCTACAGCTAGGCACGTTGCAAAAAAAGGGTCCGTTATCACTGTGAAAATGTGGTGTGTCCACGTTGTGTTTCGGGCCGTTTCCTGTCGCTGGCACTAGGCCTAGCCACACAAGTGAGGTACCATTTTTCTCGGAAGACTTTGGGGAATGCTGGGCGGGTGGAATTTTGTGGATCGACGCGGATTCCAGAACTTTCCACCACAGAAATGTGAGGAAAATGTGATTTTTTTAGACAAATTTTGAGGTTTGCAAGGGATTCTGGGTAACAGAACCTGGTGAAAGCCAGACACGTCACCCCATCCTGGATTCCCCTGGGTGTCTAGTTTTCAAAAATGTAAAGGTTTGCTAGGTTTCCCTAGGTGCCGGCAGAGCTAGGGTTCAAAATCTATAGCTAGGCACTTTGCAAAAAAAGGGCTTGTTTTCACTGTGAAAATGTGGTGTGTCCACGTTGTGTTTTGGGCCGTTTCCTGTCGCGGGCACTAGGCCTACCCAAACAAGTGAGGTACCATTATGCTCAAAAGACGTTGGGGAATGCGGGATGGGTTGAATTTTGTGGATCTACGCAGATTCCAGAACTTTCCACCACAGAAATGTGAGGAAAATGTGTTTTTTGACACATTTTGAGGTTTGCAAGGGATTCTGGGTAACAGAACCTTGTGAGAGCCAGACAAGTCACCCCATCCTGGATTCCCCTGGGTGTCTAGTTCTAAAACATGTATAGGTTTGCTAGGTTTCCCTTGGTGCCGTCAGAGCTAGGGTTCAAAACCTACAGCTAGGCACATTGCAAAAAACGGGCAGTTTTCACTGTGAAAATGCGGTGTTTCCACGTTGCGTTTTGGGCCGTTTCCTGTCGCGGGCACTAGGCCTACCCACACAAGTGTGGTACCATTTTTCTCGGAAGTCCTATATATCCCCACAACCAGAAGGGTCCAGCAGATGTAATGGTATATTGCTTTCAAACATCTGTCATACTTACTAGAAGTTACAGGTGAAATCGTTGGCACAAATGGCTGGTTTTTTTAACTCATTTTCAATTTGTTCTATTTTCAACTGTTAGTTTCTATACAAAAACCTTGAAGGATCTACACAAATGACCCCTTGCTGAATACAAAATATTATCTACTTTTCAGAAATGTATAGCTTTCCAGGATCCATCATTGCTTTCATACCCATTTTACCATTAACTGGAAGGAGGTTGAAAGCACAAAAAATAGCAAAAATAGGCTATGTCCCAGAAAAATGCAAAAACTGTGTAACAAATTTTGGTTTTCTGACAAAAGTCTGCTTGTCCCTGAAAGCTGGGAAGATGGTGATTTCAGCACCACAGCCCCTTTGTTGATAACATTTGCAGGGAAAAACCAGACGCTTTCATCTGTAGCCCTTTTTCCCATTTTTCTACAAAAAAATTAAAAAAATTAGCTGTATTTTGGCTAATTTCTGGGTCCCCTCCAGGGGAATCCACAAACCTTGGCTACCTTTAGAATCCCTGTGATGTTTGAAGAAAAGGACGCAAATTTGGCGTGGATACCTTATGTGGTCAAAAAGTTACAGGGGCCTAAGCGTGAACTACCCCAAATAGCCAACAAAAGGCTTAGCACAGGGGGGGAAAAGGCCTAGCAGCGAAGGGGTTAAAGTGAAATCTAGAACCTTTTGCGGTACTCATCGAGTGCATATAACAGGCATTGTTGGCTTGATGTGTTGTTTACACCTCAGGAAAGGATTCCCTGGGGATGGAAGAGCGCTGGGTATGCTGCACAGAAGACCCCATGTTTGCCTTGTAACTAATGGAGCGTTAATATTCTGCACTGTCCCCTCCTTGGCAAGGATGGTTGAAGTGCTTGAGTGGGAGGATAGGCATTTCGTGTAAACGGAGTCACAGAGTTCATATTTTAATTTTTTTCTCTTTTTTTTATTTTTATTTTGCAGATCACCCTTTGTGTCTGTAACCGGACTCTCCTCTGTGGGATTTTCCGCTGGGGAGTTATTTTCACCTCATTGCATCTGTATTTGTTGGCTTCCCATTGATGCAAAGAGTATTTACAAAATAGGCTGCATTACCCATAATGCACTCTTTGGTGAAACCCTAAACTAACTTCTCAGGCAGACAATACTGCCTTCGGAGCTATAACCCCATTCTTTTCTACTTTAGGAGAGCAAACATATCCTTCTCTGGGAGTGCACCCAAGTTGTGGAACATTATTCCACTGACAATCACAATTGCATATTATAAAACCCTCAGTTTAAATGCCTGGTTTCCTATGCCACTTCCTTCTATAAAGGAGTTGTCTAATCCAACTACCTTGTACTTATGCCAGTGCTAATATTTCGTAATTGTAGTTTATTTACAATCATGGTGTATTTACATATATACTAATAGGTGTTGATTCTCTTCCTTTGTGTAGAGTGTAATACTGCATTATTCTGGCATATAGCATTAGCCTCATGTATCAGTGTGGAATGCACTAACTGTATTTGTAACTTACCCCTAGCGCTGTGTTACCCTCTAGATCTGGTGTGCTTTACAATTTGCACCGATTGTACGTTCATTTCGTGGATCGCTTTTCTTTCCTTGTTTAACCATTCTTTTTCAACCCCCCCACAACCACCCCCCACTTTCGTGTTGCTTCTTCCCCTTCTACCCGCCGTCCTGGTGGCTTATTCCCCTCCACCCTGCCTCTCCATTTTGCTTCTTCCTCTGCACCACGCTTTGTTTTGCTCTTCCCCCTCCGTGTTGCTTCTACACTGGTTTTAATGTCAGGGTCTTTGATTTTTTTAACACTTCATCGACAACCTACGCTTCCGCCATGTTCAAATAATGTCAGCACTACACTTTACCAAATATAGTGCCCTACAATCCCCAATGTCACTCTCTTGCACCCAGTGCTTTAAATGGGAAAAAATAAGTGCAGGTACTCATTAAAATGAGCTAGAGGTGTAGTGAGGGGGCGGGGCTAGGGGCGGGGCTAAGGGCAAGACATTATGATACTTAACTTCTATATTAGTTGCAGCACATACCAAAACACATGAGAAATGTGTTTATATAAACAAAGCAGGTTAACTCATTACACAAAATGAAAGAGAAATGCGATAATACGTTAACATTTCCTTTTTTTGCAATAGTTGCACCTTCTTAATGTCATACTGTTAATTGCTATTTGGCACAATACTATCTATTTTTGAGCACGCGAGTAGGAAGAAACTGAAAATACCCCCACGTCGCACCAAAGCTCTTATGGCACCAAGCAAATGAAGCAACTCATCATGAACCTCCCCAGAAGATATCTCTGGTCTCTTCCATCAATCTATCCATTCATTCTTTCATCCTACCATTTACCTGCTGATGTCCACCATTTAACCTTTACATTCTATCGTCTATTCAGTCTTTCATCAATCATTCAGTTTTTCACCATTCCGTCTATCCACCCTTCATATCCAAACCTATCCATCATCCATCCATCTCCAAACCTATCCATTCATCCTTTCACTCATCCATCTCTTTATCCACCCTTTCCCTCGTCCATCAATCCTTTCGCTCATCCATCAATCAACCCTTTCACTCCTTTATTCTATCCACCCGTTCACTCAATCCCTCCTTTCACTCATCCATCATCCACCCTTTCATCCATCCTCCCTACCTTTCATTCATCCATCCAAACTTTCACTTATCCACCCATCATCCTCCCTTTTATCCAATCATCCACCCTCTTTCACCCATGCATGCTTTCACTCATCCATTCATCTATACATCCACCCTTGCTCACTCATCCATCCACTCACTCATCCACTCACCCACCCACCAACCCTCCCTTTTACGTTATTTATGAATCTTTGTCGCAGAGCAGACATGTACAAACAAAGTGCCACACATTTTCTTTAAAATACCTCCTGAGAGTGTCTTGATTCTCTCTCTCTTCTTTCACTTTTTTCTTACAAAAACAGGCATAGACACAAACATAGCAGACACACAAAAGACTCAGGTATGATAAAAGCCATCTTTTCTCTTCACCTACCATAGCTTTTTTAATTGCCACCAGGGCCAGACTGGCCGTAGCCTGATTGCCACTGCCAGGGGACTGACATGATTCCTGTGCTTGCAGGAACGCACAGGATAGTGTGAATGTGATTGACAGCACAGTGCCTGAATAGACCCTGCTCTGTCAAGCACAGCGTGATGGTGAGCACTCGGACATTATTCAAATGAGCCCTGCTGAATAGCTCAGCTGGGGCTCAGATCGGTGCTGCAGAAGCAGCGCCTTGGCTGCCAGAGACACGTTCTACTTCTGCTCACCAGCACTGCCAATGAGCCTACCTTTTCATGAGTACTGGTACTCTCCAGGGCAGTAGAGAAGTGCCGGTACTCAGAGCGATAAATCTAAGAAGTGCCGGTACTCAGTACCGGTGAGTACCGGCCCATTTAAAGCACTGCTTGCACCTACATACGAGCCCCCATGCGCTGTACATGCACACACATGTACAAACGCACATGTGAAGCTGCCTAATACCTAAGCTTTTTCTTCAAGCTTATGGATGATCTCTCGTACCGAGTTCGCCACTTACTATTATTTTTTAATATATATTTTAGTTCTTTAAGAATAAAATAAAGACTTGCTTTCCCATTTTCAGCATGAGCTGACATGTTAAATGTTGATTGCACTCCGCAGTGAAACCCCCTAGATTGCCACATTTGAGTAGACAAATACACAAGGCCAAACCTAGCGCCTCTGGAAGGATGAATGCATGAGCCACGGTGACGGCAGCAGGGGTCCAGGAAGTCACCTGCAGCTCCATTGCTGCATCACCGACGTGTTAGGTGATATCTGGTAAGCGACACCACTTCTCAATGGTTTGGTTAATCCCACGGAGAATCCCTTCTCCCCCTGGAAAGAACAGACCATGGAGGAGGATGGTTTCTTGGCGGCACAGAACTTAAGTGCTTACTTTAGAAACAAGCAGAGAATGGTAATATTAGCTCTTGAGGAAGATAATGATCTAATTAATGTGATGGCGCCCTTTACAGCTGCCTTCCATCACTTTACCAAGCAGGAACCTCTGTGTCAAGATTATAAAATGGAAGGACAACACACAAAAAAGGCTTGTTCTGTAAAATGCACATCTGAAATCGCCTATAAGCAATACTTACTGATAAGGTATAGTAACAACCATTTTTCAAACAAGTTGCAGCGTTTACACTGAGGCATGACATTTCCTCTTTTAACACTGTGTGTGCTTATGTGCCCGAAATAACATGTTTCAGCATGCAGTCAACAAGCTACCTTATTTATTTATTTATATTTTATTTTATTTATTAAGGAGTTTTATATAGCGCTAGCCTGACCCGAGGGTATCGGAGCGCTTCACAACAGTTTTTTGAGCAAGATTCATACAATAAAGCAGCATTCTACATATAAATTCACTTCACAGCAGTTTTTGAGCAAGATTCATACAATAAAGCTGTATTCTCCATATAGGTGCGGAAAGTCCACGTGTGCTGAGCAGCATTGAGGTAGTACGTGAGTCTTGAGATAACCTCATAGAGTGCATGTTGTCTAGGGGTGGATACAGTAAAGCAGTATTCTACATATAGGTTCGGACGTTCAAGTGTGCTGAGCAGCATTGAGGTAGTCCGTGAGTCCAGGGATGACCTCATAGAGAGCACGTTGTCTTGGGGTTGAACCACTTAGGTTGGGGGGAGGAGCGGATAGGGGTCAAATAGCAGGGAGGAGGTAAGTCTTAGAGCTACAGTGTCTGGGAGAGATGACGAGCAGGGATTTGCGTTTAGATGGCGGTTATCCGTTCTGGGGAGAGCGGTTGAGGAAAAGGACTTTTAGGTGTTTTTTGAATTCTGTGAAGGATGAGATAGTCCTGATACCGACTGGGATAGCGTTCCAGATTTTGGGTGCGTTTCCGGCGAAGGACCGTGCGGCAGTTTTTTGTTTGCATGTTTTCATAGGGATGAGTAATAGGGTGCTGGAGCTCCTGAGGTTCCTTGTCTGACCAGCCCTCTTGAGCTTGCAAGCCAAATACTCAGGTTTATCTGTGTGCAAGGCTTTGTGTGTGAGGCAGGCAGTTCTGAAACTGGCACGCAACTCGACTGGGAGCCATTTTAGTTCTCTGAGTGCTGGTGAGATGTGGTCGTATTTCCTGATTCCAGTGACCATTCTAGCTGCCGCGTTTAGGGTAGTTTTGAGGGGAGCTAAATGAGATTTAGTTGTACCAGTGAGGGTGGCATTCCCATAGTCGAGTCTGGATATCACCAGTGATTGGGTGGCTTGTTTGAGGTCGTTGGTTGGGATGAATAGTTTTATTTTGTTAAGTAGCTTCAGGTTGACGAAGACACTCTTTGCGGAGTTCTTGATGTGTTTGGCCATGTCGAGTTTTGAGTCTAGGGTGATTCCTAGTGATTTAACGGAGTGGGTCAGAGTGTGATTGCCGTTAAGAGCATCCAGAGCTTTTAGCCATTCCGAGATATGAGGGTTTTCTTCTTTGTTGGCGATGAGGAGGATTTCGTTTTTATCTTGGTTGAGTTTTAGGTGGTTAAGCGACAGCCAATGTTGGATTTCTTTTAGAGTGACATTTAGTTTGTGAATGTCATCTATGGAGGAGGTTTCTAGATAGATCTGGGTGTCATCTGCATAGAGGTGGAAAGGGATGTTAGCATTTTTGAGTAGGGTGGTGAGGGGTTCCATGTATATGTTGAACAGTTGAGGTGAGAGCACTGAACCTTGGGGTACGCCCCTGTTGACGGGGTGTAGGTCGGAGGTACAGTTTTTTATTTTTATCCTTTGTGAGCGGCTGTGTAAGAAGGAGGAGAACCAGCGTAGGACCACCTCAGCAGCACCTACCCTTTCTTGCAAAGCCTTGACGAGAAGTTGGTGATCAACCGTGTCAAAGGCTGCCGATAGGTCTAGGAGATTGAGGAGGCAACATTCATTGGAATCGAGGGATTTGTGGATGTCGTCTGTGATGTTAAGGATCGCGGTCTCGGTGCTATAGCCTTTTCTGAAACCCGATTGATGGGGGTCAAGAAGGTTGATGCTATCCATGTGCTGAGTCAGTTGTTGGAGAACGCATTTTTCAAGGATTTTGGATAGGAGGGGGAGATTGGAGACGGGTCTGAAGTTATTCAGTTCCTTGGAGTCAAGGCCAGGTTTTTTTAGTAGTGGCGTGACTTGGCCAACTTTGAGGCATTCAGGTATGCTGCCGGTTCTCAGGGAGCTGTTTATGATCTTGCACCAGAACGGTGCTATGGAGAGTTTCAGTCTTTTGGTCAGCTGGGTGGGTATCGGGTCAAGGACGTGAGAGGCTAGTTTGGAGGTGGAGATCAGGTTGAGGATCTCAGTTTCCGGGATGGGGTTGAAGGATTTCCAGGATTTTTTGGGGTGCTTGGGCGTGTTATCAATTGTCACTGGGGGCAGGCTTTTGCAGACGGGGTTGACGTTGATGTCCAGTGAGAGCTCAATCTTGGTGATTTTTTCTTCGAAGAAGTTGGCAAAGTTTTCACACAAGTCCTTGGAGGCCTGTAGAGAGGATTCCGGGGGCTTGGAGGTGCCATCTTCTTGTACGAATACCTGTGGGCCCCACATTTGAGTCAAGGACGGGCAGCCTGTGCCTTTCCGTACACCCCAGTGGACAAAATGAATACATTTGAGTTGGGCTTCCTGCATATGTTTCTTTTTAGTTGCATCATGCTCCTTTATTTACTTATTTCTGAAGCGCCATAGCGCTGCATGCTGTAGCAAGGTGTTCTTTGGAATGGAGCGCTTTAAATAACACGATGTGCCGCTGGCTCTCTAAATCAGACCGTGCACTCTCAAGTTCCACAATGTCGTTTACAGCACAGTCTGCATTGTGGGACACTCGGAGTTGTGTGTGAATATGGTGCATTTGAAATCGGAACACTGGCTGAACTCTGTGTCGCTGGTTTTCCAAGGGGTGCACTTTGACGTACAAATATGCCATTTAAATCACAGGCACTTACTTATGCGGTAAACGTAGGCGCTGTCAGAAGTTGTCAGAACACATGTGAGAAAGCATGCATTCGTGCTTGCTGTACGCTATATTTAACAAGCATTGGCATAGCCAATAGGTCTCGCCTTTGGGACCTTATAAGTGTTTAGCCATGCAGCACATTTTCCTGGGTGTTGTGCAGCCAGGAATTGACGAGCTATACAACTGCTACACACTAGTTCAAGTAGTCTGATTTATAAATATATATAAGATAGTTTCGTGCCACTGGTACATGGTACAGGCTATGTGTGGTAACAGCTGCTTTGTAATGGCCGTTTCCCCTCCAGTATGCAGTAGCTTTGCCAATATTATATGGTTCCCAGATAGCTCTGTGTCACGGAGGCCGCAGTTCTTCAGTCCTGGATTTTCTTTGAATAACCTTGTGCATTCTGGGAATTTGCGGACGGTTCCGGTTCACTTAAGTCGATTGAATCGAACCAAGAGGCCACAAACAATAGTGTGTAAATGAAAAACTTTTGTATTTCTGCTTTTGTACTGTTTGAAAGGCAAGTTAAAAACTACTGTGCTTGTGAAATTGCTGCTCTGAAATCTATTTTTGAAATAAAATGAATGCTTATAAAAGTTAATCCTACCTTACTACCAAGAGTGTATTTTTTAAATAAATCACCATAACCGAACAATTTTCAAATTGTATTGTATTGTAATTGCATTTATATAGCGCTTACTACATCTGTAGAGTCATTTAAGCGCTTTACTGCGGGTAGCGGGCTACTCCGTCCCCAAGGTAAGTGGTTAATCCTGATTTATTTCGGTTATTATTAGTTATTGTTTATTGTCGGTTAATGGGATTAATTGTAATCTCTCACAGCAAGTAACTCCAGTCTTACTAGACCTTAGAGTGGCATTCCATACTAGGAACCTTGATAGTTTACAGGTGACTAACGGGTCGCTCTGTACCAGTGAAATAGTACGGAAGTGGCTGGCCTGCTACATACCATTAGCTTCTTTCTTTGTCCTCTTCATTTAAGCTTCTTTCAGAGCCCTTTCCCGTGAGATATAAGATAACATAAACACACACATATCCCTAGCTAGTTTCATGACATTCATTTTCCCCTTGTACATGTACATCAATAACCAAACTGTACTGTGTCTAAGGGGACAAATAGAAGGACTTGTTACGCTTTAGAGGCTGCATCCTGAAGACTAATCACCTACACGGCAAAGAAGTGCCTGAAATTAAACGCAGGAAAAAAACAACTGGCTTTTACTTGGAGATTTTGTGTATCCTTCATGTTGTGTAATATGTAATCCCAGAACAACTGGAATGATTTGATTCTAGTGTATTTTCTCTATGAATTTAGTTCACATAACACAAAAAATTAGCAACCAGGAAATGATGTGATTTTACAAAGGACCCGCACTGAAACCTGTTTCTGTCCACGTTCTGCATTCTATCTCCTCAGATTATGGCCCCATTACATCTGCTGTGCCAGGCGGTTAGAACTACAGAAGATACCTATATTTTTTGACAGGAGACCACAAGTACTGTGTTTGCTCTATAAGCAAGGATGCTTCATCGGATTAATCATATAGGCTTGTATCACTGCGGAATGCTAGACAGTAAGACTCTCTCAAAAGTGATCACTAGCTGGGTGCCAAAAGAAACAGTCCATCCAGATCAGCAAAACCCCAATTTAAAACAGATCTTGACTTTGCTTTCCTGTATTAAACCCAGTTTTTTCTAAACGACTGATAGTTATATCTGAAAGAGACACATTAGTGATAGATTCCTTACCTTAGAATATCCCCAGGCGTCAGACTGGATCCGGAAAGTTTTTCGTCAGCAGTACCCCTGCGCGTCGGTAGGTGGCGTCGTACGGCTCCGCGTTCGTCGCTGGCGTCGTAAGCGCCGAGATGACGTCACGGAGACTACTTAGGCGCCACCCATGCGCGCTGACGTCAGTTCTTTCTTTTTCCGCGCCAGCAAGCGCAGATCCGGTTAGAGCACGTACCATAGTCACTTTTGACTAGTTATTTTTGGGACTTTTGTCTCTACTTCTTAAATCTTGACTCCTGGTGCCACGTAGGGATGCCTGGGTTTAAATCCTGCGGGGCCTGCCGCCGTACGATGTCGGTGGCCGACCCCCATGGCGTCTGTCTCTACTGTCTGGAGCGCGACCATGACTCCCGGTCATGTTCCGACTGACTGGCCATGGCTCCGAAGGCTTTGCGGGAGCGGTCCCGAAAGCTGCTGGAGGCCTGACAGTTGTCTCCGTGCCGTTCCAGGTCCAGGGGTCGCTCAAGGGACCGGCCGCGGAGTCATCATCATCATCACTCCTCGGGGTCCAAGTCTTCGCCCTCGGAATCGGGTAAGCGACGTCACAAAAAGAAGTCGAAGAAGCGCGTACGCTCTCCGACCTCCCCCCGTCGGTCTTCGGGCGCGGACGAGGGGGCCCGGGGTCTTTCCCCCGCGGCTCCATTGGAGCCTGTCAGTCCCGCGGCCTACCCGCCATACCCGGGTCCGTCGGTGACTCCAGCCCAGGTACAAGACTTTCTTGCCACCATGGACCGCCTTTTCAGGCTAGTCGGGTTGGGGTTTTAGGTGCTAAGGTTAAAGATATATCGTTACACAAGTAGTAACTTGTGCATTAATGAAAACTGAAAAATATGTTAATTTGTTGATAAAGACTTTCCATCACCTCTCCACAATAATTCATTATTTTCTATTGGTGTGCTGCATTTAACACTATTGATTGCCCCACTCATTATCTCATCTTCATATCACATACTGGAGGATGGGAACTGGTTTTCATCCTCTTTAGATCTCTTGATGCGCCTTGTTTTCTAGACCCTAAACTCTACCAGCGGTTTTTGATAGCTTCCCAATATCTCTTTGGCTCACACCTCAGCAGTGATCTGACTAAGCACAAATCTCTATTTTGCCACGTTACCCCCTACAAACATATCCAACTACCTAACCATCCATCACTTTTCCGCTATAACATATGCTGTTCTGCTCAGACAAACCATCCAATTGTCGTATTTATGTTAAACCCCAACCACCGATCAAAACTGCTTAGATACCAAATAATTACTGCTACATGGACTCCATAACAAGAGTTACAGTGCCCCCTCTCAAAAAACATATCAGACTGAGATTTATTCTTCCCTACATCCTAGAGTCATACAGTCCTTAAAGCACTCTTCCACAAAGTAACATAAAAACAAAACCCACACAAAAAACAAATTCCCTATTCGCAATTGTGCAGTTAAAGATAGAGCCATTTCCAGTTGTTAGTAGTAAAGGCTTCCCCCTATCACAACCAAGTCAGCTAAAGCTTTTTACGACACTATGTGGCAATGAAAGTGATCACTGTATTAGAACGTGTGCCGATAGGCTATTTAAACCCTCACACATCCTCGTTCCAGCGTCCACTACCCCTCCCTACACATCAGAAAGTTGTTAAAGCCATTCTCTCTGTCATAATGTTTAGATGACGCCTGCGCCAGATCTGAACGCAAACGAAGCGCAAAGATACTTTCATCCTAACGAAAGGAGAAAGAAACTCACGTTTTTAAAAATAACCATCGCCGAATAATAACTTAATACACCATAAATCAGTATAATTAAAGCCACGATAAAATATATATGTGTGTGTAATTCACATAAAAATCCTATTTAATAAAAATACTTTTCTGTGTCAGAAAGAGCTTCTCCCCACCCACATCAATAATAGTGAATTAAAGGTCCAACCATTTTTTCTTTCAAAAACGTTCATTAAGGAGCCATTATTCAACACAGCGATATTTTAACACGTTCAACGTGTCGTGGAAACGTCTAAAGAGCAGTCCTGGCTGTAACCACTGGTGGAAGTTCAGGAAAGCCGAACGTCTCGAAAGAAATGACACTTCGAGACAACCCACTAATGGCGGCGCAGTATCAGAATAGTGAGAAAGGCGCGCGTGAAGCTTCAACAACACAGATCTCAAAACCTACATGCTACATCGGGAGTAAAGACTATCTTCAATCTCGCCGTTCATCGCCCCATCCTCTCTCTCTCTCAAGAACAAACCGCACCAAGAAACAAAATAAGATGAGACCTCCAACACCCAGCTACTCCACACGATGACCAACGACAAACAGCTACAGAAAACCACAGGAGCACACGGAAATGACTCACGACAAGGCGCGTGCCCAAACAACACCGCCATCATAGAAACATAGCACCTATTGGTGGAAATAAATAGGAAGTTCCTGACTTCAACATGGCCGTCCATTAATTGCGCACGGAATATAGCAATCAAAAGAACAAGCCCGCGAGTGGTGCGCGCGCGCGCTGCAAGGAATGTAAGGAATGCAGCTGCCGATGCTTGCTCCCGCAAGCAAAACGCATTGGGAGTGAACATTTGCAAAAGAGGTGGGACATGCGCCCGCCTTTACCCATTTGCAGCCTCCCATTTAAAATTGACACAGCCAACAGCCAACCAAATGCGTGGGGGGAGTCAGACCCACACATAAAAGTTTAGACTGATTACATGAAGCCTCCCATAAAGCAGCGCATGCGCGCTGCGCTAGGCTCGACCTAAAAAGAGAAATGAACTGTAAAAACTGGGAAACCAGACCATAAACAGGCTCATAAACAGCACAAAAAAACCTAGTCAGTTCACCTACACAGCTACCTAGAAACTTACCCATCACTTACCCATCCATCAATCCACCTACCTATTCATCCACCCATTCACACGTGCATTTACTGATACATTTACACATTTTCATATACACTATTAATCCAACAACTCACCCATTCACGCCCACACGCACTCATACATTCTTTGATTGATCTACTCACCCACCTATCCTTCCATTCGCCCATCAGTCAACCCAGGAGTGACCCATCCTTCACCTCAGCCAACTATCTACTTTCATTCAATCTATCCATTCATCCCATAGTCGACCTAACCTTCTTCGCGTTCTTTCTGCATGCAGGGTCAGAATTGTGGTGGATGGTGGCTGTTTTGACATTCTTATAATCGCAAGACAATTTGGGGTCTGCTCGAGTTTCCTTCTGTTCCTTCACTCATGCTAGTCAAGTTAGTCTAGGGCGTGTGGTTAAAAAAACACAGAACGTGAAAAACACCACAAAAAGCATGTTTTTCTAGGCAGGCCCTGAAAAAATATCTTTTTGCATGAAAAGTATACCCCAAAGATGTTTGCTGGCGAAATCTCCCACAAAATTGTTTTTGCGGGCAAGCTTTACGCTCATTAAAATTTTGCAAAGGTTGGTGTACTTAGCAATTTTGAGAAGTTGCAATGTTACTGACCATCTCACAATCAGCAAAAACTGTTGAATGTATCAGTTGGGGTGCTTATTAAAAGCTTATTGGCTAGGTCTATATTTGTGTAACTTGCTGAGCCATCTTACCCAGTAATCTTTTCCCACCTCCCTTATTTCAGGCTAGTGATTATCCCAAGTATTTTATCAAGGTGCATTCCAGTTTAGTGGCTGATGCCATTATTAATTACTTTACTGCTTTTACTCGTGCTTCTGTTATTTAAAAAAAAATATATATAATAATTACAGGAAGTCGATGTGTCTTCCCTGTGTTGTGGTGATTACCGCCACCTGGGGATGTCATTATGCTAAAAATACATGTGAGCGAAGCCATGTTGCAGTAATGTGCGATAATGTGCTGCATCGCTAAATACTTATAAGGTCCCAAAGGCGAGACCGATTGCATTGCAAATGCTTGTTTTAAATGTATTCAATGTGATCATGGGACAGAGGAGCGCATATTGGTGTAGCACCAACACGCCAGTCAAAGACTCTTTTGTCCACAAGTGACTACTATGAGGCTGAGTCAGGGGCAGCCGGAATGTTAGATATATAGGGCCTCATTTATGAAAAGTGTCGAATCACTGGGCAAAAGCATCGATGTGACACTTTTCATAGCGCCATCCTTGCAACACTATGGATGCACCGTATTTACACTACGCTGCTCCAAGTCACAAGGATTGACCAGATACGTCCGGAATCCTGACGTACCTGGTGGCGCAGTAATGACACATTGCTGGAGTGTTTCGGTAAACTGACACAACTCCAGCAATGGTGTCATTACACATGGGCGAGTCCCATGTAAAAGGCCCTGTGTCACTCCTTACGCCTGTTTGAAGCAGGCGTACGAATTGTGACGCAGTCAAGTTGTAGGAGTGGCGCAGTGCAAGCTCATAGATTTCACTGCACCACTTCTACAAGGCTTTTTTACATGGGACGTCCACCCTTCATACATTATACCTAATGCATGTATTATGTAGCGCAGGGCTTTACAAAGTGACGCATCTGCCTAGATGAGTCACTTTGTAAATAGGGCCCAGTGTGGGGCATTGTTTACACTGCTGCAGCGTCACTGAGAAGAGACAGAGTTTCTCCATTTGGTATCAATCACCTTATCACCCACTTCAGCATGGTAATTGTTGATTTCGCCGGTTTTTACCCCTTCTATACTGACCCCTCTATTGTCTTTTTTCCTTTTCCCCTTAATGTTTTACAGGCAATTTTACTCAGGCATGTAATACAATGTCCTGATGATGATCCCACAATTGCTCAAAAGGGATCGAAACATCGTCGACTCTCTGTACACCGTAAACGCTATTGTACCTGTCATTACACATGTGTAACGGTGTCTTCACACATTGATGCTTGTCCTATGTGAATGTATGACATACAAGCATTCGTTCTACCTGAGCCTTTGTTTTTGTTTATGTTTTTGTTTTATGTATACTTAGTTAGATGGAGGACTGTGTCCCACTTTATTTTCTGTAAATACTTTAAATATTAAATCAATCCTGTCCCGCTGGACAACTTTAAATATAGTACTGATTCTGAGTCTATATTCACCTCTCCTTGCTTCTATAGTCCTTGTTTGGGACCAGCGTGTCTAAAACTCGCAACGGTGGCGTAAGGCCTTCATAAATAAGGCCCATAGAGTTTACTACCATTTGAGTATAAAGGTGTTCACTTTAAGTAACTTTTCACACTTTCACCAGCATTTAGTGAACTCCAATCACACTGGCACCCGAGAGCTTAGCAGGAAAGCTATTGTATGGGTAAGTGTCAAGAAAATCCCATGAGAGTCATCATAAGCGTGGATCAAGGTCACTGTAGACTAACATAGACATATGTTGGGAGAAGTAGAATGAAACAATTTCCCAAATGACCTTCTCAGATCACAGAAGCGCACTAATCTTACTAGCGTGGGACAGACTACTGGGAGAGATGATTGAATATCTCACCCTCTTGAGCAGGGTTCTGCAAAGTCGGTCCTGGAGGGCAAGATCCATGCCAGATTTTTAGCATATCCACATTTGGATAAATGTACTTATCTTAAAAATCTGGCATGGATCCGGCCCTCCAGGACCTACTGGTGAGTTGAATAAAAACACCTGCCTGAGTGGTCTACATCTTGCGTTCTGCTCTGCTCGAGATACCTCTCTCACTACCTCTTAACTGCATGTAGCAAGCTTGCTGATCCACATAAAACATATTTATACAAGAATATTTCTATCTTCTACAAATACCACATTAAACAATATGATAATCATTTCAAAGCTGCTACCCTTTATCATCGAAGTGCTGTTTTAGCACCCGATGGGCTGACATGCACCTGTCTATCAAGCCTTAACTGAATTCTGCAATTAAAAATATTCTGTTACAATATTCTCTAAAATATATTCAGTATGGCTATTTTATATTCTTGTCTATTTGTTTCATATATTACAATGGGCAATTTACATCTAAGCACCTTAGATCTGGAACAATATCACTGTCTCCATAAAAACCATCCCAAACCTGCTCCAGTTCTGTTAAAGACACACCTCTTTTACCCCTTGCTGCTGAGGCTTCTCCCACCCCGTAGTCCTGACCCCTTTTTATTTATGGGGCATTTCACTCTTAAGTCTTTATACGTTTTTTCTACAAAAGGCATGTAGACCAAATTTGTTAGGGGATTCTGAAGGTACCCAGGGTTTGGGGATTCACCTAGAGGGGACTAAGAAAATAGCCAAAATATAGCAAAATGTTCTTTTTCTGATGGCATCAACAAAAGTTTTTTTGTGCTGAGATCACAAACTTCCCAGATTCCAGGAACAAGTTAAGGTGCAAAAATGTTTTTATACCACAGTTTTTGCATTTTTTTAAGTGTTAATCCATTTTCATATTTTTTGTGGTTTCTACCTGCTTGCAATTGGTTCACCCATATGTGAACCCGGAAAGTTATAGGTTTTGAAAAGTAGACGAAATTTCAAATTCAGAAAGGGATAATGTATTTAGTTCGCTCAAGGTTATTGAAGAGAAGCTAATTGTTGAATTTAAAAAAATAGTGAAAATAAGTTCGAAATAATAGCAATTGGTGACAAGGTTTTCATTAATATTTGTTCTGCCAAGATGGCTGATTTTACAAGACCAATTTACCAATATGTCTTATAGACCCTTCTAGTTGCAATGATATACAGTGCTCGTTGGTTCTCTAAAAACAGGTCTAATGTAATGAATTTAAAATAGGTAAGAAGAAAACCTAGGCATTTTTCAAATGTGCCCTAGATACTGAAGGCCTCATTTACAATGAATTGGCGTAGAACAGCGCCACAAGTCTGCCCTACGCCAATTTGAAAGGGCAATAATGCCCAAAATTTACAAGTCCTTTCTGCCTGGCAAGGGCACAATTTGGTGCCTAGCGCCAACGCAGGCACCCTTGCACCATGGTGCAAGGGTGTCTGCGTTGTTGGCAGGATTGTTTTTGTGCAGGAATCCATGAAGGCTTTTTCCTTTTTGTATGTGTGCTGCAGCACACATAAAAAGAGGAAAAATAAAGATATTTCTCCTCGTTACGCCTCCCCTGGGGAGGGGTTCCATTTTTGTTTTACTAATCATCTCTTTATTGATGATTTTGTGGTACAGAGACAACAAAAAAAAGCCATTGTACCTTGAGCGCAGCAAGGCCACAGTATTCTATTACATTAGGCTAACAAAAGCCACCAAAGACAGTGAAATCAGTTGCATACTTCCATATAGTAGCAGGGCGGCCAGGGAGTATAAGAAAAGCAGGGGAATATCAGTGCAGCATGTTTTGAACCCCCCCTCCCCCAACAACTTAACAGAGATAGAAAGAAATGTTTTTAATGTGCTCTAAGGAGAGGCGCCACTGTAGGCTGAAAACAACCATCCATTGCAATCCTACTTCCCTAGAGGGCCTAGGGAGTGGGTCAAGGAGGGGAAGGAGAAGGTGGTCAGAGATTTAGGCTAGGAGTGAGCGCTCATTCGAAGAGCTGGAGTGCTTTAAGCCTAGGTGGCGTGAGGCAGGAGTATTCCAAACGGGAAAAATATTGTATAAAGGGTTGTCAAATACAGGTAAATTTCCCCTCTGTGTGAGTAATTTTATGAGAAAGCAATTCCATAGCTAGGACTTGCCACAGGCGCGTGAACCATTAAGCTATGGGGGCAGCAGTAGGTTTTTTCCAATGTAAGGCTATCAGTTGCTTGGCAGCCCCCAACATGTGGGTGATTAAGTGCCATTCAGCATGCGTCATGGCTTGTAAGTGTTGGTGTCGGATACCAAGAAGGAATGTCTGGTAGTAATCTGGGAGCCGGAAGCCTATAGTCCCCCTAATGTGGCTGAAAATATATTTCCAAAAGGTGATAATGCTTGGGAATGGCCACCATATGTATTGGAACACTCCTGGTGCCGAGATACAGCACCAGCAAAGTGGAGAAGTTGAGGGAAAGATAGCGTGAAGCTGGGTAGGCGTGATATACCAGCGCGTCATTACTTTGTACGTCGTCTCGCGTTGGGCCATGCTTTTCGAAATCCGTAGGATATCGTGCCAGAGGTGCTCCCATTGTTTCGTAGATAAGTCTTCCTCAATGTCTATGTGCCATTGTGTTTGGTAGGGCTGTGGATGGACAGGGGTGGAGTGTTGGAGGACCTGGTAGGTGTGCAAGATGAACCCGCGGGTCCCGTCAAATGACCGAACCAGGGTCTCAAGAGCTATCAGTTGGTGGATGGCCCCCAGCACATTAAGTGGGGAGAGAGTCCAGTGGCGTAGCTCATAATATTGTAGTCTAGTGGACTCAGGGAGACGGAACTCCTATTAACATTGGTCGAATGACTCAAGGGAATCACCATCAAAATAATCCCTACGAGTGCGACAGTTGCCCTATCTTCAGTGGCTATAGGAGTGAACTGCAGAGCAGGAGTAAAGTCTGGGTTGCGTGCGAAGGAGGTGTTGGGCGAAAGGAAAGTGGTAAGTCCTCATTTCACTATGACATTGTCCTATATTTTCAGGTCTGTTTTAGTAGGGATGGCAATGTAGGCGCTTCGCGGTCTGAGAAGCCACGCTAGGTCCCAGAGGAGTCGACAGGTTTTGGCGCGGTCCATTTGAAAAAAATGCTTATCGCTCTCTTGTATAACCCACTCTGAGAAGAAGCGGAGGTGTGCAGCCCAGTAATATTCAAAGAGGTGAGGGCACCCTATCCCTCCCCTATCCCAAGGGAGCATCAGCACTGCGTTGGAAAAGCAAGGATGTCCTGTTGGAGGCACAGGATCTCGTCTTGGGGGATCGGTGTAGGTAAACATTGGAAGAGGTAGAGTATTTTTGGCAGTAGAGACTTCTCTACCACATTTCAACTGCCCAGCCCCAAAACTTGGAGTGGTTTCAAGAGGTGGTGGTCTTCTAAGACAGATTTCCAATATTCTGGCCAGTTGGCATTGTCCAGGTATCCAAGGTAGGTGTAAGCCTGAGGCCCAGGTATTGAATGGATCGAGCTGCCCATAGGAAGGGTGTGAAGGATTGGAGTGCCGATAGGTCTGCAGCAGGGATAGCTAAGTTCAGGGCTTGGGACTTGGTCAGGTTGATCTTGAAATACATACAACAAGGAGCTCTGAAGGGAAAACAAAAACCGGCCAGGTCGCCCTCCACTCAATAATCAATATAAATACACAAAAACCTGCTCTGTAAGGCACCTCTCTTAAGGTTAAACAATATAAGCGGAGGTAGGGATTCACAACATTTAGTTCCCATATACGCCTCTCTTTTTTATAATGAGGTAGTAACCTCCCGCTTTTTTGCCTTCAATTTAAAATAAAAACGTTTTTGCAAATGGCAGTCCTCACAAACACTCTTTAAACCCTGACCACTGTGCAGGGGGGTTAGTCTAAAAGGTGCAGGAAATTACAACATCCCAATCAAAAAATAGTGAAAAGGCCAGATGGTACCTCACGTGCGCACCACCAATCGGGCTAGCTGGTTGGTACTCACCAGTAATGCCCACTTAGATCATCATTGGTAGCCATCTTGCTTCAAAACATAATGATGCAAAAAGTGTCCAAAACAAACCAAGATCGGTGCTGAGAAAGAAGTGAAGTGAAAGAATCACATCCCACGATGCGACAATGTGAATCTAAAATTGAGATAAGTTGCACATTGCTCAATAACAACTTTATTTATTCGTTGTGCACTTATTCAAATTAAAAATCGGTTGCCTAGCATGCATACCGCTTCATACTGAGCCGACATGTTTCATTGCCACAATTATTTCAAGGCAATTTCTTCAGGGCAGAGAGGTCGCCTGGCACCAGTACTGGACACTTAAATGACTTTTTCAAGAGCTGCCAAATGCAAAAACAGAACAAGTACACACCCATTACTCACATATAGTCCTTCCGAGGAGAATATCTGCCAAACACTCCTCACAACTACCAAATTTTATATTACCATAGATGAGCCATCGGTCTTCATACCAGCTCTTCTCCTTTAGATAATGCAAAAGACTCCCACTGTGAGTCCTCACAATGGATCAGCACTCCACTGTAATGCCAATCTACAAAGTAATAAAAATTGTTATTATTCTTCCAACGTACACACACTGGTCCACTACACACTCCTTACAGCCACAGCTCACTATCATCTGCGTAACTGAATGACAGGAGCTCTTATCAATATGTACTCCTGGTATCACGGTCATCCCGTAACCGCTCCGAGCACTATTATATGCACTCGTACATCGTCCGCCAATCTCGTAATGATCCACTGGACAGACAGGCTGCTCACAACTTCAATCTCTTCTTACCCTCATCCTATATGTTAAACGCCCTTACCGGCTGGGGCCTCACGGAGCGCTTTGTCTCGACCGTTTGCTACACCGGCTGGGCGCTGCCCAATTACTTCCGGCGTCTGCAAAACGTCGGCGCCATCTTGGAACGGGATATCTCAATCAGACAGCCGACCCATTACACTACGTAACAAAGCAAAACTCTGTATAGCTTTTCCTTTTTTTAAAAAAAAGACTGTGATCTGCAACTCGTGCATCGTCATAATTATTGGCACTATAGGATGCATGTATTACTTCATTTATGTAGCGAAAAACTTTATCAAAAACCTTGTCGACGAACTTTCTGGAGTTAATATAGTCTGGAGTTATCAACTATCAGTACTTCATCACTTCACTGAAGCCTGTTGATAAAATGAATCTTCGAACCATGTGTGTAACTCTAAGGTCACTATGACAACTAACTCATATATTCCACTCAAGGAGATTATAGAATACAGGGTAGCTGTCCTTGCCCTCCTTTCTTATACAGGGCAAACTCATCACATCTCTCATATCAGGATGGGGTTCTTATGTCACGAAAGGTTCCTACTGCCCATTATCACACTCATAGGGTAGTGTGATGTGTTCAAAGGCTTCTCCACATACTACACTCATGGACACCAAAACAGAATAGTCTTTCAAACTCGTTCAAAAACGGTTAAAGCTTCACTTTATTCCATTCTATAAAATCATTGAGCCCAATCTGGTCACTTTTCTCCTGAAAAATCCAGCGTGCCTCTTTAGAGGCCAGTACTCCCTCAATATTCTGCGGGTCCCCCACTATTTTCTCCAGTACAACCCAAGTAAAAGTATGTCTCTGCTCATAACAGTGCTGTACTAGTTTAGTGGTTAACTTTCCTGTCCTGATGGTGCTGAGATGTTCCTGCACTCTGATTTTGATCTTTCTAGTGGTGAGGCCAATATAGTGCAAACCACATTGACATGTCAACCTATAAACCACATTTATGTTATTACAATTGCTGAATCGTGTCAAATACCACATCCTACCCGAGTGCAGCGTTACACTCAGAGTTTTCTTAGTCAAACTACATACCGAGCAAGTCCCACATGGATAATGTCCCGAAGGAACAGTGGTGTCTTTTAGTTTCTGTAGTGGTCTTGCCCGGGGGTGGACTAGTTTGTCCTTTAAATTACTTGACCTTTTGAACGCAAATCTTGGGGGGGGCATTTTAAAGTCTTTAGTGGACAATAATGCCCAATGTTTACGTATTGATTGTCGAATCTTGGTCGCTAAAGGGTCAAAAGTCATCACCACAGGAACACACTCATCTTTGGGTCTTTCATTCTTCTCTAGTAGGGCACTATGTGGAGTATTTAGAGCCCTTTTCTTAGCTTGTCTGATTATCTTGTGGGGTGAATTCCTCTGCCTCAGTTTTTCGCACAACTCTTCTGATTGTTCGAGGTATGTTACAGTAGTGGAGCAGTTCCTGCGGTATCGCAGGAACTGGCCCACCGGCAAGTTATCCCTTAATGCCCTGGGGTGGTATGATTGATATAACAGGAGAGAGTTCTTATCAGTAGATTTCTGATGGACTCCAGTGCACAAGGTGTTACCCTCAACATTGATATCCAAATCCAGGTAAACCACCTTTTGCCTGCTGTACGTCCATGTAAATCTCAAACTGGCATCTTGCTGATTCAGCCAATCAAAAAACTCTAATAGAGTATCCTCACCGCCAGACCAAATACAGAGCACATCATCTATATACCGCTTCCAGAGGCGTACATTCCTCTGGAAGGGGTTAGACTGATGGTAAATGATGTGCTCTTCAAACTGGCCTACATAGATACAGGCTAGACTTGGCGCCATAGTTGCGCCCATGGATGTTCCTGTGGTTTGCAAGTATAGCTGGTCTTTATAACTAAAATAGTTTCGTGTAAGCGCAAGTTCGATGCATTGCAGTATGAAAGACTGTGGTGCATCATAAAACCACTCTTGTTCCCCCAGGGCCCGCGCTGCTGCCACCAGCGTGGCGTCCTGGGGTATACAAGTGTAAAGTGATTCGATGTCAATTGTGACCAAAAATTCACAACAAGGGTCGAAATGCAGGCCCTCCATAATGTTTAAAACCTCCGTCGTGTCTTTAATAAAGGACTGTTGTTTTATTACCGATTCTCTGAGGAAAAAATCGGCAAACTGTGACAGTGGTTCCAAAACTGATTGGATCCCCGACACAATTGGTCGACCGGGAGGTGGGCGTTGCGGCTTGTGTATTTTTGGAAGGATGTAGAATGCTGGAGTCCTGGGCTTGTTGTTAATCAGAAACTCCGCTTCCTTAACAGTTATCCATTTATTTTCTTTTGCAGTTCCTACCATATTTTTAATGATCTCCTGCAGCTCATCAACCGGGTCACGGTTGAGTGGGTGGTAGTTATTACGCATCCCCAACAATCTAGTTACCTCAACATCATAATCGGTAGAATTCATAACAACCACCGCCCCACCCTTATCGGCTGATTTTATAATGAGCGAATGGTTGTTCTGCAGACTGTTCACTGCATTCCAATCTTCACGACTCATATTATTGAACACCTGTGACCTACTACTTTGTTCAAGGGTGATGATATCCTGTAACACCCTGTTTTCAAACACCACAACTTCTGGTCCTGTCATCGTAGTAGGAGGGCAGAACTGAGATGGTTTCTTTAATGTTGTATTAAACAATGATGGAGGACCCTGCGGTTTGTTGGCAAAAAACTTTTTCAATTTTACCTTTCTCATCGTCTCATGGAATTCAACTCTACATTTAAATGCATCATGGGTCGGTGTGGGAACAAATCCCAATCCTTTATTCAATACCCTCTCCTCACTTGAGGTGAGAGTATGATCCGACAAATTCACCACTATATTGTTCATGTCAGATTCCGCCCACGGCTGCGTGTTATCCTGGGGGAATACGTTTGCCACAACTGGCTCTGATTGCCGCGTCCGCGGCCTCTGCCTGTTTGACCACCCCCTCTGTTGCCCCTTTGGCCTTGTTCTAAAAAAGACCTAAGTAGTGCACCTAAATCTTCGTTGCTTTTCTCTTGTTGATTAAACCTCACTCTAGTAGGATTAGCTTGCTGACCTCCTTCTTCCTCTTCACTCGAGGTGTTATCGAATGTCCAATTGTTGGGTATGCGTCTGGTTTGCTGTCTCCCCCCTCTTGCCTGCCTCACTGGACGCTGTTGTTCTGGACCTGGTAAGTAATACTTGTCCTCCACATAGGGAAATGCCCATTCGTGGGAAAATCGTTCAAGGTTACGCTTTAGACCTTTTATTTTTTGATTGATCATATAGTTCTTATAATCGCTAAGGTCCTCTTGGATTCTTAAAAGTTGTTCTTTGGTGTCCGTGAGGGTAGTATCTTGTTTAATACTCTCTTCTAATTCTAAAATTTCCTTCAATAGTTCTTCGCTTAACCGTTTAGCAGTATTAATTATAAGGATTAACCAATCACGTGTACATTTGTTGGCTATATAATTCCAATCCAATCTAAATGTTTTATCTTCCAAGAAGATCCTTGGTTCAATCCTGACCAACAGGCTCGCCGGGGCTGCTCCTGCTCTCAAATATTCTGTCATCAGCGCTCCATGGAGCGCTACTCCGACCTGTCTCTTCTTAATAGTACTTAATTTTTCCCATTCCTCCCTTGCTGATGTAGCATTCAATAAAGGGGCATCAGGGAAAAAAGAAGGACCTGCTAAAATTGCTGCGATTTGATCATCCGAAAAGGCCAAACAATTTTTATCCATTTGACCCAATGATCTTCGCAAAAGCTGGCTCTTCAAAAAATCGACTATCTTCTATATTGGTTACAAATGGGTGTGTACTTAAAATCGTAATAACGCTCTCACGGCTGATCCGCCGTCCTTAGTATACATACAACAAGGAGCTCTGAAGGGAAAACAAAAACCGGCCAGGTCGTCCTCCACTCAATAATCAATATAAATACACAAAAACCTGGTCTGTAAGGCACCTCTCTTAAGGTTAAACAATATAAGCGGAGGTAGGGATTCACAACATTTAGTTCCTATATACGCCTCTCTTTTTATAATGAGGTAGTAACCTCCCGCTTTTTTGCCTTCAATTTAAAATAAAAACGTTTTTGCAAATGGCAGTCCTCACAAACACTCTTTAAACCCTGACCACTGTGCAGGGGGTTAGTCTAAAAGGTGCAGGAAATTACAACATCCCAATCAAAAAATAGTGAAAAGGCCAGATGGTACCTCACGTGCGCACCACCAATCGGGCTAGCTGGTTGGTACTCACCAGTAATGCCCACTTATATCATCATTGGTAGCCATCTTGCCTCAAAACATAATGATGCAAAAAGTGTCCAAAACAAACCAAGATTGGTGCTGAGAAAGAAGTGAAGTGAAAGAATCACATCCCACGATGCGACAATGTGAATCTAAAATTGAGATAAGTTGCACATTGCTCAATAACAACTTTATTTATTCGTTGTGCACTTATTCAAATTAAAAATTGGTTGCCTAGCATGCATACCGCTTCATACTGAGCCGACATGTTTCATTGCCACAATTATTTCAAGGCAATTTTTTCAGGGCAGAGAGGTCGCCTGGCACCAGTACTGGACACTTAAATGACTTTTTTCAAGAGCTGCCAAATGCAAAAACAGAACAAGTACACACCCATTACTCACATATAGTCCTTCCGAGGAGAATATCTGCCAAACACTCCTCACAACTACCAAATTTTATATTACCATAGATGAGCCATCGGTCTTCATACCAGCTCTTCTCCTTTAGATAATGCAAAAGACTCCCACTGTGAGTCCTCACAATAGATCAGCACTCCACTGTAATGCCAATCTACAAAGTAATAAAAATTGTTATTATTCTTCCAACGTACACACACTGGTCCACTACACACTCCTTACAGCCACAGCTCACTATCATCTGTGTAACTGAATGACAGGAGCTCTTATCAATATGTACTCCTGGTATCACGGTCATCCCGTAACCACTCCGAGCACTATTATATGCACTCGTACATGGTCCGCCAATCTCTTAATGATCCACTGGACAGACAGGCTGCTCACAACTTCAATCTCTTCTTACCTTCATCCTATATGTTAAACGCCCTTACCGCCTGGGGCCTCACGGAGCGCTTTGTCTCGACCGTTTGCTACACCGGCTGGGCGCCTCGTATTTAAATTTCCGGGACGCTGCCCAATTACTTCCGGCGTCTGCAAAACGTCGGCGTCATCTTGGAACGGGATATCTCAATCAGACAGCCGACCCATTACACTACGTAACAAAGCAAAACTCTGTATATCTTTTCCTTTTTTTAAAAAAAAGACTGTGATCTGCAACTCGTGCATCGTCATAATTATTGGCACTATAGGATGCATGTATTACTTCGTTTATGTAGCGAAAAACTTTATCAAAAACCTTGTCGACGAACTTTCTGGAGTTAATATAGTCTGGAGTTATCAACTATCAGTACTTCATCACTTCACTGAAGCCTGTTGATAAAATGAATCTTCGAACCATGTGTGTAACTCTAAGGTCACTATGACAACTAACTCATATATTCCACTCAAGGAGATTATAGAATACAGGGTAGCTGTCCTTGCCCTCCTTTCTTATACAGGGCAAACTCATCACATCTCTCATATCAGGATGGGGTTCTTATGTCACGAAAGGTTCCTACTGCCCATGATCACACTCATAGGGTAGTGTGATGTGTTCAAAGGCTTCTCCACATACTACACTCATGGACACCAAAACAGAATAGTCTTTCAAATTCGTTCAAAAACGGTTAAAGCTTCACTTTATTCCATTCTATAAAATCATTGAGCCCAATCTGGTCACTTTTCTCCTGAAAAATCCAGCGTGCCTCTTTAGAGGCCAGTACTCCCTCAATATTCTGCGGGTCCCCCACTATTTTCTCCAGTACAAGCCAAGTAAAAGTATGTCTCTGCTCATAACAGTGCTGTACTAGTTTAGTGGTTAACTTTCCTGTCCTGATGGTGCTGAGATGTTCCTGCACTCTGATTTTGATCTTTCTAGTGGTGAGGCCAATATAGTGCAAACCACATTGACATGTCAACCTATAAACCACATTCATGGTATTACAATTGCTGAATCGTGTCAAATACCACATCCTACCCGAGTGCAGCGTTACACTCAGAGTTTTCTTAGTCAAACTACATACCGAGCAAGTCCCACATTGATAATGTCCCGAAGGAACAGTGGTGTCTTTTAGTTTCTGTAGTGGTCTTGCCCGGGTGTGGACTAGTTTGTCCTTTAAATTACTTGACCTTTTGAACGCAAATCTTGGGGGGGGCATTTTAAAGTCTTTAGTGGACAATAATGCCCAATGTTTACGTATTGATTGTCGAATCTTGGTCGCTAAAGGGTCAAAAGTCATCACCACAGGAACACACTCATCTTTGGGTCTTTCATTCTTCTCTAGTAGGGCACTATGTGGAGTATTTAGAGCCCTTTTCTTAGCTTGTCTGATTATCTTGTGGGGTGAATTCCTCTGCCTCAGTTTTTCGCACAACTCTTCTGATTGTTCGAGGTATGTTACAGTAGTGGAGCAGTTCCTGCGGTATCGCAGGAACTGGCCCACCGTCAAGTTATCCCTTAATGCCCTGGGGTGGTATGATTGATATAACAGGAGAGAGTTCTTATCAGTAGATTTCTGATGGACTCCAGTGCACAAGGTGTTACCCTCAACATTGATATCCAAATCCAGGTAAACCGCCTTTTGCCTGCTGTACGTCCATGTAAATCTCAAACTGGCATCTTGCTGATTCAGCCAATCAAATAACTCTAATAGAGTATCCTCACCGCCAGACCAAATACAGAGCACATCATCTATATACCGCTTCCAGAGGCGTACATTCCTCTGGAAGGGGTTAGACTGATGGTAAATGATGTGCTCTTCAAACTGGCCTACATAGATACAGGCTAGACTCGGCGCCATAGTTGCGCCCATGGATGTTCCTGTGGTTTGCAAGTATAGCTGGTCTTTATAACTAAAATAGTTTCGTGTAAGCGCAAGTTCGATGCATTGCAGTATGAAAGACTGTGGTGCATCATAAAACCACTCTTGTTCCCCCAGGGCCCGCGCTGCTGCCACCAGCGGGGCGTCCTGGGGTATACAAGTATAAAGTGATTCGATGTCAATTGTGACCAAAAATTCACAACAAGGGTCGAAATGCAGGCCCTCCATAATGTTTAAAACCTCCGTCGTGTCTTTAATAAAGGACTGTTGTTTTATTACCGATTCTCTGAGGAAAAAATCGGCAAACTGTGACAGTGGTTCCAAAACTGATTGGATCCCCGACACAATTGGTCGACCAGGAGGTGGGCGTTGCGGCTTGTGTATTTTTGGAAGGATGTAGAATGCTGGAGTCCTGGGCTTGTTGTTAATCAGAAACTCCGCTTCCTTAACAGTTATCCATTTATTTTCTTTTGCAGTTCCTACCATATTTTTAATGATCTCCTGCAGCTCATCAACCGGGTCACGGTTGAGTGGGTGGTAGTTATTACGCATCCCCAACAATCTAGTTACCTCAACATCATAATCGGTAGAATTCATAACAACCACCGCCCCACCCTTATCGGCTGATTTTATAATGAGCGAATGGTTGTTCTGCAGACTGTTCACTGCAATCCAATCTTCACGACTCATATTATTGAACACCTGTGACCTACTACTTTGTTCAAGGGTGATGATATCCTGTAGCACCCTGTTTTCAAACACCACAACTTCTAGTCCTGTCATCGTAGTAGGAGGGCAGAACTGAGATGGTTTCTTTAATGTTGTATTAAACAATGATGGAGGACCCTGTGGTTTGTTGGCAAAAAACATTTTCAATTTTACCTTTCTCATCGTCTTATGGAATTCAACTCTACATTTAAATGCATCATGGGTCGGTGTGGGAACAAATCCCAATCCTTTATTCAATACCCTCTCCTCACTTGAGGTGAGAGTATGATCCGACAAATTCACCACTATATTGTTCATGTCAGATTCCGCCCACGGCTGCGTGTTATCCTGGGGGAATACGTTTGCCACAACTGGCTCCGATTGCCGCGTCCGCGGCCTCTGCCTGTTTGACCACCCCCTCTGTTGCCCCTTTGGCCTTGTTCTAAAAAAGACCTAAGTAGTGCACCTAAATCTTCGTTGCTTTTCTCTTGTTGATTAAACCTCACTCTAGTAGGATTAGCTTGCTGACCCCCTTCTTCCTCTTCACTCGAGGTGTTATCGAATGTCCAATTGTTGGGTATGAGTCTGGTTTGCTGTCTCCCCCCTCTTGCCTGCCTCACTGGACGCTGTTGTTCTGGACCTGGTAAGTAATACTTGTCCTCCACATAGGGAAATGCCCATTCGTGGGAAATTCGTTCAAGGTTACGCTTTAGACCTTTTATTTTTTGATTGATCATATAGTTCTTATAATCGCTAAGGTCCTCTTGGATTCTTAAAAGTTGTTCTTTGGTGTCCGTGAGGGTAGTATCTCGTTTAATGCTCTCTTCTAATTCTAAAATTTCCTTCAATAGTTCTTCGCTTAACCGCTTAGCAGTATTAATTATAAGGATTAACCAATCACGTGTACATTTGTTGGCTATATAACTCCAATCCAATCTAAATGTTTTATCTTCCAAGAAGATCCTTGGTTCAATCCTGACCAACAGGCTCGCCGGGGCTGCTCCTGCTCTCAAATATTCTGTCATCAGCGCTCCATGGAGCACTACTCTGACCTGTCTCTTCTTAATAGTACTTAATTTTTCCCATTCCTCCCTTGCTGATGTAGCATTCAATAAAGGGGCATCAGGGAATAAAGAAGGACGTGCTAAAATTGCTGCGATTTGATCATCCGAAAAGGCCAAACAATTTTTATCCATTTGACCCAATGATGTTCGCAAAAGCTGGCTCTTCAAAAAATCGACTATCTTCTATATTGGTTACAAATGGGTGTGTACTTAAAATCGTAATAACGCTCTCACGGCTGATCCGCCGTCCTTAGTATACATACATCAAGGAGCTCTGAAGGGAAAACAAAAACCGGCCAGGTCGCCCTCCACTCAATAATCAATATAAATACACAAAAACCTGGTCTGTAAGGCACCTCTCTTAAGGTTAAACAATATAAGCGGAGGTAGGGATTCACAACATTTAGTTCCCATATACGCCTCTCTTTTTTATAATGAGGTAGTAACCTCCCGCTTTTTTGCCTTCAATTTAAAATAAAAACGTTTTTGCAAATGGCAGTCCTCACAAACACTCTTTAAACCCTGACCACTGTGCAGGGGGGTTAGTCTAAAAGGTGCAGGAAATTACAACATCCCAATAAAAAATAGTGAAAAGGCCAGATGGTACCTGACGTGCGCACCACCAATCGGGCTAGCTGGTTGGTACTCACCAGTAATGCCCACTTATATCATCATTGGTAGCCATCTTGCCTCAAAACATAATGATGCAAAAAGTGTCCAAAACAAACCAAGATCGGTGCTGAGAAAGAAGTGAAGTGAAAGAATCACATCCCACGATGCAACCATGTGAATCTAAAATTGAGATAAGTTGCACATTGCTCAATAACAACTTTATTTATTCGTTGTGCACTTATTCAAATTAAAAATCGGTTGCCTAGCATGCATACCGCTTCATACTGAGCCGACATGTTTCATTGCCACAATTATTTCAAGGCAATTTCTTCAGGGCAGAGAGGTCGCCTGGCACCAGTACTGGACACTTAAATGACTTTTTTCAAGAGCTGCCAAATGCAAAAACAGAACAAGTACACACCCATTACTCACATATAGTCCTTCCGAGGAGAATATCTGCCAAACACTCCTCACAACTACCAAATTTTATATTACCATAGATGAGCCATCGGTCTTCATACCAGCTCTTCTCCTTTAGATAATGCAAAAGACTCCCACTGTGAGTCCTCACAATGGATCAGCACTCCACTGTAATGCCAATCTACAAAGTAATAAAAATTGTTATTATTCTTCCAACGTACACACACTGGTCCACTACACACTCCTTACAGCCACAGCTCACTATCATCTGCGTAACTGAATGACAGGAGCTCTTATCAATATGTACTCCTGGTATCACGGTCATCCCGTAACCGCTCCGAGCACTATTATATGCACTCGTACATGGTCCGCCAATCTCTTAATGATCCACTGGACAGACAGGCTGCTCACAACTTCAATCTCTTCTTACCCTCATCCTATATGTTAAACGCCCTTACCGCCTGGGGCCTCACGGAGCGCTTTGTCTCGACCGTTTGCTACACCGGCTGGGCGCCTCGTATTTAAATTTCCGGGACGCTGCCCAATTACTTCCGGCGTCTGCAAAACGTCGGCGCCATCTTGGAACGGGATATCTCAATCAGACAGCCGACCCATTACACTACGTAACAAAGCAAAACTCTGTATATCTTTTCCTTTTTAAAAAAAAAAAAAGACTGTGATCTGCAACTCGTGCATCGTCATAATTATTGGCACTATAGAATGCATGTATTACTTCGTTTATGTAGTGAAAAACTTTATCAAAAACCTTGTCGACGAACTTTCTGGAGTTAATATAGTCTGGAGTTATCAACTATCAGTACTTCATCACTTCACTGAAGCCTGTTGATAAAATGAATCTTCGAACCATGTGTGTAACTCTAAGGTCACTATGACAACTAACTCATATATTCCACTCAAGGAGATTATAGAATACAGGGTAGCTGTCCTTGCCCTCCTTTCTTATACAGGGCAAACTCATCAAATCTCTCATATCAGGATGGGGTTCTTATGTCACGAAAGGTTCCTACTGCCCATGATCACACTCATAAGGTAGTGTGATGTGTTCAAAGGCTTCTCCACATACTACACTCATGGACACCAAAACAGAATAGTCTTTCAAACTCGTTCAAAAACGGTTAAAGCTTCACTTTATTCCATTCTATAAAATCATTGAGCCCAATCTGGTCACTTTTCTCCTGAAAAATCCAGCGTGCCTCTTTAGAGGCCAGTACTCCCTCAATATTCTGCGGGTCCCCCACTATTTGTCGCTGGAAGGCAGGAGGCATGGTAAAATCATTGATGGCAAAGATTTCCTTGCTGCTATTAGTGCTGGCGTTGATGCAATCTGCAAGAGCTGTGTGCTTGGTGTTCCGTATCTGCTGGTGGTAGCGTCTTAGGGCTGACTTGAAGATGTCTTTATCTGTGCTGTCTTGACTTGTTCTCCATTTGCACTCTAGCTGCTTGCAGTGGTGTTTCATCAGCCTGTGTTTCTCTGTTTACCAGCTGGTCCATGGTCAGGCTCTTGCCTTTGGTTGTGCTTGAGGGGCCAAGGTATCAGCACATGTGGTGATCCAGGTGTTGAGGTTTTTGATGGCTTTGAACAAGTCGCTGGTGTGCTTGGGCCAATGCACAGAGAGGGTAGAAACCCACTCTTTTTTTAGATGCTTATCCAGTTCCGATGGGCAGTTCCTGTGGTGGTAGGTCTGTGATGGTGCGGGATGGGTATACTGAAACTGACCAGGGAGTGGTCTGTCCAAGTCATTGTTGCTGTCTTGCCGACTGTGATGTTGCTGATTGAGTAGAAAATAGGGTCCAATAGGTGTCTGACAGTGTGGGTGGGTTCAGTAATGTGCTTGGTGAAGCCAAGGTTTGCAAGGTTTTCTAGATGGGCCATAGAGTTTGGGTCGGTGCAGTCTTCTAGGTGAAAGTTAAGGTCTCCAAGGTGTCATGTCTTTTATGATAGTCCTGTCATGTATACCCCTATTACATACATTTGTCCCATCCACACGACAATAACGATTCTAAACAGGTGACCTTTTACCTAGTAGCTTGCTCCTGTCTCTTCGACACCAGGCTCTTAGTATTCTATCATGATCCCTGTACCTGACGTACATAAACATGTCTCCAGGCATGGCAGAAATATTCTGTATAAGGGTCACCACTTTTTTCATCCTTGGCCAACAGCCAGCTGTGCATGATCGCATTTGTTTGGAAAAGCATTGGTGATTGTTTTAAAAACATATCGATTCTAGAAAAACCCTGGAGTGACCACTTTAGTATAAAAGACCCTCACTGCCCCCTACGAATTAGAGGAGAATTCCTTCTAAGCTGACACTGGGTCCTGCATGCTGAATCTTCAACATGCAGTGGTCTGACATCCCTTGCGGGTGTCATCCTCGACGCAGAGACAGGGTCCTTCGTTCCCAACCATCAGGTGAGGGGGTTTGTGCTTCCCTAGGGGTTTCTTGGCTGCCCATACATACACATACGCATACACATGCTACACTTACAGATCTAGGCTGGGTACTTTTATGCAAATTACTTAGGGTGTGCATTTTAGGAATATGCAAGTGCTACTGTTTTTATCTGAACTGCTTATGTTCATCCTATTAGCACTACGGTAGAAATGTATCTACTATTACTATATTGGTACTAGCAATCTCTTTCGTATGCTTCTGTCTCCTGATTGTCCCAGCACACATGTTTTACACAAGGCTGTCGCTGGTCCAATAAATACTTATCGAAACGTCCTAATCGCCATCCTGTGTATTTTCTGAGAGAAAGAAAGCACGAGTGTCTGAGCGAAACTTACTAAACTGTTTTCCACGATGCCTGAGGAATCAGGGTTGTCATGTTCGGTGGTTGCCAGAGACTACCTACACCACTGTAGAATACAGGGGGGTGGTAGTAGCACCGTAGAGCTAGCTGGTCTAATGGCTGACATACCCTGTGGGGGTGTCCAGAAGCAGTTGGGACATCAAGCCCTCAGTTTAGGTCATCCATAGCATGCAGGTCCTGGGGGACTCCTAGGAACTACACAACAAAGGAGAATAAAGGTGCTGGCTTTGATGGGGTGCTACAAAGTCCATGATGTCGCTGGCGAAATTGGTGTGGGGTCCAGGTGGTTCCTCAGAAGGAGAAGTTGGCTATGATGTGTATCTTGAACTTGAGGTGTTCCATGTAGCTGGTGGGGGTGTCCGTGTAGGTGGTGCAACAAATCGTATCTTTGAATAGGATGGTGACTCCAGCTTCAGGGCTTATACTGAAGGTCTTGCTAACCATTTTGTAGCCATCGGGGATGACGGTAGCGATGTCCGGTGCCAAGTCTTAGGTTTAGCCATGTTTCTGTGAGGAACAGTAGGTCCGGAGTGTGGTTGTGCCGTAGGTCCCATTTCTCTGTGGCATGTTTGGTGAGCAAGCGGTTGTTGAGGAGCATGTATGCGAGTGTGGTGTTTTATTTGTGGTGTTTGGTCTGTGTGAGCATGAGTGTGTGGTGGGTGTAGGGTGTGAGAGAGTTGATGAGAACTTGCAGGAGGCGCAAGTGTTCTGTGATTCGGTATAGCAGTAGTGCAGCAAACAGAAGCTGAGGTTAAGAGCATAAATATGCAATCTGGTGAGTCCTGGGTAGTCCAACTTGTGTGGATCCTACTACTTTTTCTTCTGCTGAATGCCCTGCAAACCTCAAACTTTTTCTAAAATTACGCATTTTCTACACGTTTCTGTGAGGGAAAGTTCCAGAATCTGTGGGGATCCACAAAATTACTAACATCCAGCATTCCCACACTTCGTCCATTAAAAATGGTAAACCACTTACGTGTCTGGGCATAGTGCCTGCGACATGACAAGCCCCAAAACGCAACATGAAGGCATCAAGTTTTTGCCATGAAACTGGCCCATTTTAGTTATGTGAGTAGCTATGGTATTTGGGCCAGGACTCAGCTGCCACTCGGGGAAAACTTCCAAACCCAGACATTTCCCAAAACTAGACACTCATGGGAGTTCAGTGTGGTGTGACTTGCGGGGATCCCACTATGTTTTCTTACCCTGAATCCCCTGCAAACTTTGTACATAAAATTGCACATAAAAATGTGCAATTTTAGCCAATGTTGGAGAGTTCCGGACTCTGTTCATATTCAGTTCTCTGTACTGGAAAGTTAATTATTCTAAAGTTGTCTTCTCCAGCAGCATTTTCCATAGTTCAGAGAGACATGCTGTGAGCTAAGTGAGTTTTCTAGTCCTTTGTTAGAACTGTACGATCTTTACAGACAGCTGTGCCAGGAAAAAGGTGCAGTGATATGTGGATTGATACTGTGAAGACGCTTGTCTCAGGTATTGCCTATGAATCTCTTCAGTAGATATTGACTGGCAAGGAGCCAATCAAAATACAGCATCATTGGTAGTATACAGTTGTCCGATTTACGAAGTAAAATATGTTACAGATATGAAATAACTTTTAAAATTTGTTTTTGACAATGAGAAAAAATGAAAGAAATGCCTCACCCACGTACATCATGTACCTGGCATGCTTCATCATAGGCCCTTCCGAGCTAGTACTGAATATCTTTCTTATGAGGGGCCTGGCATTTGTAAAATGCACAAGTGTCCAAAACATGCTGCTTGTGATTTTTATGTTGACTATCTGCAAATCGGCGTTATCACCTTCTACCTACACAAGATCCCTATGAAAACGAGCCTAGGCTAAGCTTCGACTATCTTTTCGTATCTCTGTCTGACTCTGTTACCTGACTAATCTGTGTGGGTGACACCGTTGTGGCAGTCTGCCTACGTTCGGGAATACTTGTCTTTCTTGGACCATTAACGCTCTAATTACACTAAATCCAACTACTTCCACTTTGCGGCAGTAAGTTTAGGTGTGTCCGAGGACATCTTGTACCCAATCTCTTGGACAGTGAGTGCATAACTACATTTGAAAACTTTTTGTAAACATGCTCGCCTAAGTTCTGTAAAGAGCAGTTCCCGAAAGGCTAAAGACTTTAGTGCTTGATGGTTAAAGTACTGAATCAAAACAGTGCATTGACTGTAATGCACCTGCAGTATGGCGTATGAAGCATCCACCACATTTTGACTGAGGATGAAGGTAGCAAGAAGCCACAAGTATGATCTATATGAGTAGTGTTTAAGGGGTGGGCGTAACTCTCGTAAATTGCTTTAACATAATTAAGTAAAATTATAGAAAATTATGCAAGATTACTCAATTTTATGCAGGGAGCGTGACCCTGCTTCTAGCGCTTATTTCTTAGTGCAAAATGCACCCCCTATGTCCTAAATGGGCCTGAGCATGCTTTTTGTGTTAAGAAAACACCCAGCTCTAAATGCAACAAAACAACGACAGCAGCAGTCACTTGTGCTCTTTTCCTATGTTCTTGCGGTAGGCATTTTCGCCCCACATTACTCTAAAATTCACAAGCAGGCGTAACCAAGTAATCTTTGGTAATTTTGCATCACAAGAGTAATGCAAAATTATCGAAATTACTCTGACTCCTCTGGTGTAATTAACATTTTGCTCAGGCCTAGTAGTGTTAGGTGCATTGATCTGTGAGTTACCCTTACCTTGACCATCTAGCTTTTACCTGAAGAGCAGCCTTCTTCTTTGTACTATAACTTATAGTACACTGTTTTGATAAACAAAAGGTCTTACGCCCGACCGAGCAATGAACAAACTATTGATCCATTTCTTTTGAGTGGAAAGGGACATAAAACTGCTTTTCTGAACCCAAAAAGCACAATGAAAAAAGAGTCGTAGGATTTCATTGATTTTTTCTGATTATCTTTAATGCCCATCTATTCTTTCTGGCTTAGATGCTCTGCTTGTTTTTCATCTATTTTTCAAGGACCCTAATAACTTGATTGAAGCTGTAAAAATTGAAGTTTGCTAATTTTGATTTGTTGTTCCGCAAACAAAACCAGCAAACCTATTGTAATATACAAAAGAGTTATTGTTATGTTCTGTCTTGAAATACAGATGCACTTTAAAATGTGGCATAAACCTGATAAATCCCATCCATCACATGCAAAACCAGAGAAACAAGCACAAAGTCCAATAAAATGAGTTACTTTTAAGTAAAATACACAGAAGCTACAAAATATACAGATGTAAAATCTTTTTCCCTTACTAAAAAATGTTACGGTATTAGTAACTCCCCTGGTGAGTAAATACTGGCCCGTTTTCTGAGCCACTTTTCAGGTGGGCCAAAGATATTGAAATGAATCAACATTGAATTTATTTTTGTTCAGCTCTTCTTTTTCAACTGGGACTGCATACATATCAAACATGGAATATTGACCAAACAATCAACTTTACAGATGCATTTATATACTACATTTTCTTAGGTGTCTTCTTAATTCAAGTCTGCACTGGAAACAATCGCTATGATCCTTCTCAACCAGTGAAGCTCTTTACCTGTAGAAAAGTGATCCGCTGAAGACTGCCCTTCATTTTTGCTCACTCCTGCAATCAAGAACATAACACTAGTGTTAATATTGAGATCGGTGCATACATCGATGAAAATTAAATATCGTCTTTATTAACAGATTCACCTGTTGCGAACTCTATATCAACCTTGACTCACAAATATGTAGTTAGACAGGCGTTGAGACGTAGGCCCGGGAATTGTTGATTGATAGGTCACAAGTGGGAGGGTGCATAGCTGGCAGGCAAGCACTCGGGCAGGAAATTCTTGATCAATCCCACAGATAGGCGCGGTGACATTACAATGGTCAGGGGAGATTGCCTCGAAAAAGCACACATGGCCGCAGAGGGTACACATGCTCCTAAAAACTTCATAAAGTCAGATGCCACATGAGTTAGGAACACATAGCCAATCAGGACCTCGCACATGTAGTGATCACGCACTCCCCCTGCCGGACATCTGGACACATTCACCACTGGCCACACTGCGTCCACAAGAGGTCAAGACCCACCTGTAGTAACCTTTGACTGTTAGTTTATGACTCCATTGGCAGCAAACAACATTCCTCACCATATACGGTACGGTGGAAACTTGTTGTATTTTGTATATAAAAAGGACACAAACCAAATGTAAATTGATACAGTCCTCAGATCTAGCGCCTGCAACTGTTCTCCCGGCCAAACTGTTTAATTAAACAAACAATGTTCCTGTTTTGCCAAATGCCTCTTGTCTTCTGTTTTTTCTAAGGAATTCTAACTCAAGCAACATTTTGGCGAGCCAGATAGGAGGATTTGGATCTCGTACCTGACTGCAGCTGAAGGAAGGTGACCCGGCCTGGATGGATTCATGTTTGCGCAATGAGAAAGGTGGGCAGACACCGCAATTGAAGTTCTGCTGAATCGGAGGTCCATCCTGGAGCAGCCATCACAGAGGGTAAGAGATTACATCTGAACCTAAAACATAGTCTAAAGCATTTGGCATATGGTAGACTAGGGAGAAGCGTTAAAAGATAACCTGAGCACCCTGCTACTGACACGGTGTGGCATATTACCTATTTTATATGTCCTAACTTTATCAGTCATGAGGCGGCCGCGGAGGCTTTCCCCCGGAAGTCACCTTTCTTCAATAGCTGACGCTATCTAAGATGAATATAGTGTATATTGTGAATATAGCTCTTGATAACTCGCCGGATGCTGATTTTTGTGACATAGCTATCCTGGTTGGGCGGAGTTGACATCCCAGTCTCATAGTTTTTTAGTTCAACGGTTTCCCAGTGCTAAAGCGGTTTCTTAACACCCGTAGTATCTGGAAGGAGTGTGGGAGGTGCATCTAGCTTGACCCTGTGTTTTAGGGGTTGGAATTTGGATAGGGAAAACTTGGACACAGGAAACTGGGAGTAACTTGTGTGTGGTCAAGAGGGGCTGGTAATTCCAGCATTATTACTAAATGGTTTCTATGATTACCACCTTTGTTTAGGAGTGGAAAGTGGCAGACTATCCCGTTCACTTAGGAACATATTCCACGTTAGTTTGTCTCTTGCTAGAGGATAATATGTGATGAATGTACTAATTTTTTTTGACAGAGTATTTTTTCTGTCAACCATTATTGAAATATATTATTGGATGTGATGATATTGCATTGACGGTCTTTGAAAACTGTATTATGTGAAAATGTGAGATCGTGCTGATGCTATTCTAACATATTGCATATTCGTGCTATGTTGCAATACTACATATGGAGTCTTAACTTGTTTTATTGAAAATGCCCGTTCAAACTGTTTGACGTCAAAATTGTAGGCGCTTAGCTCATAGTGCGTAATTTTTAAGACTGCACCACGTAGGATTGCCCCAACGATTAGACCAGCAAAACTAGAAAATCATCATTTGAATTGTATTTTTCCAAGTAACTAAACTTGCTATAGATTCCCCATTAAAACATATGGAAGCTAGGTTCCCCAAACAGATGAAAAGGAGTAATAAGTTTTGCTAAGAGTGGCAATTACACACACAGGCACACACATTTCCCTAGCCTAAGGAGGGAACATTTGACACAAATAAAATAGAACACATTAAAACACATATAAAAACAAAATATGCAGGACAGAAGAGAGACAAAAGGGAGTCAGTGTTAAAATTGGGGGCTACCTTTGAAGAGCTTCAATCCGATAACCCCATGATGCCGATAGCGAGCAAGGTATCGGCAGCTCCCCCACCATATGCAGGGATGGATGTACTCAAACCAGCGCCCCCTGTATTAGGATTTTCAACCCAATAATAGTAGAAGCCGACAAGCCCTCCCACTGAAAGAAGGTCAGTCAGGTCTAAGCCCCAGAAATCCAATAGCAAGCAAGCCACAATGCCACTAGTGAAGCCTAAGTTCATAGGGAAGGTCCCCAAAAGCTCAACTCCCCACCCACCACACTCGACACCTCAAACGGGTCAGGTGAGCGTAAACGTGTGTCAGGGAAGTTTGTGGCAGTTCTCGATAGCAACTCAGTGAGCTCAGGAGATGAAGGGAGCGCCAGTCTCCTTGGAACCGATGACGAGGGTGGGGCTACAGGGTTTGCCCAGGTAGCCGAGGAGGAAATGAAGAGCGAATTTGAGGGGGAAGTCATGCTAACTAAAGCAGCACATAGCTCTGAGCAAAAGGGACAGGCCAGATGGCTCGAGAAGGAGAGGCGTGAATGGAGGCTCAAGAGAGAAAGGGCAATCAACAGGGAGTTAAAGCGAGGGTACAGGACAGTGCACCCTCCTCATGAGGGAAGCGAAGCAAGGAACAGGGCGCAGCACTGGGAGGAGTCGGAGGTAGATAAAAGGCTACGAGCAGGGCTCAGAGAATATATGACAATACAACTCAAACTAATAACAAGTGTGCCATTACAACATGTGTATAACTACGCCAATGCCATTACATTGAACTACCATTACAATGCAAACTTTTACCACGCATATTCCTTTACCATACATGCCATTACAACACAGAGGCATGTGTGGTATAGGCATACACTTGGTGAAAAGTGGTGAAGGTAGGTAAATAACTATATATATATATATATATATATATATATATATATATATATATATATATATATATATATATATATATATATATATATATATATTATATTGACGCTCGGTTCGCACCAAACACGAATCACTCTTGGACGGGTGCTATTGTGCGGCGGTGCACTCCGCAAATACTATGGCTCTGTTTCCTTTACTTTACAGGAAAGTAAGCACTCACGGGTGGCGTTTTTGAAGATATTTTATTCTTCCAGAAACAAACGCGTTTCGGCGGTCTGCCTTCCTCAGTGTTACTGACTCACCGGAAGCAGCCGTCTTTTCAACAATCATACAAATGCATAACAATCAAAAAGGGACTCAGCAAAATGCGTTTGAAATAAGCGCCATCTTGTAGTATGTGATGTACATATTCTATTCACATCTCAATAGTACATACGCAAATGCATTATAAACAATGAGATATCACAATTGCAAGTCACAATCAATTCTGTGATAGAATTCATTACATAATAAAAGCTTATATGATCAGATTCATTATACTTGTAATATACTTTCAATTATAAAAGAGACAAGTTTTCGCCCCTATTCAATATTATGTAAACATTGATCATGCCGTATATCGGCTAAGCAACACTGTGACATCATAATCAATACAAATCTTGCCATGGATCGGCAAAGAGTCCCTTTCATTTCAATTCTTAAAAAATACACGTTTCATAAGACACACACGATAACAATCTCAGGGGAACTTCTTAACATTATCAGTACATAAATCATAAGCCCAGATGTGATGCTAATTCCTCACCACTGTTCAGACCCTTGGGAAATTTTGTTTGTAAGTCTATAATATAACGCGATTCTAGCCTGCAAAGTTTTTGAATTCTGGCTCCTCCTCTTGTACTCTCAGCCACATGATCCAAGCCATAATATTGTAGCAAGTTTCTGTTACTAGAGTGTTTTTCTGCATAATGCCTTGCTACTGGGTACGATGCATCTTTTTTAGCAATCGCCCTCAGATGTTCCAGTATTCTGATTTTAAGAGGATGAATAGTGCTACCAATGTAGCAGAGGCCACAAGGACAGGTTAGACAGTAAACTGCATGTGATGTACTGCAAGTCATAAATTTAGTTATAAATCTTTTCTTTTTATATCTGGAATATTGTACGACAGAACCCTTTTACTGTTTGAGCAGGCTTTACATTTCCCACATGGGAAAAATCCTCGCATTTCCCTTAATGTTCTCGTAGGTTGAGGTTCCTTTTCAAGATGGCTACGTACTAACCTATTTCTCAGCGATCGTGCCTTTTTGAAGGTAACCAATGGATATGTTGGGATATCTTTGCTTATGACATTGTCAGTTTTTAAGATGTGCCAGTTTTTCTTAAGCATACGTTTCAGAAAATTAGCTTCTGCTGAATAGGTGGTAACCATCCTAAACTTGCCCTCATCTAAGTTATTCGACACTCTCCTATTTGTACTGCTCTCCTTCAATAGATGTTGCCTAGGGATCCTTCTTACTTTCTGAAGTGTTTTCTCTAAAAGAATAGGTTCATAACCTCTCACATCAAATCTGGCTATGCAGTCTTTTGCAGCTGCTTCAAAATCACATCCCCTCGAGCTATTTCTTTTTAATCTTAAAAGCTCACCATATGGGATGCTCTGTACGAGTTTGGGTGGATGATTACTAGTTGCATACAAAGTTGAATTTCGTAGGTTGAAACTGCAAAGACCATAATGCATGGAGGCATTATTTGAATAAAGAGACGCCCATTGGGGCGGGACTGTGTATAATTGTGCAGGTGTTTAACTTACCAGGACACTGATGTTCTTTTTGCAGGCTCGTGAACAAGGGCGGGAGCCTGAAACGCGTTGAGCCGACAGAGCTGATGCTTGGTGTGAATTTGACCATTGATCCCTGTGCAGCCCCTATACTGAGGAAGTAACACTCCGGGAGGCCATCCCCATTGGGGCAAAACTCTTCGTTGGATTTATAGCGGCTTTGTCAGCCGAGGGTGGTGGCCCGCCCAAAAATACGGATCCTGGGTGTTTGAAGGTTCCAATACCCATGCAAAAGGAACGGAGTGCTCCATGATAGGAGCGTTAGTATTGCCACGGACTGTGTTCTTATTGTCACCATCCCACTGTGGTTTTAATTTTAATTACAAAAGACATCAGCGCCACCCACTGGGGTTTAATTTCGTAGGTTGAAACTGCAAAGACCATAATGCATGGAGGCATTATTTGAATAAAGAGACGCCCATTGGGGGGGGACTGCGTATAATTGTGCAGGTGTTTAACTTACCAGGACACTGATGTTCTTTTTGCAGGCTCGTGAACAAGGGCGGGAGCCTGAAACGCGTTGAGCCGACAGAGCTGATGCTTGGTGTGAATTTGACCATTGGTCCCTGTGCAGCCCCTATACTGAGGAAGTAACACTCCGGGAGGCCATCCCCATTGGGGCAAAACTCTTAGTTGGATTTATAGCGGCTTTGTCCAGCCGCGGGTGGTGGCCCGCCAAAAAATATGGATCCTGGGTGTTTGAAGGTTCCAATACCCATGCAAAAGGACGGAGTGCTCCATGATAGGAGCGGTAGTATTGCCACGGACTGTGTTCTTATTGTCACCATCCCACTGTGGTGTTAATTTTAATTACAAAAGACATCAGCGCCACCCACTGGGGTTTAATTTCGTAGGTTGAAACTGCAAAGACCATAATGCATGGAGGCATTATTTGAATAAAGAGACGCCCATTGGGGCGGGACTGTGTATAATTGTGCAGGTGTTTAACTTACCAGGACACTGATGTTCTTTTTGCAGGCTCGTGAACAAGGGTGGGAGCCTGAAACGCGTTGAGCCGACAGAGCTGATGCTTGGTGTGAATTTGACCATTGATCCCTGTGCAGCCCCTATACTGAGGAAGTAACACTCCGGGAGGCCATCCCCATTGGGGCAAAACTCTTCGTTGGATTTATAGCTGCTTTGTCCAGCCGCGGGTGGTGGCCCGCCAAAAAATACGGATCCTGGGTGTTTGAAGGTTCCAATACCCATGCAAAAGGAACGGAGTGCTCCATGATAGGAGCGTTAGTATTGCCACGGACTGTGTTCTTATTGTAACCATCCCACTGTGGTTTTAATTTTAATTACAAAAGACATCAGCGCCACCCACTGGGGTTTAATTTCGTAGGTTGAAACTGCAAAGACCATAATGCATGGAGGCATTATTTGAATAAAGAGACGCCCATTGGGGCGGGACTGCGTATAATTGTGCAGGTGTTTAACTTACCAGGACACTGATGTTCTTTTTGCAGGCTCGTGAACAAGGGCGGGAGCCTGAAACGCGTTGAGCCGACAGAGCTGATGCTTGGTGTGAATTTGACCATTGATCCCTGTGCAGCCCCTATACTGAGGAAGTAACACTCTGGGAGGCCATCCCCATTGGGGCAAAACTCTTCGTTGGATTATTTGGACATAAGGGTCTACATCGAAAATGAGAAAATATGCACCAGAGTGTTGTATAAAGGGGCGTGGCCTCTGAACACCTCTCTGCAACGCAGCTCTCTGGCGCATACTGGAGGTATCTGGTGGGCCAGTTGGCCCCTAGGGACCCTCGGGATTGAGGAGGAATTAATTCTCCAACTTAAAACGCGCCACAGAGCGTGTTTGCAGACATGTCACTTCAGGCCCCACCCCCTTCCTTCACCATTGTGCAAATATTCCTCTAAAATCAGCCGAACTACGAATTCCGATTTACTCACCTGTTATCAGGAGAGACCTCAATGCTGCATCTTTGAGCCCAGTACTGATCCTGAAAAGTAATTTTAACCGTACTTACCAGTAACTTGAATTTCCTTCCATAGGATATCATTGCCTGCTTTTTGCTGAAAAAGTTTCTAAGTGTCGATTTTTGAAACATACAAATATTCCTCTAAAATCAGCCGAACTACGAATTCCGATTTACTCACCGGTTATCAGGAGAGACCTCAGTGCTGCATCTTTGAGCCCAGTACTGATCCTGAAAAGTAATTTTAACCGTACTTACCAGTAACTTGAATTTCCTTCCATAGGCTAACATTGACTGGTTTCACTTGGAAATTCTTCTAAGTGTGGAGTTTTGGAACTTTATAATATTCCTCTAAAATCAGCCGAACTACGAATTCTGATTTACTCACCTGTTATCAGGAGAGACCTCAGTGCTGCATCTTTGAGCCCAGTACTGATCCTGAAAAGTAATTTTAACCGTACTTACCAGTAACTTGAATTTCCTTCCATAGGCTAACATTGACTGGTTTCACTTGGAAATTCTTCTAAGTGTGGAGTTTTGGAACTTTATAATATTCCTCTAAAATCAGCCGAACTACGAATTCCAATTTACTCACCTGTTATCAGGAGAGAACCCAGTGCTGCATCTTTTAGCCCAGCACTGACCCTGAAAAGTAATTCTAACCGTACTTACCAGTAACTTGTATTTCCTTCCATTGGAATCCATTGTCTGGTTTTCAGCAGAAAAGTTTCAAAGTGTCGATTTTCACAAACTACAAATATTCCTTAAAAATCGCCTGTATGACTTAAACGCAATCTTTCAACTGTTTACAGGAGATGCACCAGTGCTGGATCCAGGATCCACCACTGAGTAAGAAAAAGTAACGATAAAACTACTTACCTGCTAAGTGAATTTCCTCCCATAGGATAACATTGGTGATTCTATGTGAAAAAGTTTCTGTCAACTTTTAAAATACAATAATATTCCTTAAAAATCACTACTGTAACCAAAACGCTTTTACTCAACTGTTTACAGGAGATGTCCCAGGACTGAATCTAGGATCCAGTCCTGTGGTTAGAAAAGTAATCCTTAAAGTAACTAATTGCATTTAACTAGAAATTCACATTGAGCTCAATGTTGCATTGTGTTTGAAATTGTGTTGCCCATTGCAACAACTGTAACTACTGTACTTAAAAGTCTATTGCCTATTTGCAAAGTATTTAAACTAAAGTAATTCATTCTGAGAAAGTATATTTTGTAATGTAATGTATAATGTAATTACAATGTAATTTAAAAAATAAAATATGTAAAAATAAATAGTTTAAAAAAATGTAGTAAATCAGTATCAAAAAAATAAATATAACAATTAATACATTTAAAAATTGTCATTTACAAAACCTTTGAAATTCACTGAAAAAAACCATAGGTTTCAGACATGTTATAGTTAGGAATTAGCATTTAAAAAACCTTTGAAATTCACTGAAAAAACCATAGGTTTCAGGCACGTTATAGTTAGAAATTAGCATTTAAAAAACCTTACAAATTCACTGAAAAATAGATGACATCATCCACGTGATAATCTGATGCACCTCCTCACACCCTAATATAACCTTTGATACACCCACTCTAAATTACAGACTGCCATTCGCAAAACCATAGACACTCCAACACCAATAACTACATACCCACTCACTGATTCTTAGGTCTACACACACATCCACTCACTCACCCGTACAGTCACTCATACTTACGGTCACTCAGTACAGGACTATCATATGCACTCAGACTCCTATATAGACACTCAAACACCGCCACTCATCCATAGAGGTACTCACACACCTAGTCAGTCATGCAAATAATTAAACACACTGCCATTTACTCACCTATAAAGTTATACACACACCAGCTAACTTACTCATACAAATACTAGCACATTCTTACGCTCTTATACAATCACTGATACAAGCACACACTCATCCATACAGTCACTCTCACAATCACACACTCTCGCTTATAGCTATTTATATACTCCAACACACATATATACTGCCTTTCACATATGTAGTTACTCACACATGTACCACTGGGACATACATTCACTCACTAACACACTCTTACACACACTTACCCACCCATACAGTCTATCACAGATGCACTCTTGAAACCATCCACCCAGTGAATCACCCACTCACACATCTATGCACAGAGTCGCACACACCCCACCCACACAAACACTCAGGCACCCATACAGATACTCAGACAACCAATCAATAACTCATATAGACACTCATGTAGCTATTCACAAACCCATGCAGCCACTTACACAGCAATAGACAGACGGATACAGACATTCACCCAGTTTAGTCACTAACCCATGCATTCAGTAAGATACGTTTAATCACTCACTTATAGAGTTAGTCACGCACCTACTAAATCATCCATACAGACACTTATACACCCACTCATTCTTCAATACGCCTTTCCCTATATATATTAAAAATATTTAAACTTTACAGAAACACACAGTCACTGGATGATGTCATCAGTGATGTCATTTGAGATGTCATCAGTGATGTCATCAGTGATGTCACTGACCATGTCATGAGTGATGTAATATGTGACGTCATCAGCAGTGCATTGCGGGGCGCGAGTTATAGTTAGCTGAACTAACTATAACGGGGGAATTTCACGGGTTTTGTACGAGTGCAATGTCCAACTAACTATAACTGTCCCTAAAACCTATGGTTTTTTCAGTGAATTTGTAAGGTTTTTTAAATGCTAATTTCTAACTATAACGTGCCTGAAACCTATGGTTTTTTCAGTGAATTTCAAAGGTTTTTTAAATGCTAATTCCTAACTATAACATGTCTGAAACCTATGGTTTTTTTCAGTGAATTTCAAACATATAACATATATATATATACATGCATAAAGGTAGCCTTGTTTGAGAAGTTCCAAATAAGTGAAGCGGCACACCAAAGGACAACACAATTCATTTATTATGTCCACGAACGACGCGTTTCGGCGAAGCCTTTTTTTCAAGTAGATATATATATATATTCACTGAAAAAACCATAGGTTTCAGGGACGCTATAGGAAGAAATTAGCATTTAAAAAACCTTTGAAATTCACTGAAAAAACCACAGGTTTCAGGGACGTTATAGTTAGTTGGACATTTCACTCATACAAAACCAGAGAAATTCGGCAGTTATAGTTAGTTGAGCTAACTATAACTCGCACCCCGCAATGCACTGCTGATGACGTCACATATTACATCACTCATGACATGGTCAGTGACATCACTGATGACATCTCAAATGACATCACTGATGACATCATCCAGTGACTGAGTGGTTCTTAAAAGTTCAAGAATGGTATATATATATATATATATATATATATATATATATATAAAATACAAAAAGAGTTGCCTCTAGGTGGGATGCACTCCCACGTGGAAATTACGCCAAAGCAAGGGCACACGCCATGAACAAAGTCCTTTTCTGGTTTTCCTGCCAGACGCGTTTCGGACCAACGCCCTCTTCAGTGGCAGACCATGTGACGTGCCGGCGTGCGGCAGCCACCAGTAAATCCCCATAATAATTATGCTCAGGTGAACCACCTGAAGCAATGCTTCCTGGGACTGGTGGTTCAGTAAAACCCAAGTGGGTAGCCGCCGGCTCTCACATTCAAAAATGTCTTTAAAAGGATTGCCGATGTTGAAGAATGGGTGGGTGTATGAGTGTCTGAATGGATGATTTAGTGGGTGCGTATCTGACTGTATAAGTGAGTGATTAAACGTGTCTTAGTGAATGCCTGGGTGAATGATTAATCCGTATGAATGTCTGTATCAGTCTGTCAGTTGGTGTGTAAGTGGCTTCATGGGTTGGTGAGTAGCTACATCAGTGTCTATATGGGTTAATGATTGGTTGTCTGAGTACCTGTATGGGTGCCTGAGTGTCTGTGTGGGTGGGTAGGGGGTGTGTGACCGCCTGCATGGATCTGTGAGTGGGTGATTCACTGGGTGTATGGGTTTATGAGTGCGTGTGTTAGGGACTGTATGGGTGAGTGAGTATACGTATAGCTGTGTTGGTGAGTGAATGGATGTCTCCGTGGTATATGTGTAAGTAACTACATATGTGAAAGGCAGTATATGAGAGTGTTGGAGTATATAAGTGAGTATATGTGACAGTGGCTGCATGGATAAGTGTGTGCTTATGTCAGTAATTGTTGAAGAGAATACGTATATGGTACTATCTGTATGAATAAGTGAGGTGGTGTGTGTGTATAACTATATAGGTGAGTAAATGGCAGTATAATTAATTCTTTGGGTGACTGACTAGGTGTTTGAGTAACTCTTTGGGTGAGTGGCAGTGTGTGAGTGTCTATATGGGTATATGAGTGGATATGTCAGTGGCTGTATTGATGAATGACTGCGTGTATGAGTGACTGTATGGGTTAGTGAGTGGATGTGTGTGTAGACGTATGAATCACTGAGCGGGTATGTACTAACTGCTATTGGTCTCTATATGGTTTCGATATTGGTAGTCTGTATTTTAGAGTGGGTGTATCAAAGGTTTTATTAGGGTGTGAGGAGGTGCATCAGATGATCATGTGGATGATGTCATCAGTGATGTCATCAGTGATGTCATTTGAGATGTCATCAGTGATGTCACTGACCATGTCATGAGTGATGTAATATGTGACGTCATCAGCAGTGTATTGCGGGGCGCGAGTTATAGTTAGCTCAACTAACTATAACGGCCAAATTTCTCTGGTTTTGTATGAGTGAAATGTCCAACTAACTATAACGTCCCTGAAACCTGTGTTTTTTTCAGTGAATTTCAAAGGTTTTTTAAATGCTAATTTCTAACTATAACGTCCCTGAAACCTATGGTTTTTTCGGTAAATTTCTAAGGTTTTTCAAATGAAAATTTCGAACTATAACATCCGTGAAACCTATGGTTTTTTCAGTGAATTTCAAAGGTTTTTTAAATGAAAATTTCGAACTATAATGTCCCTGAAACCTGTGTTTTTTTCAGTGAATTTCTAAGGTTTTTTAAATGCTAATCCCTAACTATAACTTCCCTGAAACCTCTGTTTTTTTCAGTGAATTTCTAAGGTTTTTTAAATGCTAATTTCTAACTATGCCTACATAGGTAGGACATATGCAGAAAGAGGAAGAAAGGCGCAGATAGAAGCAAGAGAAGTGCAGAAAGAGGCAAGAGAGGTGCAGAAAGAGGAAGAAAGGTGCAGAAAGAAGCAAGAGATGTGCAGAAAGAACCAGCAGAGGTGCAGAAAGAGGCCTACTTTGACTGTACCTTACAACAAACTCATACAAAGTAGCCTAATCACTGATCCGTCTCCCAAGATGTCTTAAACCTCACTTTTCTCTTGAAGGTTCAATATTCATTGACTGCTCAGAATGTTAGGTCTCCAAATATAAAACAGGAATCCTAAGCATATCACTGTAGTAAGTCTGACCACATTTGTGAAGGTATGCATGCGTGTGTCTCTGCTTTTACCTAGTGACACGTTACATTAAAATAAACATACAAATATTTGAATACCTGTGTTTCAGACAGCATACTCTGTAAATTTGTGTACAAAAAGGTAGAAGCAAGAGAAGTGCAGAAAGAAGCAACAGATGTGCGGCAAGAGGGGTGCAGAAAGATGCAAAAGGGATGCAGAAAGAAGCAAGTGAGGTACAGAAAGAGGCAACAGAGATGCAGAAAGACGCAAGAAAGGTGCAGAAACAAGCAAGAGAAGTGCAGAAAGAGGCAAGAGAATTGCTGAAAGAAGCAACAGAGGTGTAGAAAGAAGCAAGAGAAGTGCAGAAAGAGGCAAGTGAGGTGCAGAAAGAGGCAAGAGAGGTGCAGAAAATGGCAAGTGCAGAAAGAGGCAAGAGGGATGCAAAAAAGGGAAAAAGGATGCAGAAAGAAGCAAGAGAGCTGCAGAAAGAAGCAAGAAAAGTACAGAAAGAAGCAAGAGAGGTGCAGAAAGAGGGAAGACGAGTGCAGAAAGAGACAACAGGGGTGCAGAAAGAAGCAAGAGAGGTGCAGAAAGAGGAAAAAGAAGTGCAGAAAGAAGCATCAGAGGTATAGAAAGAGGCAAGAGGGGTGCAGAAAGAGGAGAGAGAAGTGCAGAAAGAAGCAAAAGATGTTCAGAAAGAGGCAAGAGGGGTGCAGAAAGAGGCAAGAGCAATGCAGAAACAACCAAGAGATGTGAAGAAAGAGGCAAGAGAGGTGCAGAAAGAGGCAAGAGATGTGCAGAAAAAGGGAAGAAGGGTGCAGAAAGAAGCAAGAGAAGTGCAGAAAGAGGTAAGTGGGGTGCAGAAGGAGGCAAGAGATCTGCAGAAAGAGGCAAGAGAGTTGCAGAAACAGGCAAAAGGGGTGCAGAAAGAGGGAATAGGTGTGCAGACAGAGTCAAGAAAGGTGCAGAAAGAGGGAACAGGGGTACAGAAAGAGGCAAGAGGGATGCAGCAATTTGCAACAGATGTGCAGAAAGAAGAAAGAGCAGTGCAGAAAGAACCAACAGAGGTGCAGAAAGAGGCAAGAGGGGTACAGAAAGAGGCAGGAGGGGTGCAGAAAGAAGGAAGAGAAGTGCAGAAAGAAGCAAAAGAGAAGCAGAAAGAGGCAAAACAGGTACAGAAAGAGGAAACAGAAGTGCAGAAAGAAGCAACAGAGGTACAGAAAGAGGCAAGAGAGGTGCAGAAACAGGCAGGAAAGGTGCAGAAAGAAGCAAGTGAGGTGTAGAAAGAGGCAAGAGGGGTACAGAAAGAGGCAAGAGAGGTACAGAAAGAAGCAAGAGAGGTGCAGAAACAGGCAAGAGAAGTGCAGAAAGAGGCAAGACAATTGCTGAAAGAAGCAACAGAGGTGTAGAAAGAAGCAAGTGAGGTGCAGAAAGAGGCAAGAGAGGTGCAGAAAATGGCAAGAGAAGTGCAGAAAGAGGCAAGAGGGATGCAAAAAAGGAAATAAGGGTGCAGAAAGAAGCAAGAGAGGTGCAGAAAGAAGCAAGAGCAGTGCAGAAAGAACCAACAGAGGTACAGAAAGAACCAACAGAGGTGCAGAAAGAACCAACAGAGGTGCAGAAAGAAGCAAGAGAAGTGCAGAAAGAAGCAACAGAGGTGTGGAAAGAGGCAAAAGGGGTGCAGAAAGAGGCAAGAGAAGTGCACAAAGAGGCAAGAGAGGAGCAGAAACAGGCAAGAAAGGTGTAGAAAGAGGGAACAGGGGTGCAGAAAGAGGTAAGAGGGATACAGAAATTTGCAAGAGGTGCAGAAAGAAGCAAGAGCAGTGCAGAATGAAGCAAGAGAAGTGCAGAAAGAAGCAAGAGAGGTGCAGAAAGGGGGAAGATGAGTGCAGAAAGAGACAACAGGGGTGCAGAAAGAAGCAAGAGAGGTGCAGAAAGAGGCAATAGAAGTGCAGAAAGAAGCAACAGAGGTACAGAAAGAGGCAAGAGGGGTGCAGAAAGAGGAGAGAGAAGTGCAGAAAGAAGCAAAAGAGGTGCAGAAAGAGGCAAGAGGGGTACAGAAAGAGGCAAGAGCAGTGCAGAAAGAACCAAGAGATGTGCAGAAAGAGGCAAGAGAGGTGCAGAAAGAGGCAAGAGATGTGCAGAAAAAGGGAAGAAGGGTGCAGAAAGAAGCAAGAGAAGTGCAGAAAGAGGCAAGTGAGGTGCAGAAGGAGGCAAGAGAACTGCAGAAAGAGGCACGAGAGTTGCGGAAACAGGCAAAAGGGGTGCAGAAAGAGGGAACAGGTGTGCAGACAGAGGCAAGAGAGGTACAGAAAGAAGCAAGAGGGATGCAGCAATTTGCAACAGAGGTGCAGAAAGAAGCAAGAGCAGTGCAAAAAAAACCAACAGAGGTGCAGAAAGAGGCAAGAGGGGTACAGAAAGAGGCAAGAAAAGTGCAGAAAGAAGCAAAAGAGGTGCAGAAAGAGGCAAGAGAACTGCAGAAAAAGGCATGAGAGGTGCAGAAAGAGGCAGGAGAGGTGCACAAAGAGGCAAAACGGGTACAGGTTGAGGCAAGAGGGGTGCAGAAAGATGCAAGAGAAGTGCAGAAAGAAGCAACAGAGGTGCTGAAAGAGGCAAGAGGGGTCCAGAAAGAGGCAAGAGAAGTGCAGAAAGAAGCAACAGAGGTGCCAAAAGAGGCAAGAGAGGTGCAGAAACAGGCAAGAAAGGTACAGAAAGAGGGAACAGGGGTGCAGAAAGAGTTAAGAGAGATACAAAAATTTGCAAGAGAGGTGCAGAAAGAAGCAAGAGCAGTGCAGAAAGAAGCAAGAGAAGTGCAGAAAGAAGCAAGAGAGGTGGAGAAATATGGAAGAGGGGTGCAGAAAGGGGCAAGAGGGATGCAGAAATTTGCAAAAGAGGTGCAGAAAGAAGCAAGAGCGGTGCAGAAAGAACCAACAGAGGTGCAAAAAGAGGCAAGAGGGGTGCAAAAAGAGGTAGGAGAGGTGCACAAAGAGGCAAGAGGGGTACAGAAAGAGGCAGGAGGGGTGCAGAAAGAAGGAAGAGAAGTGCAGAAAGAAGCAAAAGATAAGCAGAAAGAGGCAAAAAAGGTACAGAAAGAGGAAACAGAAGTGCAGAAAGAAGCAACAGAGGTACAGAAAGAGGCAAGAGAGGTGCAGAAACAGGCAGGAAAGGTACAGACAGAGGGAACAGGGGTGCAGAAAGAGGCAATAGAGGTGCAGAAAGAGGCAAGAGGGGTGCAGAAAGAGGCAAGAGAGGTACAGAAAAAGGCAAGAGAAGTGCAGCAAGAGGCAAGTGAGGTGCAGAAAGAGGCAAGAGAAGTGCAGAAAATGGCAAGAGAAGTGCAGAAAGAGGCAAGAGGGATGCAAAAAAGGGAAGAAGGGTGCAGAAAGAAGCAAGAGGTGCAGAAAGAAGCAAGAGCAGTGCAGAAAGAACCAACAGAGGTGCAGAAAGAAGCAACAGAGGTGCTGAAAGAGGCAAGAGGGATGCAGAAAGAGGCAAGATAAGTGCAGAAAGAGGCAAGAGAGGTGCAGAAACAGGCAAGAAAGGTGTAGAAAGAGGGAACGGGTGCAGAAAGAGGTAAGAGGGATACAGAAATTTGCAAGCGAGGTGCAGAAAGAAGCAAGAACAGTGCAGAATGAAGCAAGAGAAGTGCAGAAAGATGCAAGAGAGGTGGAGAAATAGGGAAGAGGGGTGCAGAAAAAAGCAAGAGGGATGCAGAAATTTGCAAAAGAGGTGCAGAAAGAAGCAAGATCAGTGCAGAAAGAGGTAGGAGAGGTGCACAAAGAGGCAAGAGGGGTACAGAAAGAGGCAGGAGGGGTGCAGAAAGAAGGAAGAGAAGTGTAGAAAGAAGCAACAGAGGTGCTGAAAGAGGCGCGAAAGGTGGAGAAAGAGGCGCGAAAGGTGGAGAAAGAGGCAAGAGAAGTGCAGAAAGAGGCAAGAGAAGTGCAGAAACAGGCAGGAAAGGTGCAGAAAGAGGGAACAGGGGTGCAGAAAGAGGCAAGAGAGGTGCAGAAAGAGGGAAGAGAGGTACAGAGAGGCAAGAGGGGTACAGAAAGAGGCAAGAGGGGTACAGAAAGAGGCAAGAGGGGTGCAGAAAGAGACAACAGAGGTGCAGAAAGACGCAACAGAGGTGTAGAAAGAAGCAAGAGAAGTGCAGAAAGAGGCAAGTGAGGTGTAGAAAGAGGCAAGTGAGGTGCAGAAAGAGGCAAGTAAGGTGCAGAAAGAGGCACGAGAGGTGCAGAAAATGGCAAGAGAACTGCAGAAAGAGGCAAGAGGGATGCAAAAAAGGGAAGAAGGGTGCAGAAAGAAGCAAGAGAGGTGCAGAAAGAGGGAAGATGAGTGCAGAAAGAGACAACAGGCATGCAGAAAGAAGCAAGAGAGGTGCAGAAAGAGGGAAGACGAGTGCAGAAAGAGACAACAGGGGTGCAGAAAGAGGCCAAAGAAGTGCACAAAGAAGCAACAGAGGTGCAGAAGGAGGCAAGAGAACTGCAGAAAGAGGCAAGAAAGTTGCAGAAACAGGCAAAAGTGGTGCAGAAAGAGGGAATAGGGGTGCAGAAAGAGGCAAGAGGGGTGCAGAAATTTGCAGGAGAGGTACAGAAAGAAGCAAGAGCAGTGCAAAAGAACCAACAGAAGTACAGAAAGAGGCAATAGAGGTGCAGAAAGAGGCAAGAGAAGTGAAGAAAGAAGGAACAGAGGTGCACAAAGAGGCAAGAGGGGTGAGAAAAGAGGGAAGAGAGGTGCAGAAAGAAGCAACAGAGGTTCAGAAAGAGGCAAGAGGGGTGCAGAAAGAGGCAACAGAAGTGCAGAAAGAAGCAACAGAGGTGCGGAAAGAGGCAAGAGAAGTGCAGAAAGAGGCAAGAGAGGTGCAGAAACAGGCAGGAGAGGTATAGAAAGAGGGAACAGGGATACAGAAAGAGGTGCAGAAAGAGGGAAGAAGGGTGCAGCGAGAGACAAGAGGGGTACAGAAAGAAGCCAGTGAGGTGCAGAAAGAGGCAACAGAGGTGCAGAAAGAGGCAAGAGAGGTGCAGAAAGTGGAAGAGATGAGCAGAAAAATGCAAAAGAAGTGCAGAAAAAGAAAGAAAGGTGCAGAAAGAAGCAACAGAAATGCAGAAAGAGGCAAGAGAGGCGCAGAAAGAAGCAAGAGTGGTTTGCACACCATTAGTACCAATTTAATACCCACATTTAGCAATAAGTAACAGGTGACCATTCTAGGTTTGCAAAGGGCCTTCCACCACGCTGTAACACTTGTCGCTGCATTTTTGGTAACGTTTGAGCCAGAAACAAGGCTTATTTTGTTCAAATCTGCAGATTATGCAGCAGATGATTGATTATGTGGCAAATGCGGAAAATGTATAATTGTGCAAAAGTCGGTGCAGCCAAACAGTCGCATAATTCCAGTGGCCCTGCTCATACCTCTGACTAGGTCCAGAAGTGCTCCTGAGTGGTTCCTTCTTTTTTTGTCTCATTGAGTTTATAGTTTAGCTTCTATGGAAACAAGGAAGACTAAACCTGAGGTTACCACTCCACAACACAGACTATCATACCACACATTTACTCTCCATAACACATAACCCCACTCTACATAATTCCTATACACTAAATACCACATACTTTCTATCCACATAATTTCACTGCACAACATACTACATAATTCCACTACACACAACCTACATCCACTCCACTCCAAGAAACATTAATAAAACACTTTTACATTTACAACACCAATAGCTCTAACTCTCGCAAAAGCTAAACCTATTACATTGCAAATGCTTCTTTAACTAGTAGTCGCGTTTGCAGAGAGGTGGAGAAAGGCAGCTGGGCCTCCGACCACCACTCAGGAATTCCACTGCGTAGGACTCACAGGAGGTACCAGGAGGGCTTCTTGGCCCCCAAAGTCCCTAAGGAGATAAGTGGACTTCATTCCCCAACCTGTAGTGTGCCCGGAGGCATGTTTGCAGAGTGGTGGAGAAAGGGGGGCATGGCCTCCGAAGACCTCTTAGCAATCCCACTGTGTGGGACTTACTGGAGGTAACAGGAGGGGTAGTTGGCCCCCAAGGACAACCTTGGGGGCCAACTACCCCTCCTATTACCTCCAGTAAGTCCCACACAGCAGCATTGGTAAATTCTCACAGCAGGCCATGCCCCCTTTGCCCACCAGTCTGCAAACGCGCTCCCTGGCATGCTCTTCGATGGGGATTAAAGTCCCCTTTGCTGCTGGGGGTGGTTAGGGGCAACTAGCCTACCTGTTACCTCGAGTAGGCCCCACACAGTGGGATTGCTGAGAGGTGGACACAGGCCATGCCCCCTTTGTCCACCACTCTGCAAACGCGCCGCCTGGCGCTTTGCTGCTCAGGGAATGAAGTCCACTTCAGTCCTGAGGTCCTCAGGACACAAGAGGACCTCATCGCCCCACCAGCAGTGTGTCAAGAGGCACATTTGCAGAGTGGTTTAAAAAGGGGCGTGGCCTCGGGCCACCTCTCAGCAATCCCACTGTGTGGGGCTTACTGGAGGTACCTGGTGGGCTAGTTGGCCCCTAAGGACCCTTAGAATTCAAGGGGACTTAATCCCCCAATCCAGAACGCGCCAGGAGGTGCGTTTGCATAGTGGTGCAAGGAGGGGGCAGGGCCTCCGGCGAGATGCCGGCTTCTGGGTTTTTTTTTATTAGAAGGGGGGCTGTGTGGCTCCCTTTCTCTTAATATTTTGTGGCCCCTGGGGACCTAATCCCCCAGGGCCTGGCCCATTTAAAAAACAAACAAATTAAAAACATGGGAAGGGGGCCGCGCGGCCCGCATCCCGAGGCCTTTGTCAGCCCCGGGGACCCCATCCCCCAAGGCTATGCCTCATTTATAAAACATTTTTTAAAATTTTATTACGGAAGGGGGGCCGCGTGGCCCCCCTTCCATGGGCCACTTTTGGCCCCGGGGACCCCATCCCCTGGGGCCTGGCCTCGTTTATTTTTTTTACATTTTATTTTATTATGCAAGGGGGGCCGCGTGGCCCCCTTCCCTAGGCCTCTTTTGGCCTCAGGGACCCCGTCCCCCGAGGCCTGCCCTGCTTTTAAAAAAAATTGTTTTGGAGGGGGGGCTGCATGGCCCCCCTCCTGTGGCTAATTTTGGCCCTGGGGACCCCATCCCCTGGGGCCCGGCCTTAATTTTTGTTATTTGGAGGGGCCCCCCTCTGAGGCCAATTATGGCCCCGGCTGCCAACACTGCTTGGTTTGGAGTGTTGACAGCCAATCAAAATGAAGCCCCCCTCGGTCACCAGATATCTATTTTTTTATTTTTGAATTTCTCAGGAACTACTGAATGGATTCACACCATTTAAAAAAAAGAACGCTTTCTGAACCAAGACCTACCTTTTTACCAAATTTGGTGTAATTCCGTTTGGCAGTTCGGGCTGTAGCTTTGTCTAAAGTTTCCTATGGAAATTAACATGGAGAAAACACGTTTTGGGACCCCCCTCTTTTCTCGGCCCCCGCTTGATAAATCACCCCGAAACTTTCAAGACAGGAGCTGACCTGAGCGAACCATTAGTTTTGAAAATTTCGCAAAGATTCGACAAATGGTGCCAAAGATATTGGCAAAAGAAAAAACGCTTTTTGATCAGAAACGAGGTCCTAACTAATATATATATAATATATATATAAATCTATCTATCTTTCTATCTATCTATCTATCTATCTATCTATCTATCTATCTATCTATATATATATATATATTCACTGAAAAAACCATAGGTTTTAGGGACAGTTATAGTTAGTTGGACATTGCACTCGTACAAAACCCGTGAAATTCCCCCGTTATAGTTAGTCCAGCTAACTATAACTTGCGCCCCCGCAATGCACTGCTGATGACGTCACATATTACATCACTCATGACATGGTCAGTGACATCACTGATGACATCACTGATGACATCTCAAATGACATCACTGATGACATCATCCACGTGATAATTTCATGCATCTTCTCACACCCTAATATAACCTTTGATACACCCACTCTAAATTACAGACTGCCATTCGCAAAACCATAGACACTCCAACACCAATAACTACATACCCACTCACTGATTCTTAGGTCTACGCACACATCCAATCACTGACCCGTACAGTCACTCATACTTACGGTCACTCAGTACAGGACTATCATATGCACTCATACTCCTATATAGACACTCAAACACCGCCACTCATCCATAGAGGTACTCACACACCTAGTCAGTCATGCAAATAATTAAACACACTACCATTTACTCACCTATACAGTTATACACACACCAGCTCACTTACTCATACAAATACTAGCACATTCTTACGCTCTTATACAATCACTGATACAAGCACACACTCATCCATACAGCCACTATCACAATCACTCACTCTTGCTTATAGCTATTTATATACTCCAACACACATATATACTGTCTTTCACATATGTAGTTACTCACACATGTACCACTGGGACATACATTCACTCACTAACACACTCTTACACACACTTACCCACCCATACAGTCTATCACAGATGCACTCTTTAAACCATCCACCCAGTGAATCACCCACTCACACATCTATGCACAGAGTCGCACACACCCCTCCCACACAAACACTCAGGCACCCATACAGATACTCACACAAGCATTCAATAACTCATATAGACACTCATGTAGCTATTTACAAACACATGCAGCCACTTACACAGCAACAGACAGACGGATACAGACATTCACCCAGTTTAGTTACTAACCCATGCATTCAGTAAGATACGTTAAATCACTCACTTATAGAGTCAGTCACGCACCTACTAAATCATCCATACAGACACTTACACACCCACTCATTCTTCAATACGTCTTTTCCTATATATATTAAAAATATTTAAACTTTACAGAAACACAAAGTCACTGGATGATGTCATCAGTGATGTCATCAGTGATGTCATTTGAGATGTCATCAGTGATGTCATCAGTGATGTCACTGACCATGTCATGAGTGATGTAATATGTGACGTCATCAGCAGTGCATTGCGGGGCGCGAGTTATAGTTAGCTGGACTAACTATAACGGGGGAATTTCACGGGTTTTGTACGAGTGCAATGTCCAACTAACTATAACTGTCCCTAAAACCTATGGTTTTTTCAGTGAATTTCAAAGGTTTTTTAAATGCTAATTTGTAACTATAACGTCCCTGAAACCTATGGTTTTTTCAGTGAATTTCAAAGGTTTTTTAAATGCTAATTTGTAACTATAACATGTCTGAAACCTACGGTTTTTTCAGTGAATTTCAAAGGATTTGTAAATGACAATTTTTAAATGTATTAATTGTTATATACATTTTTTTCATACTGATTTCCAAATTTTTTAGAAACAATTTTTTTTACATATTTTATTTTTTAAATTACATTGTAATTACATTATACATTACATTACAAAAAATACTTTCTCAGAATGAATTACTTTAGTTTAATTACTTTGCACATAGGCAATAGACTTTTAAGTACAGTAGTTACAGTTGTTGCAATGGGCAACACATTTTCAAACACAATGCAACATTCAGCTCAATGTGAATTTCTAGTTAAATGCAATTAGTTACTTTATGGATTACTTTTCTAACCACATTACTGGATCCTAGATTCAGTCCTGGGACATCTCCTGTAAACAGTTGAGTAAAAGCGTTTTGGTTACAGTCGTGATTTTTAAGGAATATTATTGTACTTTAAAAGTTCACACTTAGAAACTTTTTCTCATAGAATCACCAATGTTATCCTATGGAAGGAAATTCACTTAGAAGTTAAAAACTGTTATCGTTACTTTTTCTTACTCAGTGTTGGATCCTGGATCCAGCACTGGTGCATCTCCTGTAAACAGTTGAAAGAATGCGTTTAAGTCATACAGGCGATTTTTTAGGAATATTTGTAGTTTGTGAAAATCGACACTTTGAAACTTTTCTGCTGAAAACCAGACAATGATATCCTATGGAAGGAAATTCAAGTTACTGGTAAGTACGGTTAAAATTACTTTTCAGGATCAGTACTGGGCTGAAAGATGCAGCACTGAGGTCTCTCCTGATAACAGGTTAGTAAATCGGAATTCGTATTTCGGCTTATTTTAGAGGAATATTTTAAAGTTCCAAAACTCCACACTTAGAAGAATTTCAAAGTGAAACCAGTCAATGTTAGCCTATGAAGGAAATTCAAGTTACCGGTAAGTACGGTTAAAATTACTTTTCAGGATCAGTACTGGGCTGAAAGATGCAGCACTGAGGTCTCTCCTGATAACAGGTGAGTAAATCGGAATTCGTATTTCGGCTGATTTTAGAGGAATATTTTAAAGTTCCAAAACTCCACACTTAGAAGAATTTCCAAGTGAAACCAGTCAATGTTAGCCTATGAAGGAAATTCAAGTTACCGGTAAGTACGGTTAAAATTACTTTTGAGGATCAGTACTGGGCTGAAAGATGCAGCACTGAGGTCTCTCCTGATAACAGGTGAGTAAATCGAAATTCGTATTTTGGCTGATTTTAGAGGAATATTTTAAAGTTCCAAAACTCCACACTTAGAAGAATTTCCAAGTGAAACCAGTCAATGTTAGCCTATGAAGGAAATTCAAGTTACTGGTAAGTACGGTTAAAATTACTTTTCAGGACCAGTACTGGGCTGAAAGATGCAGCACTGAGGTCTCTCCTGATAACAGGTGAGTAAATCGGAATTCGTATTTCGGCTGATTTTAGAGGAATATTTTAAAGTTCCAAAACTCCACACTTAGAAGAATTTCCAAGTGAAACCAGTCAATGTTAGCCTATGGAAGGAAATTCAAGTTACCGGTAAGTACGGTTAAAATTACTTTTCAGGACCAGTACTGGGCTGAAAGATGCAGCACTGAGGTCTCTCCTGATAACAGGTGAGTAAATCAGAATTCGGATTTCGGCTGATTTTAGAGGAATATTTGTATGTTTCAAAAATCAACACTTAGAAACCTTTTCAGCAAAAAGCAGGCAATGATATCCTATGGAAGGAAATTCAAGTTACCGGTAAGTACGGTTAAAATTACTTTTGAGGATCAGTACTGGGCTGAAAGATGCAGCACTGAGGTCTCTCCTGATAACAGGTGAGTAAATCGGAATTCGGATTTCGGCTGATTTTAGAGGAATATTTTAAAGTTCCAAAACTCCACACTTAGAAGAATTTCCAAGTGAAACCAGTCAATGTTAGCCTATGAAGGAAATTCAAGTTACCGGTAAGTACGGTTAAAATTACTTTTCAGGACCAGTACTGGGCTGAAAGATGCAGCACTGAGGTCTCTCCTGATAACAGGTGAGTAAATCGGAATTCGTATTTCGGCTGATTTTAGAGGAATATTTTAAAGTTCCAAAACTCCACACTTAGAAGAATTTCCAAGTGAAACCAGTCAATGTTAGCCTATGGAAGGAAATTCAAGTTACCGGTAAGTACGGTTAAAATTACTTTTCAGGACCAGTACTGGGCTGAAAGATGCAGCACTGAGGTCTCTCCTGATAACAGGTGAGTAAATCGGAATTCGGATTTCAGCTGATTTTAGAGGAATATTTTAAAGTTCCAAAAGTCCACACTTAGAAGAATTTCCAAGTGAAACCAGTCAATGTTAGCCTATGGAAGGAAATTCAAGTTACTGGTAAGTACGGTTAAAATTACTTTTGAGGATCAGTACTGGGCTGAAAGATGCAGCACTGAGGTCTCTCCTGATAACAGGTGAGTAAATCGGAATTTGTATTTCGGCTGATTTTAGAGGAATATTTTAAAGTTCCAAAACTCCACACTTAGAAGAATTTCCAAGTGAAACCAGTCAATGTTAGCCTATGAAGGAAATTCAAGTTACTGGTAAGTACGATTAAAATTACTTTTCAGGACCAGTACTGGGCTGAAAGATGCAGCACTGAGGTCTCTCCTGATAACAGGTGAGTAAATCAGAATTCGGATTTCGGCTGATTTTAGAGGAATATTTGTATGTTTCAAAAATCAACACTTAGAAACTTTTTCAGCAAAAAGCAGGCAATGATATCCTATGGAAGGAAATTCAAGTTACCGGTAAGTACGGTTAAAATTACTTTTGAGGATCAGTACTGGGCTGAAAGATGCAGCACTGAGGTCTCTCCTGATAACAGGTGAGTAAATCGGAATTCGTATTTCGGCTGATTTTAGAGGAATATTTTAAAGTTCCAAAACTCCACACTTAGAAGAATTTCCAAGTGAAACCAGTCAATGTTAGCCTATGGAAGGAAATTCAAGTTACCGGTAAGTACGGTTAAAATTACTTTTCAGGACCAGTACTGGGCTGAAAGATGCAGCACTGAGGTCTCTCCTGATAACAGGTGAGTAAATCGGAATTCGGATTTCAGCTGATTTTAGAGGAATATTTGCACAATGGTGAAGGGAGGGGCGGGGCCTGAGGTAACATCTGTGCAAACGCGCCCGTGGCGCGTTTTAAGTTGGGGGATTAAGTCCCCTTGAATCATGAGGGTCCCTACGGGCCAACTAGCCCACCAGGAACCTCCAGTATGCGCCAGGGGCTGCGTTGCAGAGACATGTACAGAGGCCACACCCCTTTTTACACCTCTCTGCAACGCAGCTCTGTGGCACTTTCTGGACGTACCTGTTGGGCTAGTTGGCCCCCAGGGACCCTCAGGATTGAAGGGGATTTAATTCCCCATCTTAAAATGAGCCACGGGGCCTGTTTGCACACATGTCACCTGAAGCCCCGCCCCCTCCCTTCACCACTGTGCAAACGCGCCCCGTGGCGCGTTTTAAGTCGGGGGATTAACTCCCCTTGAATCCTGAGGGTCCCTGGGGTGCAACTAGCCCACCATATACCTCCAAAAAGCGCCACAGAGCTGCGTTGCAGAGAGGTGTAAAAAGGGGCGTGGCCTCTGTACACCTCTCTGCAAGGCAGCTCCCTGGCGCATACTGGAGGTTCCTGGTGGGCTAGTTGGCCCCCAGGGACCCCCAGTATTCAAGGGGAATTCGTTTCCCTCTGCAAACGCGCCAGGGGGCGCGTTTGCAGAGTGGTGAAGGAAGGGGCGGGGCCTGCGGGCCCGATCGTTTTTTTTTTCTTCGTTTTTTTCTCTCTGAAGGGGGGCTGTGTGGCCCCCTTCCTTTTTCCTATTTTTAGGCCCTGGGGACCCCATCCCCCAGGGCCTTACCCCTTTTTTTAAATTAAAATAAAATAAAAACGGGAAGGGGGCCGCGTGGCCCCCCTTCCCTGGGCCTGTATTGGCCCCGGGGACCCCATCCCCCGGGGCATGGCCTCTTTTTTTCTTATTTGGAGGGGGCTGCGTGGCCCCCTCCTCAGGCCATTTAAGGCCCCGGGGACCCCATCCACCGGGGCCGGCCTTGCACTTTTTTTTTTTTTTTTAAATATTTGTTACTTTGGGGAGGGGGCTGCGTGGCCCCCCTCCGTGGCCTCTTATGGCCCCGGGGACCCCATCCCCGGGGCCTAGCCTTCGTTGGGGACTGTGGGGGTCCCCAATCCCCCACAGTCCCGCCGGCTCCCCGTGTCCTACGGGAGCCGGCATTGCTTTACACATGGGGAGCAGCTAACATGCTGCTCCCCATGTGGAAAGCATCGGCTTTGGATATTGGAAGAGAGAGCAGGTTTCCTGCTCTCTCTTCCAATATCCAAAGCAAGTTTGCAATGACAGGACGGGAGCCGCGAGGCTCCCGTCCTGTCATTGCAAACAGCAGTGTCCCGGGGTAGGCACCCCGGGACACTGCAGGAGCCGGCCCTGGGGGTGGTGGTCCCCAGGGCCACCACAGGCTCCAGGAGGAGGCCGCGCGGCCCCCTCCCTACATCAGCACAGCCCCGGGGAGGTGGTGGTCCCTGGGGCTTGGGGGTCCAAAACGGACCCCCATTTTAATTTTTCTTAGTGCCCCGGGGAGGTGGTAGTCCCGGGCGTGTGGGGGCTGGAGCCCCCCACACAGGTTTTTAATTTTAAAAAGAAGCCCCGGGGAGGTGGTGGTCCTCGGGGCTGCGGGAGGGCTCAGAGCCCTCCCGCTTCATTATAGATAAAGCCCCGGGGGGTGGTGGTCCCCGGGGCTTGGGGGGCCCTTAGAGGCCCCCCACACATAAAATTAACCCCCCCCAGCATGCCCCGGGACTTGGCCCACCCGGGGGCCAATTAACATCGAAGCGCGGGAGACCGCGCTACGATTTTTTTTTTTTTTCGGCAGGGTTCGCGCTCCCTGAGCGCATCCTGCCGATTTTTTTAAATTTTTTTTTTTTTTTTTTTTGCCCAGGGGGTCCTTGTGGGACCCCCTGAGCAGACCTAGGGGGTCAGGGTGTTTCTACCCTGCCCCTTGTTTCTGTCCCTCGGTTCTACCGAGGGACAAAATGGCTGCCAACATTTCCTGAATCGGAATGTTGACAGCCAGCTGACAGCCAATTAACATGCAGCTCGTGCTCGGGAGGATCCGCGGCCCTAGATATCACTATCTTTTTACTTTTGATTTTCTCAGCAACTACTGAACGGATTTACACCATTTAACAAAAAGGGTTCTTTCTGAACCAAGAACTACCTCTTTGCCAAATTTGGTGTAATTCCGTTCAGCAGTTCGGGCTGCAGCCGTGTCTAAAGTTTCCTATGGAAAATTGCATGGGGAAAACGCGTTTTGGGACCCCCTTTTTTCTCGGCCCCCGCTTGACGAATCCCCCCCGAGACTTTCAGGGTAGGAGCGGACCGGAGCGGGCCATAAAGTTTGAAAATTTTGCGAAGATACGTCAACCGGCAAGAGAGTTATTTCAAATAGAATGTCGCGGATTTCCTATGGATAATAGGTTGTAACTATAACTATCTACTGGCGACCGCCAGTAGATAATGTATACATATATATATATATACATACCAAATGGAAATCACGCAATGTGAATAACGTGAAAGCAAGCCCTCCAGCCAAACGTCAAGTAGAAGATTTATTCCTCAGGCAGACAAAGCAGAAAAAGCATAACCCGTTTGGACCCCAAGCGGGTGTTAGTCATGTGCAAATATGAGGGTTAGTTACACCTGTGTTATATATGTAAAGGTTATAAACACAAATGAAGGACTACAAAATACAAGTCACTTTTCAAAAGCACTGTACTTGAATTTTTTCAGCCCATCAGACCAGGTAACAGTTTTTATGTTCAGTACCCTTCAAAATATCATGCTAATGGACTCTATCTCAACAATGTTCGGGTTCTTTAATTCATCAGTGATGTCACTGACCATGTCATGAGTAATGTAATATGTGACGTCATCAGCAGTGCATTGCGGGGCGTGAGTTATAGTTAGCTCAGCTAACTATAGCTCAGCTAACTATAACGGCTGAATTTCTCTGGTTTTGTATGAGTGAAATGTCAGCCTAACTATAACGTCCCTGAAACCTGTGTTTTTTTCATTGAATATCTAAGGTTTTTTCAATTCTAATTCCTAACTATAACGTCCCTGAAACCTGTGGTTTTTTCAGTAAATTGCTAAGGTTTTTTAAATGCTAATTTCTAACTATGCCTACATAGGTAGAACATGTACAGAAAGAGGAAGAAAGGTGCAGCCCCCTTGTACAATTCTGATCTTAAAGTCATAAAATCAAAATGTAGATGACAAGAACGTACATGGAGGGTTGACTATAGTGAGCAAGGCAAACTTGCCTAAACATTAGCCCTAGTAGAATATAAGGAAGCAATTAAAACGCTAAAGTGAACTACTTCACAAATAAAATAGAGGCGGCTAAAAACTCTTCAAAAGAACTTTTCAAGACCATCACTGCCCTGTCCAAATTGCAGCAGGAAAATCAATTCATACCGAATCAAGCCCTTTGCAATTAGATCGCTAACTTTTTCCAAACCAAAGTACAATCGATCTACAATGAACTTTCAGGGAGTGCACCAAGCTCGACCCAAACCCTGCCTACTGACGAAAACACTTTTGAAAATCTAACCCCTTGCCAATTGTCGTGTTTCTCCCCTCTAACTGTCAGGAAAGTTAATGACTTGCTGTTACTGACTATGTCAGGTTCCCCCACAGACCCTTGCCACCCTGCTACATTACACCTGGTCTCGGACAAGATTAGCATCAATTTAACCCCTCTCCTAAACAACGTGATCAGCCCCAGCCATTTCGCCACCAGATGGTGGTTTGCCACAGGAGGGAGAAGCTAGAGACAATGAGCAGGTATTGTAGGGTGATGAAGTACATCTCCCGGGTATGGCAGGATGTAAGACCTGCAGCTATGGACCAGCAAACTTATGCCAAAGATATAGGGCAGCAGCTCCTCCGATATTGCCGCCCAGAGGTTCTCGGGTATGGTTCCAGCCTTACCCCTCACGGTGTGAGGGGACACAGGACCAATGCAAGTAGCGCCAAGAAGAGGGCGCACCGGTAGATACTCTAACAGACCTCCCCTCTGAGGCGGCAGCACTCAAAATCCCCAGGACTTACCGGCCCTATACCTCCCAAGCAGTCTCAGGCTTGCTTCATGTCACAGGTGACGGTATAGATCGTGGCCGCTAGGGGTGCTTCGACACCCCAGCGAGGGATAAGGGCAAGTCAGGGAGGTCAAGAGGTGCTCCCCTCCTGGAGTTCAGGACTCAGTTGTTGCCTCCAGGCCCCATGGAACAGTCTCTCAAGCATAGGCCAGCGTGTTACACCTCGCCCCTGACAAGAATGTGGACTGCCCAAGGCCACTTCTGGGAGGCCAAAGTCTTTTGCCACACGGAGACTCACACTTCTCTTATGACCTCACAAGGAGGATTGACCAAGGGCTCCAGGCCACCACAAGGCTACCACAGGAGGACCGGGGGGGAGACTTCTCCACAACCACGGGATGCAGACTCAGCTGTGGGGCCCCTCCAGCCTGGTCCTAGCATGGTGGGCACCAGGGTAGATTTCACACATTGGGTGAGGGGAAGTGGGAGAAGTTCTCTTCGGGGGATCGTGGTCACGTTGTCCCCAACGGGTCTTCACCCCCCAAGCTCTTTCCATGCAAGGCCCGGGAGCAGAGCCAGGCCCTCTGCAAGTCCTGTCTCCCAGCATACAGCTTTGTGCAGGCACTGGGGGGAGGGAGGCAGCATGCATAGTAGTTCCCAGGCCTCTCACTCCCTGGGGGCTTGTCGGGGTCCTCTCCAAAGCCACAAAGCCCACAACAGGGCCAATTGGGTGCTGCCACACCAGACGTGGGTCCCTTGCTCACTTTACCACTGTATTCAAGCTAGCCTGGCTGATGAGGGCTGTTAGCCCGAAACCTGTCCCAGGATGCTTGTTTCCGGTCCAGGGAAGACGTGGCTTGGCAGTTCCGGGTGGACTATTCCCATGAGGCAGAGGGTCAAGACTGATTTACATATCGCTGTGTCTGAACTGGGGTGGCGAAGTGAGTTAAAGAACGATGATGGATTCAACCCAGATCTGTGACTGGGGGTGAGTGTCTGAAAAGTTTCAGCGCTCTGTCCATCATCTCCTTGTGTTTGTTTTGTTCGCCCTAAGTTGGCAGGGTATGCCCAGACATGGGTCCCTTGCTCACTTTGCCACTGGATTCAAGCTAGCCTGGCTGATGAGGCCTGTTAGCCCACAACCGGTCCCAGGATGCTTGTTTACGGTCCAGGGAAGACATGGCTTGGCAGTTCGGGCTGGACTGTTCCCATGAGGCACAGGGTCAAGACTGATTTGCATATAGCTCTGTCTGAACTGGGGTGGCGAAGTGAGCTAAAGAACGATGATGGATTCAACCCGGATCTGTGACTGGGGGTGAGTTTCGGAAAAGTTTCAGCGCTCCTTCCATCATCACCTTGTGTTTGCTTTGTTCGCCCGAAGTTGGCAGGGTATGCCCAGACATTGGTTTCTTGCTCACTTTGCCACTGGATTCAAGCTAGCCTGGCTGATGAGGGCTGTTTGCCCGAAACCAGTCCCAGGATGCTTGTTTCCGGTCCAGGAAAGACATGGCTTGGCAGTTCGGGCTGGACTGTTCTCATGAGGCACAGGGTCAAGACTGATTTGCATATAGCTGTGTCTGAACTGGGGTGGCGAAGTGAGCTAAAGAACGATGATGGATTCAACCCAGATCTGTGACTGGGAGTGAGTGTCTGAAAAGTTTCAGCCCTCCGTCCATCATCTCCTTGTGTTTTCCACACCAGCTATGGCACAGCCAGGCCCCACTCACCGCAGCTTCACTTCCAAGGGCCTTCTGGGTTTAAGCGTGGTGGTGTCAACAGGAGTTTCTGCCCATCAGGCATGCTGCCGGGTGCAGCAGGGTACAGCTGTGAATCTTCAGCGGGGTGGTCTCGCCTAATTACTCTGGGGCCGGCCCACCCCAAAGTCAATATGCCGCTAATCCCTGGCCCCCTCCACCTCACGTCAACCAGGGGGCCAGGAGATGTCGGGCCCCCTCAGGCTCTGCCTCTCCAGGGTTGATGTTCCATCCGGGTGCCAAGCCCTGAAGCACGGTGGTGAAACGGGCCGGGACCAACAGGGTCCTGAGGCCCAGGCAAGATGCTGGCGGTGCTGGCTCCACTTGTGCTCTCCAGCAGGGTCACAGCACCGGGCTGGGTCCCTATACTGGCTATAGGGTCCCCCGAGGCCACAGGGGTGTCCAGGCCTCCAGTCTGTCGCTGGATGGGCATAATATCAGCCCCAATGCAGCGGATTGCGACCAGAAAAACCTCGGGGGGTCCGTAGCTCCAGGGAAATACGTCCTACGCCATGTTGACTCAGGTCATGCTCCCAGACATACAGTTTTGATGCATTCCCAGGTTTACAGATCCTTGTAAATCTAAGAATGTGTCAAAACCCATGGGTGTTGCATGGGAAAACCCATCACAACACCCCATGATGCAGTGTAAGGCAAAAAAGTTACTTGCGCTGCATTGCCTTACACGATATCTACGAGGCCATGAAAAGCCACACAAAGCCCCACTAGATATTGGTCTGCACTCTGCGCTGCCGGAGCGGCATAAAAAGCAGCTCATCACCAGCACAAGGGACTTGTAAATAAGCCCCTGAATTAAGGAATATTGCTTATTTTACAACTCTGAACTTCAGGTTACCCCTACTATTATGTGATTCAGGGGTCATAGGTTATGTTATGTGTATTTGTAAAGTGCACTGTCACATGCAAGGGTATCCTGGTGCTGAGTAGGTATGTGTGCCTAGCCTTACATATGGTAGGTTGTTTAATTAAAAAGTCAGTTTTTCAGCTTCTTGTGGAATTCGAGAAGAGAGGAGGAGGCTCTGATGTGGAAAGGGAGGTTGTTCTACACTTTAGGAGCGATGTAAGAGAATGCTCATCCTCCTGATCTGGTTGTGTATATGCGTGGGATGTTAGCAAGTATGAGTCCTGTGGAGCGGAGGTGTCTAGATGGTTGGTAGAAGGAGATTTGACTGCTCTGATAGGTGAGGAATGAGTTGTGGAGTGCTTGAATGTGTGTGTGAGGAGTCTGAATTGAGCGCGTTGGTGTATTGGAAGCCAGTGTTGTTCCCTGATGTGTGGTGTAGTGTGAGTTCTGTATGGGAGACTGAATATGAGCCTGGCTACAGAGTTATGGATGGTTTCTAATCTTCTAGTGAGTTGCTGGGTAATCCCAGAGTAGAGAGTGTTCCCATAGTCAAACTTGCTGGTAACTAGGGCATGAGTGACAGTTTTTCTTGTGTTGCTTGGAAGCCATTTGAAGATCTTCCTCAGCATCTTCAGCGTGTGGAAGCAGGATGCAGTGACAGCGTTGACTTGTGCAATCATGCCCAGTTCACTGTTGATGATTATTGCGAGGTTCCTTGCTTGAGTCTGGGTGTAGGTCCGAGTTCGACTGTCCACCAGTTAGAGTCCCATGTCCTTGCAGAGGATCACTACTTCTATCTTGTCCATGTTGAGCTTGAGACAGTTGACTGTCACCCAGTTAGCGGCTTCGGTCATGCAGGGGGTGAACTTGTTTCTTGTGTTGGGGTACTTGCCTGAGAGGGAGAGTATGGGTTGTGTAAAGTCTGCATGAGGGAATTATGTTGATGTCATGTGCATTGATGACATTGGCCAGAGGAATCATGTATCCATTGAAGAGGGTGGGGATGAGCGATGAACCTTGAGGGACTCCGCAGATGCGATTGCGGGCTTCCCAGGAGTAAGGTGTCAGGCTGACAGCTTGTGTTGTATCCGTTAAGAAGGAGCAGATCCAGTGGTGAGCGGATCCTTGAATGCCAATCTCATGCAGGCATCTGTTGAGGATCGGGTGTGAGACTGTCTCAAATGCTGCAAAGAGGTCCAGGAAATTGATGGCTGCCTTGTCTCCTCTGTCAAGGATCATGCAAATGTCATCTGTGGCGGCAATGAGTGCTGTTTCTGAATTGTGGTTGGACCTGAATTTAGACTGCATGGCATTGAGGAGACAGCGGTTACTGAGGTGGTTGGTGAGGCATTGGTTGATTAGTTTCTCTAAATCTTTGCTGGATGTGGTAGGAGGGAGATGGGTCTGTAGTTCAAAAGCGTGGCTGGGTCAGCGGATGGTTTCTTGAGTAGGGGTATGACGGTGGCATGCTTTCAGGTGTCCGAGAATGTGGCTGAGTTGATGGTGGCATTGAGGATTGGTGTTAGTGCTTCCGTGATTGGTAGTAGTCCTTAGGTGAAGGCGTGGTGGGGGCAAGAGTCAGATGGAGCCCCCAAGTAGATTGTTTTCATGGTAGCAGCGACTTTGCCAGTGGTGAATGAGGTCAGGGTACATTCATCGGCCATTATAGAAAGTTCAGTTTCAATGGTAACAGGCTCCAGTTGAGGGTCGAAGTTGCTGTATATGGGGGTGATTTTGTACAGAAGAATTCCGAGACCTTGTTGCAAAAGTCTTGTGAGGTGGTGATGTCATTGGAGGCGGCAGGAGGCATGGTAAAATCGTTGATGGCAAAGATTTCCTTGCTGCTATTAGTGCTGGCATTGATGCAATCTGCAAGAGCTGTGTGCTTGGTGTTCCGCATCTGCTGGTGGTAGCGTCTTAGGGCTGACTTAAAGATGTCTTTATCTGTGGTGTCTTGACTTGTTCTCGATTTGCACTCTAGTTGCTTGCAGTGGTGTTTCATCAGCCTGAGTTTCTCTGTGTACCAGCTGGTCCATGGTCAGGCTCTTGCCTTTGGTTGCGCTTGAAGGGCGCCAAGGTATCGGCCCATGTGGTGATCCAGATGTTGAGGTTTTTGATGGCTTTGAACAAGTCCCTGGTGTGCTTGGGCCAATGCACAGAGAGGGTGGAAGCTCACTCTTTTTTTGAGATGCTTATCCAGTTCCGATGGGCAGTTCCTGTGATGGTAGGTCTGTGATGGTGCGGGATGGGTATACTGAAACTGACCAGGGCGTGGTCTGTCCAAGTCATTGTTGCTGTCTTGCCCACTGTGATGTTGCTGATTGAGTAGAAAATAGGGTCCAATAGTTGTCTGACAGTGTGGGTGGGTTCGGTAATGTGCTTGGTGAAGCCAAGGTTTGCAAGGTTTTCTAGATGGGCCATAGAGTTTGGGTCGGTTCACTCTTCTTCTAGGTGATAGTTAAGATCTCCAAGATGTCATGTCTTTTATGATAGTTCTGTCATGTATACCCCTATTACATACATTTGTCCCATCCACACGACAATAACGATTCTAAAGAGGTGACCTTTTACCTAGTAACTTGCTCCTGTCTCTTCGACACCAGGCTCTTAATATTCTATCATAATCCCTGTACCTGACGTACATAAACATGTCCCCAGGCATGGCAGAAATATTCTGTATAAGGGTCAACACTTTTTTCATCCTTGGCCAACAGCCAGCTGTGCATGATCGCATTTGTTTGGAAAAGCATTGGTGATTGTTTTCAAAACATTTATGATTGTTTTCAAAACATCTATGATTGTTTTAATAACATATCGATTCTAGAAAAACCCTGGAGGGACCACTTTAGTATAAAAGACCCTCACTCCCCCCTACAAATTAGAGGAGAATTCCTTTTAAGCTGACACGGGGTCCTGCATGCTGAATCTTCGACATGCAGCGGTCTGACATCCCTTGCGTTTGTCATCCTCGACGCAGAGATGGGGTCCTCCGTTCCCAACCATCAGGTGAGGGGGTTGGTGCTTCCCTAGGGGTTTCTTGGCTGCCCATACATATATGCATATACATGCTACACATACAGATCTAGGCTGGGTACATTTAGGCAAATTACTTAGGGCGTGCATTTTAGGAATATGCAAGTGCTACTGTTTTTATCTGAACTGCTTATGTTCATCCTTTTAGCAATATGGTAGAAATGTATCTACTATTTGCTATTTTGGTACTAGCAATCTCTTTCGTATGCTTCTGTCTCCTGATTGTCCCAGCACACATGTTTTACACAAGGCTAGCGCTGGACCAATAAATACTTATCGAAACGTCCTAATCGCCATCCTGTGTATTTTCTGAGAGAAAGCAAGCACGAGTGTCTGAGCGAAACTTACTGTACTGTTTTCCACGATCCCACGATCCCTGAGGAATCAGGGTTGTCATGTTCGGTGGTTGCCAGAGACCACCTACACCACTGTAGAATACAGAAGGGTAGTAGTGGCACCGTAGAGCTAGCTGGTCTAACGGCTGACATACCCTGTGGGGGTGTCCGGAAGCGGTTAGGACACCAAGTCCTCAGTTTAGGTCATCCAAAGCATCCTGGGGAACTCCTAGGAACTACACGACAGAGGAGGATAGAGGTGCTGGCTTTGATGGGGTGCTACAAAGTCCATGATGTCGCTGGCAAAATTGGTGTGGGGTCCAGGTGGTTCCTCAGAAGGAGAAGTTGGCTACGATGTGTATCTTGAACTTGAGGTGTTCCATATAGCTGGTCCGTGTAGGTGGTGCAGCTAATCGTATCTTTGAATAGGATGGTGACTCCAGCTTCAGGGCTTATACTGATGGTCTTGCCTAACCATTTTTTAGCCAGTGGGTATGGCGGTAGTGATGTTCAGTGCCAAGGCTTAGGTTTAGCCATGTGTCTGTGAGAAACAGTAGGTCCGGAGTGTGGTTGTGCCGTAGGTCCCATTTCTCTTTGGCATGTTCGTGAGCAAGCGGTTGTTGAGGAGCAAGTATGGGACTGTGGTGTTTTTTTTGTGGTGTTTGGTCTGTGGGAGCGTGAGTGAGTGGGGTGCTGTTTGTGCGTGTGTGGTGGGTGTAGGTTGTGGGAGAGTGGATGAGAACTTGCAGGAGGTGCAAGTGTGATTCAGTGTAGCAAAAGTGCAGCAAACAGCAGCTGAGGCTAATAGCATAAATATGCAATCTGGTGAGTCCTGGGTAGTCCAACTTGTGTGGATCCTACTACGTTTTCTTCTCCAGAATGCCCTGCAAACTTTTTCTAAAAAGACGCATTTTCTTCACATTTCTGTGAGGGAAAGTTCCAGAATCTGTGGGGATCCACAAAATTACTAACATCCAGAATTCCCACACTTCTCCCATTAAAAATGGTAAACCACTTACGTGTCTGGGCATAGTGCCTGCGACATGATAAGCCCCAAAACGCAACATGAAGGCATCATGTTTTTGCCATGAAACTGGTCCATTTTAGTTATGTGAGTAGCTATGTTATTTGGGCCAGGACTCAGCTGCCACGCAGGGAACCCTTCTAAACCCAGACATTTCCCAAAACTAGACACCCATGGGAGTCCAGTGTGGTGTGACTTGCGGGGATCCCACTATGTTTTCTTACCCTGAATACCCTGCAAACTTTGTACATACAATTGCACATAACAATGTGCAATTTTAGCCAATGTTGGAGAGTTCCGGACTCTGTTCATATTCAGTTCTCTGTACTGGAAAGTAAATTATTCTAAAGTTGTCTTCTCCAGCAGCATTTTCCATAGTTCTGGGAGACATGCTGTGAGGTTGAGTTTTCTAGTCCTTTGTTAGAACTCTCCGATCTTTATAGACAGCTGTGGCATGAAGAAGGCGCAGGGATATGTAGATTGATACTGTAAAGACGCTTGTCTCAGGTATTGCCTATGAATCTCTTCAGTAGATATTGACTGGCTAGGAGCCAATTAAAAAATATCATCATTGGTAGTATACAGTTGTCCGATTTACAAAGTAAAATAATATGTTACAGATATGAAATAACTTTTAAAATTTGTTTTTGACGAGAAAAAAATGAAAGAAATGCCTCACCCATGTACATCATGTACCTGGCATGCTTCTTCATAGGCCCCTCCGAGCTAGCACTGAATATCTTTCTTATGAGGGGCCTGGCATATGTAAAATGCACAAGTGTCCAAAACATGTTGCGTGTGATTTTTATGTTGACTATCTGCCCTCTACCTACACAAGATCCCTATGAAAACGAGCCTAGGCTAAGCTTCGACTATCTTTTCGTATCTCTGTCTGACTCTGTTACCTGACTAATCTGTGTGGGTGACACCGTTGTGGCAGTCTGCCTACGTTCGGGAATACTTGTCTTTCTTGGACCATTAACGCTCTAATTACACTAAATCCAACTACTTCCACTTTGCGGTAGTAAGTTTAGGTGTGTCCGAGGACATCTTGTACCCAATCTCTTGGACAGTGAGTGCATAACTACATTTGAAAACTTTTGTAAGTTCTGTAAAGAGCAGTTCCCGAAAGGCTAAAGACTTTAGTGCTTGATGGTTAAAGTACTGAATCAAAACAGTGCATTGACTGTAATGCACCTGCAGTATGGCGTATGAAGCATCCACCACATTTTGACTGAGGATGAAGGTAGCAAGAAGCCACAAGTATGATCTATATGAGTAGTGTTTAAGGGGTGGGCGTAACTCTCGTAAATTGCAGTAACATAATTAAGTAAAATTATAGAAAATTATGCAAGATTACTCAATTTTATGCAGGGAGCGTGACCCTGCTTCTAGCGCTGTTTTCTTAGTGCAAAATGCACCCCCCCATGTCCTAAATGGGCCTGAGCATGCTTTTTGTGTTAAGAAAACACCCAGCTCTAAATGCAACAAAACAACGACAGCAGCAGTCACTTGTGCTCTTTTCCTATGTTCTTGCGGTAGGCATTTTCGCCCCACATTACTCTAAAATTCACAAGCAGGCGTAACCAAGTAATCTTTGGTAATTTTGCATCACAAGAGTAATGCAAAATTATCGAAATTACTCTGACTCCTCTGGTGTAATTAAAATTTTGCTCAGGCCTAGTAGTGTTAGGTGCATTGATCTGTGAGTTACCCTTACCTTGACCATCTAGCTTTTACCTGAAGAGCAGCCTTCTTCATTGTACTATAACTATATTACATGGTTTTGGAAAAGCAAAAGGTCTTACGCCAAACCGAGCAATGGACAAACTATTGATCCATTTCCTTTCAGTGGGAAAGGGACATAAAACTGCTTTTCTGAACCCAAAAAGCACAATGAAAAAAGAGTCGTAGGATTTCATTGATTTTTTTCTGATTTTATTTGATGCCCGTCTATACTTTCTGGCTTAGATGCTCTGCTTGTTTTTCATCTATTTTTCAAGGACCCTAATAACTTAATGGAAGCTGTAAATATTGAAGTTTGCTCATTTTGATTTGTTGTTCCGCAAACAAAACTAGCAAACCTAATGTAATATACAAACAAATTATTGTTATGTTCTGTCTGGAACTACAGATGCACTTTAAAATGTGGCATAAACCTGATAAATCCCATCCATCACATGCAAAACTAGAGAAACAAGCACAAAGTCCAATAAAATGAGTTACTTATAAGTAAAATACACAGACGCTACAAAATATACAGATGTAAAATCTTTATCCCTTACTAAATAATGTTAAGGTATTTCCCTGGTGAGTAAATACTGGCCCGTTTTCTGAGCCACTTTTCAGGTGGGCCTAAGATGTTGAAATGAATCAACATTGAATTTATTTTTGTTCAGCTCTTCTTTTTCAACTGGGACTGCATACATATCAAATATAGAATATTGACCAAACAATCTACTTCACAGATGCATTTATATACTACATTTTCTTAGGTGTCCTCTTAATTCAAGTCTGCACTGGAAACAATTGCTATGATCCTTATCAACCAGTGAAGCTCTTTACCTGTAGAAAAGTGGTTCGCTGAAGACTGCCCTTCATTTTTGCTCACTCCTGCAATCAAGAACATAAAACTAGTGTTAATATTGAGATTGGTGCATACATCGATGAAAATTAAATATCGTCTTTATTAAGAGATTCACCTGTTGCGAACTCTACATTAACCTTGACTCACAAATATGTAGTTAGACAGGCCTTGAGATGAAGGCCCGGGGAATTGTTGATTGATAGGTCACAAGTGGGAGGGTGCATAGCTGGCAGGCAAGCACTCGGGGAGGAAACTCTTGATCAATCCCACAGATAGGAGCGGTGACATTACAATGGTCAGGGGAGATTGCCCCGAAAAAGCACACATGGACGGAGGGGGTACGCATGCTCCTAAAAACCTCATAAAGTCAGATGCCACATGAGTTAGGAACACCTAGCCAATCACGACCTCGCACATGTATTGATCACGCACTCCCCATACTGGATATCTGGACACATTCAACACTGGCCACACTGTGTCCACAGAGGTCAAGACCCACCTTTGACTATTAGTTTATGACTCCATTGGCAGCAAACAACATTCCTCACCATATACGGTACGGTGGAAACTTATTGTAGTTTGTATATAAAAAGGACACAAACCAAATGTAAATTAAGACAGTCCTCAGATCTAGTGCCTGTAACTGTTCTCCCGGCCAAATTGTTTAATTAAACAAACAATGTTCCTGTTTTGCCAAATGCCTCTTGTCTTCTGTTTTTTCTAAGGAATTCTAACTCAAGCAACATTTTGGCGAGCCAGAAAGGAGGATTTGGATCTCGTACCTGACTGCAGCTGAAGGAAGGTGACCCGGATGGATGGATTTGTGTTTGCGCAATGAGAAAGGTGGGCAAACACCACAATTGAAGTTCTGCTGAATCGGAAGTCCATCCTGGAGCAGCCGTCACAGAGGGTAGGAGATTACATCCAAACCTAAAACATAGTCTAAAGCATTTGGCGTATGGTAGACTAGGGAGAAGCGTGAATAGATAACCTGAGCACCCTGCCACTGACAGGGTGTGGCATATTACCTATTTTATATGTCCTAAGTTTATCAGTTATGAGGCGGCCTCGGAAGCGTTCCTGAGGAAGTCACCTTTCTTCAATAGCTGACGCTATCTAAGGTGAATATAGTGTATATTGTGAATATAGCTCTTGATAACTCGCCGGATGCTGATTTGTGTGACATAGCTATCCTGGCTGGGCAGAGTTGACACCTCAGTCTCATAGATTTTTAGTTCAACTGTTTCCCAGTGCTAAAGAGGTTTCTTAACACCCATCGTATCTGGAAGGAGTGTGGGAGGTGCATCTAGCTTGACCCTGGGTGTTAGGGGGTGGAATTTGGAAAAGGAAAACTTGGACACAGGAAACTGGGAGTAACTCGTGTGTGGTCAAGAGGGGCTGGTGATTCCAGCGTTATTGCTAAATGGTTTCTATGATTACCACCTTTGTTTAGGAGTGGAAAGTAGCAGACTAACCCCTTCACTTAGGAACATATTCCACGTTAGTCGTCTCTTGCTAGAGGATAATATGTGATGAATGTACTAATTTTTTTGACAGAGTATTTTTTCTGTCAACCATTATTGAAATGTATTATTGTATGTGATGATATTGCATTGACGGTCTTTGAAAACTGTATTATGTGAGATCATGCAGATGCTATTCTAACATATTGCATATTGGTGCTATGTTGCAATACTACATATGGAGTCTTAACTTGTTTTATTGAAAATGCCCATTCGAACTGTTTGATGTAAAAATTGTAGGCGCTTAGCTCATAGTGCGTAATTTTTAAGACTGCACCACGTAGGATTGCCCCAACGATTAGACCAGCAAAACTAGAAAACCGTCATTTGAATTGTATTTTTCCAAGTAACTAAACTTGCCATAGATTCCCTAATAAAACATATGGAAACTAGGTTCCCCAAACAGATGAAAAGGAGAAATTAGTTTTGCTAAGAGTGGCATTTACACACACAGGCACACACATTTCCCTGGCCTAAGGAGGGAACATTTGACACAAATAAAATAGAACACATTAAAACACATATAAAAACAAAATATGCAGGACAGAAGAAAGACAAAAGGGAATCAGTGTTAAAATTGTGGGCTACCTTTGAAGAGCTTCAATCCGATAACCCCACGATGCCGAGAGCGATCAAGGTATCAGCAGCTCCCCCACCATATGCAGGGATGGATGTACTCACACCAGTGCCCCCTGTACTAGGATATTCAACCCAACAATAGTAGAAGCCGATGAGCCCCCCACTGAAAGAAGGTCAGTCAGGTCTAAGCCCCAGAAATCCAATAGCAAGCAAGCCACAATGCCACTAGTGCAGCCTAAGTTCATAGGGAAGATCCCCAAAAGCTCAACTCCCCGTCCACCACACTCAACACATGACACCTCAAAGGCGGGTGAAACACATATTCCCACTGGGTCTGGTGAGTGTAAATGTGGGTCAGGGAAGTTTTTGGCAGTTCTCGATAGCGACTCAGTGAGCTCAGGAGATGAAGGGAGCTCCAGTCTCCTAGGAACCGATGACGAGGGTGGGGCTACAGGGTTTGCCCAGGTAGCCGAGGAGGAAACGGAGAGCAAATTTGAGGGGGAAGTCAGGCTAACTAAAGCAGCACATCACTCTGAGGAAAAGGGACAGGCCAGATGGCTCGAGAAGGAGAGGCATGAATGGTGGCTCAAGGGAGAAAGGGCAATCAACAGGGAGTTAAAGTGAGGGTACAGGACAGCACACCCTCCTTATGAGGGAAGCAAAGCTAGGAACAGGGCGCAGCACTGGGAAGAGTCGGAGGTAGATAAAAGGCTACAAGCGGGGCTCAGGGAATATATGACATTACAATGCATACTAATACCATGTGCGCCATTACCACATGTGTATTACTATGCCAATGCCATTACAATGAACTAGCATTACAACACAAACTTTTACCACGCATATGCCTTTACCATGCATGCCATTACAACACAAAGGCAAGCGTGGTATAGACATACACTTGGTAAGAAGTGGTGAATGTAGGTAAATAACTATATATATATACATATATATATATATATATATACATATATATATATATATATATATATATATATATACATATATATATATATATATATATATATATATATATATATATATAGCTTCCCAGACACTTCGTTGACACAAAGTACGCGGCGCACTCACGAGTAGTTTCAATACGCTTTATTGTTCCAGATCCACCGTAGCTGACAAACGCGTTTCGGCCATTACGGCCTTTGTCAATGTCAGCGTACTCTCCTTCTTTAACCCATTATATACATTGCATACATTTCATTGTAATAAAAGACGGACTTGTGAGAATATTTCATTTGTATCATTTCATTAACATCAAAAACGGACTCGAGTGAAGTCTCATTTACACCGCGGCCATCTTTAAACGTGCAAGTTTGGTAGGTAATGGCATGTTTTCTGATGATATTATCAATGTAATTGATGTTTTACAATTTCACATTTAACAATAAAGACATCATTGTCACTTATGTCTATCATGCCCTGAATGGGCAGTTGTAATATTCATTATTATTCTCAATTGTGAGTTTGTTCTACCTCTTGCATCCCCATAGATCTATCGTACACCATTATCACCCTGAATGGGCATACTCCTTATTTAACTTATATCATGGTGACCAATCTATACCAATATCTAAAGGGATTTTGACAAGTAGCCATCCCATACCTGCTTTCCAATATATATATATATATATATATATATATATATATATATATATATATATGATTCACTGAAAAAACCACAGGTTTCAAGGACGTTATAGTTAGGAATTAGCATTTAAAAAACCTTAGATATTCACTGAAAAAAACCACAGGTTCCAGGGACGTTATAGTTAGGCTGACATTTTACTCGTACAAAACCAGAGAAATTCAGCCGTTATCATTAGCTGAGCTAACTATAACCCACGCCCCCGCAATGCACTGCTGATGACATCACATAATACATCACTCATGACATGGTCAGTGACATCAAGCCCTTTGCAATAAGAACGCTTACTTTTTCCAAACCAAAGTACAATCGATCTACAATGAACTTTCAGGGAGTGCACTAAACTCGACCAAAACCCTACCTACTGACGAAAACACTTTTGAAAATGTAACCCCTTGCCAATTGTCGGGTTTCTCCCCTCTAACCGTCAGAAAAGTTAATGACTTGCTGTTATTGACTATGTCAGGTTCCCCCACATACCCTTGCCACCCTGCTACATTACACCTGGTCTCGGACAAGATTAGCATCTATTTAACCCCTCTCCTAAACAACGTGATCAGGTCAGGGATCTTCCCTTTGTCCTGGAAGAAAGCCTGTATTAGGCCCATTCTGAAGAAACCCTCTTTAGACCATACCAAAGTAAAAAACTACCGGCCTATATCCTGCCTACTGCTTGCGGCCAAAATCTTAGACAAATCGGTCAACAAAGAACTAACCTACTACCTAGACTCCAATGACCTCCTAGACTCCACCCAACATGGCTTCAGACCACGCCACTCTACAGAATCTGCTTTGATTATGGCCACAGAGGAGATTCGTAAACAGCTGGATGGGGGAGAGCCGTCCTTATCCTACTTGACCTATCAGCAGTGTTTAACACCGTTAACCATTCGGTGCTAACGCGTCGGCTGAAGGCAATGGGTATTAAAAAGATGGCTCTAACCCTACTCTCTTCTTTCCTCACTTGAAGGGAGCAGAGGGTGTGCTGGGACAATCTGAAATCAGAGCGGTTTCGCCTCCCTTGGCTCCCATGGCTCAGCACTATCGCCGACCTTGTTTAGCATCTACGTCACCCCTCTGGCCAAGTTAATCAAAGCACATAGTTTTTCACTGGTCTCTTCCGCTGATGGCACTCAGATAGTTATATCTATCTCTTCAAGTGTAGACACTATGGCCGGGAGGTTCCGCATTATGGGATGGATGAATGAGAACTTTCTTAAATTGAACACAGATAAAACGGAGGTCATGGAGTTGGGGAAAGGGCCATCCATATGGAATCAAGTATGGTGGCCAATAGAGGCAGGAAGCTGCCCCCTCCCATCTGCCAAGGCTAGCAACTTGGGAGTGATGTTCGATGACCAGTTAATCTTTGCAGGACAGATTAACCTTCTGACTTCCTCCTGTTTTTTCTTACTAAAGATCCTGCGCCAAATTCTGCCTTTTATTCACCTGGATCTTAGAAAAACAGTAATAGCTGCACTTATATTCCCAAAAGCTGATTATTGCAATGCGTTGTTTTTGGGCATTGACAAGTGCCAATTAGTAAAACTTCAGTCTCTACAGAACGCCGCAGCTTGAGTATTGCTTAACATTCCCAAATACCACTCTATCTCTAGTAGCCTCAGGCAGCTTCATTGGCTTCCGGTCCAACAGCGTGTCAAATTTAAAGGTCTCTACTTGGTACATAAGGCACTGTATGGGGGGGAGCATTGGACATGCAGAAACTCTTTCGATGGTACTCCCAGCTGCAGGATCTTAGATCAGCCAATATAGGACTAGTTCAGGTCCCCAAAATTCAAAGAGCCAGATGGGGCGCAAGAAGCCTATCCTACCGGGCAGCCTAACTTTGGAACAAGTTGCCGGTTACTATTAGGCTACAACCTAATAGACTCCTGTTTAGGAAAATGATCAAAACATGGCTATTCCCCTCAAAGTAATTTGCTATTGTCCCTGGGAACAGAACATGACACATGCTACACTCAGCGCCAAGACGCCTCGGCATTTGTGCGCTCTATAAATACTTTACTTACTTACTTATTTACAAGAGAAGTTCAGAAAGAGGGAAGAGAGGTGCTGAAAGAGGAAGAAAGGTACAGAAAGAAGCAAGACAAATGCAGAAAGAGGCAACAAAAGTCCTGAAAGAAGAAGAAAGGTGGAGAAAAAAGCAATAGAAGTGCATAAAGAAGCAACAGAGGTACAAAAAGAGGCCTACTTTGACTGTACCTTTCTACAGACTCATACAAAGTAGCCTAATCACTAATACTTCTCCCAAGATGTCTTAAACCTCACTTTTCTCTTGAAGGTTCACTATTCATTGACTGCTCAGAATGGTAGGCCTACCAAATGTAAAACAACAATCCTAACCATATCACTGTTGTAAGTCTGACCAAGTTTGTGAAGGTATGCAGAGGGGTGCAGAAAGAAGCAACAGAGGTGCAAAAAGAAGCAACAGAGGTACAGAAACAGGCAAGAGAAGTGCAGAGAGAGGTAAGAGAAGTGCTGAAAGAAGCAACAAAGGTGCAGATAGAAGCAAGAGAATTGATGAAAGAGACAAGAGAGTTGCAGAAAGAAACAAGAGAGGTGCAGAAAAAAGCAAGAGAAGTGCAGAAAGAGGCAAGTGAGGTGCAGAAAGAGGCAAGAGAAGAGCATAAAGAAGCAACAGGTGCAGAAGGAGGGAAGAGAACTGCAGAAAGAGGCAAGAGAGTTGCAGAAACAGGCAAGAGATGTGCAGAAAAAGGGAGCAGGGGTGCAGAAAGAGGCAAGAGAGGTGCAGAAAGAGGCAAAAAGGTGCAGAAAGAGGCAAGAGAGGTGCAGAAAGAGGGAAGAGGGGTGCAGAAAGAGGCAAGAGAGGTACAGAAAGAGGCAAGAGAAGTTCTGAAAGAAGCAACAGAGGTGTAGAAAGAGGCAAAAGAGGTGCAGAAAGAGGGAAGAGGGGTGCAGAAAGAGGCAAGAGGGGTGCAGAAAGAGGCAACAGAGGTGCAGAAAGAACCAACAGAGGTGCAGAAAGAGGCAAGAGGGGTGCAAAAATTTGCACGAGTAGTGCAGAAAGAAGCAAGAGCAGTGCAGAAAGAACCAACAGAGGTGCAGAAAGAGGCAAGACGGGTGCAGAAAGAGGCAAGAGAAGAGCAGCATGAAGCAAAAGAAATGCAGAAAGAGGCAACAGATGTGCAGGAAAAGGGAAGAAGGGTGCAGAAAGAAGCAAGAGGGGTGCAGAAAGAAGCAAGAGAAGTGCAGAAAGAAGCAAGAGCAGTGCAGAAAGAACCAACAGAGGTGCAGAAAGAGGCAAGAGGGGTGCAGAAAGAGGCAAGAGAAGTGCAGAAAGAAGCAAAAGAGGTGCAGTTAGAGGTAAGAGAACTGTAGAAAGAGGCAAGAGATGTGCAGAAAGAGGGAACAGGGGTGCAGAAAGAGGCAAGAGAGGTGCAGAAAGAGAGAAGAGAGGTGTAGAAACAGGCAAAAGAGGTACAGAAAGAGGGAACAGGGGTGCAGAAAGAGGCAAGAGAGGTACAGAAAGAGGGAAGAGGGCTGCAGAAAGAGGCAAGAAGGGTACAGAAAGAGGCAAGAGGGGTGCAGAAAGAAGCAACAGAGGTGCAGAAAGAGGCAAGAGAGGTGCAGAAACAGGAAAGAGAAGTGCAGAAAGAGGGAAGAGGGCTGCAGAAAGAGGCAAGAAGGGTACAGAAAGAGGCAAGAGGGGTGCAGAAAAAAGCAACAAGGTGCAGAAAGAAGCAAAAGAAGTGATGAAAGAGACAAAAGAATTGCAGACAGAAACAAGAGAGGTGCAGAAAAAAGCAAGAGAAGTACAGAAAGAGGCTAGTAAGGTGCAGAAAAAGGTAAGAGAGGTGCAGAAAGAAGCAACAGAGGTGCAGAAGGAGGCAAGAGAGTTGCAAAAACTGGCAAGAGAGGTGCAGAAAAAGGGAACAGGGGTGCAGAAAGTGGCAAGAGAGGTGCAGAAAGAGGGAAGAGGGGTACAAAAAGAGGCAAGAGGGGTGCAGCAAGAAGCAAGAAAGGTGTAGAAAGAAACAAGTGAAGTACAGAAAGAAGCAATAAAGGTGCAGAAAGAGGCAAGAGAGATCCAGAAAGTGGCAAGAGAAGTGCTAAACGAAGCAACAGAGGTGCAGAAAGAGGCAAGAGAAGTGCAGAAAGAAGGAACAGAAATGCAGAAAGAGGCAAGAGAAGTGCTGAAAGAAGCAACAGAAATACAGAAAGAGGCAAGAGAAATGCAGAAAGAAGCAACAGAGGGGCAGAAAGAGGCAACAGGGATGAAGAAAGAAGCAAGAGAGGTACAGAAAGAAGCAAGGGATGTGCAGAAAAAAGCAACTAAGGTGCAGAAAGAGGCAAGAGAAGTGCAGAAAGAGGCAAGAGAGGTGCAGAAAGAGGGAAGATGGTACAGAAAGAGGCATGAGGGGTGCAGAAAGAAGCAAGAGAGGTACAGAAAGAAGCAAGAGAAGTGCAGAATGAAGCAGCAGGGGTGCAGAAAGAGGCAAGAGGGGTGCAGAAAGAGGCAAGAGGAGTGCAGAAAGAAGCAATAGAGGTGCAGAAGGAGGCAAGAGGGGTGCAGAAAGAGGCAAGAGAGGTACAGAAAGAGGGAAGACGAGTGCAGAAAGAGGCAACAGGGGTACAGAAAGCAGCAAGCGAGGTGTAGAAAGAAGCAAGAGAAGTGCAGAAGGAACCAACAGAGGTGCAGAAGGAGGCAGGAGGGGTTCAGAAAGAGGCAAGAGAGGTGCAGAAAGAAGCAAAACAGGTGCAGAAAGAGGCAAGAGAACTGCACAAAGAGGCAAGAGAGGTACAGCAAGAGAGGTGCAGGAAAAGGGAAGAAGGGTGCAGAAAAAGGCAAGAGGGGTGCAGAAAGAAGAAAGAGAGGTGCAGAAAGAAGCAAGAGAAGTGCAGAAAGAAGCAACAGAGGTGCAGAAAGAGGCAAGAGGGGTGCAGAAAGAGGCAAGAGAGGTACAGAAAGAGGGAAGACGAGTGCAGAAAGAGGCAACAGGGGTACAGAAAGCAGCAAGCGAGGTGTAGAAAGAAGCAAAAGAAGTGCAGAAAGAAGCAACAGAGGTGCAGAAAGAGGCAAGAGAAGTGCAGAAAGAGGCAAGAGGTAAAGAAAGAGGCAAGAGAGGAGCAGAAAGAGGGAAGAGGGGTGCAGAAATAGGCCAGAGGGGTGCAGAAAGAGGCAAGAGAAGTGCAGAAAGAGGCAAGCGAGGTGCAGAAATAGGCAACAGAGGTGCAGAAAGAGGGAAGAGGGGTGCAGAAAGAGGGATAAGGTACGCAGAAAGAAGCAAGAGAGGTGCAGAAAGAGGCAAGAGAAGTGCAGAAAGACAAGAGAGGTGCAGAAAGAGGTGCAGAAAGAAGTGAGAGGTGCAGAAAGAAGCAAGAGAAGTGCAGAAAGAAGCAACAGAGGTGCAGAAAGAGGCAAGAGGGGTGCAGAAAATGGCAAGAGAAGTGTAGGAAGAAGCAACAGAGGTACAGAAAGAGACAACAGAGGTGCAGAAAGAGGCAAGAGAGGTGCAGGAAGAAGCAAGAGAAGTGCAGAAAGAGGCAAGAGGTGCAGAAAGAGGGTGTAGAAAGAGGCAAGAGAAGTACAGAAAGAAGCAACAGAGGTGCAGAAAGAGGCAACAGAGGTGCAGAAAGAGGCAACAGAGGTGCAGAAGAAAGAAGCAAGAGAGGTGCAGAAAGAAGGGAGGTGCAGAAAGCGGTAGAGATGTGCAGAAAGAGGCAAGAGAAGTACAGAAAAAGCAAAAGAGGCAGAGAAAGAAGCAAGAGTGGTTTGCACACCTTTAGTACCAATTTAACACCCATATTTAGCAATAAGTAACAGGTGACCATTCTAGATTTGCTAAGGGCCTTCCACCACGCTGTAACACTTGTCGCTGCATTTTTGGTAACTTTTGAGCCGACTAGTAGTCGCGTTTGCAGAGTGGTGGAGAATGGGGGCTGGGCCTCCGACCAGCGCTCAGGAATTCCACTGCGTAGGACTTACAGGAGGTACCAGGAGGGCTTCTTGGCCCACAAAGTCCCTCAGGAGTTAAGTGGACTTCATTACCCAACCAGTAGTGTGCCAGGGGGTGCGTTTGCAGAGTGGTGGAAAAAGGGGGGCGTGGCCTCCGAAGACCTCTTAGCAATCCCACTGTCTGGGACTTACTGGAGGTAACAGGAGGGGTAGTTGGCCCCCAAGGACATCCTTGGGAGCCAGCTATCCCTCCTATTACCTCCAGTAAGTCCCACACAGCAGGATTGCTAAGTTCTCATAGCAGGGCACCCCCCCTTTGCCCACCACTCTTCAAATGCGCTCCCTGGAGCACTCTTGGATGAGGATTGAAGTACCCTTTGCTGCTGGGGGTCCTTCGGGCCAACTAGCCTACCTGTTACCTCCAGTAACTCCACACACAGTGGGATTGCTGAGAGGTGGACACAGGCCATGCCCCCTTTCTCCACCACTCTGCAAACACACCTCCTGGTGCACTCTTTGTTGAGGGATGAAGTCCCCTTGCCTCCTGAGGGTCCTTGTGGGCCAAATAGCCCCTCCTGTTACCTCTAGTAAGCCCCACACAGCTGGATTGCTGAGTGGTCATAGTCCACGTCGCCTTATTACACCCCTCTGTAAACACACCTCCTGGCGCACTGCTGCTAGGGGGATGAAGTCCACTTTAGTCCCTAACACCTCATCACCCCACCACCAGTGCGCCAAGAGGCGCGTTTGCAGAATGTTGTAAAAAGGGGCATGGCCTTGGACCACCTCCCAGCAATTCCACTGTGCGGGTCTTAAACGAGGTACCTGGTGGGCTAGTTGTCCCCCAGGGACCCTCAGTATTGACGGGAACTTCATCCCCCAACCCAGAGCACACCAGGAGGCGCATTTGCAGAGTGGTGCATGGAGGGGGCGGGGCCTCCAGCGAGCTGCCGTTTTTTTTTTTTTAGGAAGGAGGGCTGTGTGGCCCCCCCTTCCCTTGACCTTTTTGGGCCCCGGGGACCCCATCCCCCGGGGCCTAAGCCATTTAAAAAAAAATTGAAAGGGGAGGGGGGCGCGAGGCCTCCCTCCCGAGGCCGATTACGGCTCCTGGTGACCCCATCCACCGGGGCTAGGCCTTTGTTTAGTTTATTTTTTAAAGGGGAGGGGGCCGTGGGGCCCCCCTCCCCAGGCCGATTTTGGCCACAGGGACCCCATCCCCCGGGGCCCGGCCTTATTTAGTTATTTCTTTTTAATTAAAAAGGGGAGGGGGCCGAGTGGTCCCCCTCCCGTGCCATTTTCGACTCCGGGGACCCCATCCCCCAGGGCATGGCCTCTGTGTTGGGGACTGGGGAGGGAACCCCAATGCCCCTGCGGTCCCTGCTGGCTCCTCTCCTCCTGCGGCAGCCGGCATTGCTTTTGGACAAAGGGAGCTGCAAACATGCAGCTCCCTTTGCCCAAAAGCAAATCTGCTTTGCTTCGTGGAAGCGAGAGCAGTTTTCCACCCTGCCATAGCAAACTGCAATGTCCCGGGGGTGGGCACCCCAGGACATTGCTGAAGTCGGCCCTGGGGGGTGGCGGTCCCAAGGGCCATGGAGGGCTCCAGGAGGGGTGCCGCGTGGCCCCCCTCCTATCTTCTGTGCAGCCCCGGCGAGGTGGTGGTCCACGGGGCTGGGGGTATGCAACAGACCCCCGTATTTAAATTAAAGAATGCCCCGGGGAGGTGGTGGTCCCTGGGGCAGTGTGCGGGGGCAGGAGCCCCCCCATACTTCATTTAAAAAATTGAAGCCCCGAGGAGGTGGTGGTCCCTTGGGTTTGGGGGGGCCAGTGAGGCATAATTAAAAAATGCCCCGGGGAGGTGGTGGTCCCCAGGGCAGCATTGGGGGCAGGAGCCCCCTCACACTTTTTTATTTACAAAAAGCCCCAGGGAGGTCCCCAGGGCTGCGGGGGGCTGCGTGCCCCCCGCATATCATTAAATTTGCCCTGGGGAGGTGGTGGTTTACGGGGGCTGCGGGGGTCCCACAGGGCCCCCGCATCACATTTTAGCAATGCCCCTGGGACCTGGCCCACCCGGGGGCTTAAGTAAACAAAGCGCGGCAGACCACGTTTCGTTTAAAAAAAAAAAATTCAACAGGATTTGTGGACCCTACGTGATTCCCGCTGAAAATATTTACAAAATAATGCTTTTTTTGGCCCTCGGGGTCCCTGTAGGACCCCTAAGCATGCCTAGGGGGTCAGGGTGTTTCTACCCTGGCCCCTTTTCTTGTTTTTTACCGTTTTACTTGTGACTCAGTTCAACTAAGTCACAAGATGGCTGCCAACACTTCCTGGTTTGAAATGTTGGCAGCCAATCGGAGTCAAGCTTGAGATCGGGAGGGTTCATGGATCCACCGCGGTCACCAGATACTAATATTTCTAAATATATGAATTTCTCAGGAACTACTTTATGGATTTACACCATTTAGAAAAATGAGTGCACTCTGGACCAAGAGCTACCTTTCTGCCAAATATGGTGTAATTCCGTTAAGCAGTTGGGGCTGTAGCTGCGACAAAGAATTCCTATGGAAATTAACATAGCGAAAATGCGTTTTGGGACCCCCCTTTTTTCTCGGCCCCCGCCTGACAAATCACCCCAAAACTTTCATGACAGGAGCTGACCTGAGCGAGCCATTAGTTTTGAAAATTTTGCGAAGATTCGTCAAACGGCGCCAAAGATATTGGCAAAAGAAAAAACTCTTTTTGAATAGAAATAAGGTCCTAACTATAACTACCTACTGGTGACTGCCAGTAGGTAATATGTGTATATATATATATATATATATATACATGTTTATATACACGCCCACATTTGTATATGTATATATGAGGACTATGGGGCTAATCGAAATTTTTTGCATACCGGTCTCCCTCGACCCCGCTTTGGGTATTTTCTCGCATGGTATAATGCAGCTGCGAAAGGGAAGACTTCCTGATATAAGGCTTATATGGTTGGCCCCAGATGTACGGGACTAATTTCATTTTGAGCACCTTGGGGGTCTGAGCTTGAGGACGCAATGTCAGCAAAGATCATCATGTTGGGAAAGAGGATGATGTATTTGACATTACTTGAGAGGACGCCGCAGCAATGAGTATGCGCCCGCAGCGCTCATGTTTATCAGGATAAGCACGAACTTCAGTGGCTGCACAGGCATTGTCCTCCAATATTTTTACAACAACACTAAGGCACTATGGGAGATGTAGTCCCGGCCGGCAGAACTGGAGACTATGGGGCCGATTCCGATCTCGGCCGGTAGGGCACCGAAACGGATTCGGCTGAACCGGATCCGATTCGGAGCCCTTTTTCCCGACCGAATCGTACGTCGTCCGGGCGAACGAGTAGGATGCGTGCGCGTGCAAATTCGCCGACCGACTCGTACGCCCGTCCCAACTGCACCGACCGACTCGCACGGATGCGCTGCGCACCTCGCAATGGAGACGTTCCCCGGCCGGGCAAGTACAATGCGCGCCGCGAGCAGTCCGACCGACTTGCGCCGTCCGGCTCGAAGAAGCAGTCGGAGCCGTACTTTGGGGGTCCGTGTCGGACCCCCCTGTACGCGTAGCCACGTGAGTCGCACACAGGGGGGACCCATGGGTCCCCCCTACCTGTGCGTGTAAGGCGCGAGTCGCTTCACCGCGTACCCGCTGTAGGGGGCGCCCTTGTCTGCCTCGCACCCATTGAGTCAATGGGAGCCCACGTACGCGTTGTACGACAGGCTCCCATTGACTTCAATGGGAGTCCGACCGACTCGAGTCCGATGGCATGCGTGCGCATCGTACTCGTTCGGTCGGGCTGCTAGGGTCCGATTCGGTCAGAAATCTCTCCGGGTCCGGCTCGGTCGGAGAGATTTCCGACCCGAATCGGAATCGGCCCCTATGTTGGGAGTATTAATGTGACCCAAATTGCTTATTTAGGGTGTTGTTAATATACGTACACTGTCACGTTTATTTACGGCAGCTTAGATGCGGCGCGCTATCAGTCTTCTTTGTTGTTCAAGGCACAGTGCTAATCCCGACAGTGCATATAAGCACAGCACACTCTTTTCCTCATAAATGAGCCAGACGTGATTTCACGAGCATTCCCCCATGGTGCTTTCAAGGGAGCTATAATGACAACGTAATTTAGCGTGTCTCCTTTGCCTTTCATTTTTTCGAGCAGCACGTTTTCAAAAAATGTTTTCAAAAGATGTTTTTAACTATGTGTTCAGCGCGATGGTTTTTTAAAACAATGGCTTATGGCGATGATTATGTTTGTAACATCATGAAGGCATTTCTTTTATGTTCAGTGTTTAGGCACAATTTAGTTCATGTACGTTAATGGTTCGGGTTTTGCACTTTGCACTTTATATAATAACATCTTGATGCACTTTGTATCTGACAGTTACCGATATCAATATCCATTCATGTACATAGTTTTAATGAAATGTGCAGAGTTCATTCACTGATTTTAAGAACATGCAAATTTGTATTCTCATGATGATGTTTTCTATGTCCATGATTTTAACAATGTATATAAACTGAAACCAAAATGGCGCACATTAGACTGAGGAAACGCGTCTCTATGTTGGGTCTGAGGAGGCTTATTTAATAAAAAGGCCTTAACCCAAATAGCCCTCGTGTGCGTGCTCTTTTCCTGATGGGAGTAGAGGTTTTTTTGTTCATATATATATATATATATATACATATATATATATATATATATATATATATATATCCAAAGCAGTGTTCCACCTGGGGCTTGCCGAACTCGCGGCGGGTGCAACCGGGAGCGGTGGTGGAAACCGCTTATAAAACAGCAAAAAACAAGGAGTTCATAATACTCCCAAGGTCCGGTGCACTCACGGGGTATGTAATAAAACAAACACGTTTTAATGACTGTGTTTGTTTTATTAACGGCTTTTCCGCACTGATGACGGCAAAAGCCAGAAACGCGTCTGCGGATGTTCTATAGCCGATACATACCCCGTGAGTGCACCGGGCCTTGGGAGTATTATGAACTCCTTGTTTTTTTATATATATATATATATTACGAACAATCCAGGATCCGCACGCTCTCAGTGAAGCACGACAACGAGCAAAGTTCAAAGTTGAATAAACAACTTTGAACTTTGCTCGTTGTCGTGCTTCACTGAGAGCGTGCGGATCCTGGATTGTTCGTAACTTGACTACCGGCTTGCTCCGCCGGCATGCACGCCACCCCTCTCGGGTCTGTGTCAGCCAGAAGGAGTGTTTTCATTGTGTGATATATATATATATATATTTAAAATATATATTTTTTAACCCCCATCCCACCCAAAAACCCAAACCCACTCTAAAATTACCCTACCCACCCAAAAACCCACCCTAAAATTGACCGTTCCCACCCAAGAACCCAAACCCACCCTAAAAGTACCCTTCCCACCCAAAAACCCAAACCCACCGTAAACCCTTAAAATACCCTTCCCACCCAAAAACCTAAACCTTAAAATTACCTTTCCCACTCAAAAACCCAAACCCACCATAAACTCTAAAAATACCCTTCCCCCCAAAAACCCAAACCCACCCTATTCCCTAAAATTACCATATATATGTATGTAAATATATATATATATATATCACTACCAGTCTCTCTCCTACACGAAAAGAGGTGACCAGCTCCGGGGGATCAAAAAGAGGGCTTTATTGATATTAAAAGCGTTAGCAGTCCTAGGTCCCTGAAACGCTGGGCAGACGCGTTTCAGCCTCAATAAGCTTTCCTCAGTGCCCCATTTCAGTGTCCTCGATGTTTCAGGAGATCCGCCGCTCTGTTGTTTAAAAACGATCACACCCCATCACGTGATCGCTGGCTCCTCCTATGCCTCACAGCTGTAAGGCACCTCACGCTGCTCCTGCTGTTGTACTGCATTCTGGGCGTTGGAGTTCACCTATGGAGCCCAATGCAGTGACAGGACATCCACAACATCACGTGATGCCACCAAACAGTGTTGGATGGTGCTCTATACGCCGTTGCAGCTATACAGCAGGTAAAGTCCTTCGTTTGTCCCCCTTGTCAGGCAGAGTAAATTCTGCCTACTCTCTCCCCAATGAACTGAAAAAACCACAGGTTTCAGGGACGTTATAGTTAGGTTGACATTTCACTCGTACAAAACCAGAGAAATTCAGCCGTTATAGTTAGCTGAGCTAACTATAACTCGCGGCCCCGCAATGCACTGCTGATGATGTCACATATTACATAACTCATGACATGGTCAGTGATGTCACTGATGACATCTCAAATGACATCACTGATGAGATCATCCAGTGACTGAATGTTTTTTAAAAGTTTAAGAATGTTATATATATATATATATATAAGCTGGAGCCCGGAGTACATCATGGCAACAATAGATGTGGTCTCGCTCTATACGTCAATTGAGCATAACATAGGATTGAAGGCATGTGCATATTTTTTACAACAGCGAAATATATCTGAATTGGAGCACACGAAAATGTTATTGACAATGATAGAACTGTGCTTGACAAATAACGTTTTCCTCTTTAATCATGACCTATATCGGCAAGAGTGTGGAACTGCCATGGGCATTTCCTTTTCGCCAAACTACGCGAACATCGTGATGGGGTGGTGGGAAAAGGAAGTAGCCTGGAATACACAAAATGAGAATCAGATGAACAACATAATTTTATGGGTCAGATTTATTGACGACTTGTTTATAATTTGGAACGGTTCTGAGGAAAACTTTTCGGAATATTTTGAAATATTGAATGAAAATACCTTAGGCCTAAGGTTCACATGCGCAACAAGCAAAAAGAGGTATAGCTTTCCTTGACACCTGGATATATATAGAGGGGGATCAAATTCATTCCACCTTATACCGAAAGGAAACAGCAACGAATAGCATATTACATGGTAGAAGCTTTCACCCCAAACCTCTTTTAGAAAGTATCCCTTACGGTGAATTTACTAGAATGAAACGAAATTGCTCAAAAGAAGACGACGCAAGAGAGAGAATAAAGGAAACATCAAAAAGATTAAGATCAAGAGGATACAATGAAACCACATTACGCAAAGGCAGACAAAAATACAAAAGAAAACAAGAACAGAAACTCTGATCACTAAAAAGGAGAAAATGACAACAGAAAATGATCAACAAAATACGCCAAGATGTATTCTGACGTACAGTAAAGAAAGTGGACTAATCACAAAAAATATCCAAAAATACTGGCACCTGATATCCAATGACCCGGACATTGGATCCGTACTGGGACCTAGACCTATGATAACATACAGAAAAACCAAATCAATAAAGGACTTAATTGTAAGAAGCCACTTTCAAGAAGAAACACCAACGAATTGGTTGCGCCAACAGCAAAGGGATTTGTGAAATGCATCACGTGCAAGGCATGTAAAATTGGAGTGAATCGCAAAAACATACAGGACTTCCAAGGCAAGACGATTGAAATCAAACAAACTATCACTTGCGCAACAAAGTTTGTAGTCTATGTCATCCAATGTAAATGCGGCATGCAATACATAGGAAGTACAATATGTATGCTCAAAAAAGAATCCTTGAGCACATTCGAGCCGTAAAAAATAAAGATACTTCCTACGCCACAGCTAAACACATGATGGTGTGTCAAAACAGTGACTGGAGAGCCATGAGCTTCTTTGGAATCCATGCCATAGAAAACCACGAAAGAGGGGGTGATAGAATCAGGAAACTACGCCAAACAGAGTCAAGATATATAATCAGGCTAAGAACCAAGACCCCTTATGGGATCAATAATGATGAGGAACTTTTGTACACCTGGATTGAGACCATTTAAGTGGAAAGGAATGGACATTAAAAACAAGACACTTAGTTTAAAATAGAAAAAAGACTCATTTAATGTACTAAACGTTTAATTAAGGTAACTCTGAATGTAATGAAATGCTTGCAATGATTGATTACTGTAATGTAAAGTAATGAATTGTCACCTGAAAACTGGAAAACTTTGTAAATAGTGTAAATATTCATGTATAATATAAACTAGCACTACGTTTCCCACAATGCTGCATTAAAGGCAATAGGTGATTGGTATAAATAGTGACACAAAAGAGGGACTCACTGACCGTGACAAAGGCCTCGTTGGGCTGAAACGCGTTGGTTGGAGCCAGTTAAGCTAACAATAAAAGCTTTAAAACTGGAAATTGGAGTGCGTTGCATCTTTGGAGAATAATATATATATATATATATATATATATATACGCCAAGGTGTACTGAAGAATGAGTAGGTGTATGAGTGTCTGTATGGATGATTTAGTGGGTGCATGACTGACTGTATAAGTGAGTGATTAAACATGTCTTAGTGAATGTATGGGTGAGTGACTAATCAGTGTGAATGTGTGTATTAGTTTGTCAGTTGGTGTGTAAGTGGCTGCATGGATTGGTGAGTAGATACATGAGTGTCTATATGGATTATTGATTAGTTATCTGAGTACCTGTATGGGTGCCTGAGTGTCTGTGTGGGTGGGTGAGGGGGTGTGTGACTCCCTGCATGGATGTATGAGTGGGTGAATCCCTGGGTGTATGGGTTCATGAGTGAGCCTGTGAGGGACTGTATGGGCGAGTGAGTGTGCGTATGGTTGTGTCGGGGAGTGAATGGATGTCTCAGTGGTATATGAGTAACTGCATATGTGAAAGGCAGTTTATGTGAGTGCTGTATGTGTGAGTGAGTGATTGTGAGGGTAGCTGTATGGGTGAGTGCGTGATTGTATCAGCGACTGTATGGAGAGTAAGTGTTTGTTAGTATCTGTATGAGTAGTGAGTGTGTGTGTGTTTCTGTATGAGTGAGTAAGTGGGGACGCGCATTCCGCCCATAAGACCGCCGTGAAGGGAACGGCTCCTGTTTTCCTGTTTTTCTGCTTCTTCCCTCTGCTCCAGCCGTGAGGGGAACGGCTTACCGTATTGCTTCTACGCCGTGAGGGAAACGGCACTACACTTCCCAGCAGGCCAGTGCTGACGCCTGTCAATGACGTCACAACGCGCGCCAGGAGGCGCGTTAAGAGGGGCGCCGGTCTCCCGCATCGCGGGACGCGCATTCCGGCCATAAGACCGCCGTGAAGGAAACGGCTCCTGTTTTCCTGTTTTTCTGCTTCTTCCCTCTGATCCAGCCGTGAGGGGAACGGCTTACCGTATTGCTTCTACGCCGTGAGGGAAACGGCACTACATTTCCCAGCAGGCCAGTGCTGACGCCTGTCAACGACGTCACCACGCGCGCCAGGAGGCGCGTTAAGAGGGGCGCCGGTCTCCCGCATCGTGGGACGCGCGCGGGCGAAGCCCGGGCCAAGGGCGGGCCCGTCTGCGCCCGTCAGCGACAGGAAGAGGCACGGCAGGGCCACCCCCCTTGGCTGTATATGAAAAGAACAACGGAGAAGCCTGGTAAGGTGAATCATCGTTCGCTATAAAACATTGCTATTGTTTACGTCTCACTACCCGTGGGAAAATGGGCAAAAGGAAGCAACCGTACTCCACAGGAAAACCGCATACAGATAATATGCCAATTTACAAGTATTTAAAATCCGCTGTGGGAAGGATTGACAGTGAGATTGTTCTCGTGGAGGAACAATTGGCGGCGACAAAAACAGCACTTGATGCCGCCTTGATGGTATCGGTACACGAGACTCTAGAAGACTGTGGTGAGCCTACGAATCAGGTGTCCATTGGTAAAGAGAAGTCTATAGAACTAGAGGTTGTGCCAGGTAGTCAATTTGTGAATAAAAAGGCTACACCCAGGAAATCAGATAATCTGTGTATATTAACAACATCGCTGGAAATTACAGCCCTATCGGATAATTTAGATTTAGTTATACCACCAGCAAAAAAGCTAAACAAGTGCCGAAATTAAAACCTAGTTCTGATGACAGTAAGAGTGGGAAACCTAGACCGAACCAGAAGGTAAACAAAGGCGGTAGGTCAGATAAACGACTAAAGGAGTGGGAAAACCTAAAAGGAAATGATCAAGCGATCCATAACTTCGAGACATTATTTAAAAAATTGCATTCTGAACTGGACAATATTGAACGTCGAGTAATGTCAGAGATTAAACTGGTCCAAAAAGATGTAACCTCCCTAATGAACCTGGTAACGGGATTTATCACTCCAAAAAATTCTAGTTTACCATCTGTGAGTGATAAATCAACACCAAGGCAAAAAGAAGTCCCAACTGTTGTTCAGCTAAAACAAAGTTCGACCAAGCCTATTACAGGGGAAAATATACAATCTGCACAAAATCAAAGGTCATCAAATGTACAGCAATTTTCCTCCATATGCCCTAAAGAAACCAAGAGAATGGTTGATTCAAGTAGATCTGTGAATATAGACACCAAAAAGGAAGAACTTCGACAGTTAGCTTCTTTACACCTTCCACCACAGGCGACACCATATGTTATCATACTTAAAAATGTGACCAGGGTGGAGGATAAGAAGCTTGAGTCCTATGAGACATTAAAAAACAAAGTGATATATTGGTTCACAGCAAATACGAATATGGATAGAAATGTCTTGTTAAGAAATATAATAATGCTGAGAAGGGTGAGTTGGGTGGGTAGATCCATGAAACAATGCGCAGGAGATTGCATAGTAATAAACTTCCGTAGCAGGGAACTGGTAAGAGATTTGTTGGAGGTACTTGCATATAAAGTTGCAGCAATGAATCCTAATATAGCTGAAGATATAATTGCTGTCCCGTTGGGCTATTTTTACAGCATAACCAATAAGACCAACAAAGTCAATGGTCCTAATTCTAATGTGTATAGATCCACGATAAATGTTCCTACATACAATAGGTATGAACCATTACAGCCCTGTAGTGAGATTGATTGACATAGGGAGGATACAGAAATTGATGTTCAAGTTCAAGTTTATTTATTTATGATCTTGGAACTCTGAAGAGATCCACATAAACAGAAGAACCAACAACATATAGAAGCAAAAATTTGTACAACAAAGTTTCTACAAATATAAGCAAAAATCGACAATAAAAAATCTAAAACTACAAGACATTATAATATTTTATACAATTGAGAAGATTAAAAGATCCTTTATGCCCTTAATACTATATAAGAATCCGGTAAAGTCAAATTTAATAATTACATTCATCATATTAGGTGTATTAATATAGATTTAAAAAGCACTTAAAAAAATTAAAAATCCTGTAACAGAACATTTCATTGGGTGGCTCATAAATAGAATCAGTTAGTGCAGAGGCCGAAAGAATAGATAATTGTAGACAAATTGGTCTCACCCATTTACGCCGGCATAATAATAAAGCGGGACAGATAAATAGCACATGATTAATGTCCTGGATGGAATTATTACACAAGTTACAAATCTCAGAGGAACCATACCACTTAGACATTGCTTTATTTAAAGGAAGCATACCCTGCCTCAATAGGAGCCAAAAACGGCGCACCCCATGAGGCAGGTTCCAGGAAATATAAGCCTGTGCCTTATTTATCATACAGGACTCTATGGCCGGGTGGATACCCTTCTTTAAGATACGAGCTTCCCTATCCCTAGTGAAGCTTAATTCCCAAGTGGCCTGTTTCATAGTGGCCTTTAATTGATATGGCGATAGGGTGAAAAGCAGAGACTCATCTAATTGTAGCAAGTCGACCGCAATTCTAAAATTTTTAAAAATTAAAGACTGCTCCTTTAAATTTTCTAACACTTCTTTCTTAATTAAAAATCTTAATGAGCCGGGATCACTCTTTACCAGGCTTACCACCCATCGCACTATCCCCGCAAGACCCTGTACCCAACTACTTCTTAAGCCAAATTCTAGCCTTAGAACAGCCACGGGACAAGCAGAGCTGACTGAGGCTAGGCTCCTTAAAATTTTGCCTTCTGTTGTGTTTAAAAAAAACATTTCTCTACATCAAGCAATTCAATACCATACAACAGAGAAGCAGGAATTTTTGCACGGAAAACCTCTAATAATAGTGCAAAGTGTCTTTTCCCAGTTGATCTATAAAGAGAGCCCAAGCTTTTCCCTTGTGTGGTAGCTTTACGGATGTTATTTTCTATATGAGCTTTATTACTAAGATTACCACACACTGTTTTTCCCAGGAAAACATAAGATTTTACAAGTTCCAGTTTTTGGCCACCCACAGACCATACAAAATTCCCATACTGCAATTTTTTTCTTCCGTGCAAGCACATGATTTTACTTTTAGATATATTAATCTTTAAATAATGTGCCTCTGCAAAATTATGTAATGCTTGTAGACGATTATTTAAACCTCTTGGCGTTAGGTCAAATATTATTATATCGTCTGCGTAAAGTAAACAAACTATCGGTTTTCCCCCCAATAACGGGGCGATGCCCTCACTTAGAGCCAAATCATGAGGAAGGTCTGAAATATATAAAGAGAAAAGTAGAGGAGCCAGTAAACATTCTTGTTTTAGGCCGTTTGCAGTAGGGATAGTTTGGGAGAGACCCCTTTCTCCTCCCATTAAGATTTTACACCAAGTGTCCGAGTAAAGAGCACAAACTAACTCCAAAAGAATTACAGGCATACCCAGATCCGACAGTTTTCTCCACAATAAAAAACGATCAACTTTATCGAATGCTGTGGAGAAGTCTATAAAGGCTGTGTACACTTTTCCTCCTCTAACTTTAACATATTTTTCGATTATTACCTGTAAAGCAGTTAAGTTATCAATTGTTCCATGCTTTGTCCTAAACCCAGTTTGTTCCAATGGTAACATCTCAACCGGATCCAACCAATCATTAATTTGGATCAAAAGGCATTTAGCGAAAACTTTACCCACTGCATCAAGAAGTGCAATTTGACGATAGTTATGCGGGACACCTCGGTCTCCTTTCTTAAACAGAGGAACTAATATACTCCCCTTCCAGGAGGGGGGAACCATCTTATTTGCATAACAATACTTGAATACTGGATAAAGAATTTTACTCCACAGTATACTATTTTGTTTTAAAACTGTGATGGGTAATTCATCCGGGCCCATCGCCCCGGAGGAACGCATCCCCCTGATCACCCTTTCAATTTCTTTTTCAGATGGTGATCCATACGAAAGGGGGTCCTCCTTTATTTCAATATACTTGATTGCCTTTGCATTATCTGCATATAGATCCTGAATAAAGCTGACCCATTTTTGCTCCTCAATGGCCACCGGAAGTGGCCGAGATCTAGCACCACATCCCTCCCCAATAAGAGACCAAAATGTTCTTACTTGGCCTTTAAAGGCTGCTTCTCTCAATTTTATCCACATGTTATCTTCCCTCTCTTTTCTTAACTTAACCTTTACCCGTGTCCTCCTCCTTTTTAATATTAATATTCTATGATATCTTTCCGAAGAGTAATTCAAGTATTGTTCCCTAACTAGTTTATTTATTTCGAGATTAAGCGACAGGATGGGTCTAGGGACTACCTTAGTACTTTTCATTCGATTCGACATCTTTGCCATTTCTATCGCTTTATTCATTAATAAGTTGAAACTGGCGATCTCTATTCCATTCCAACTGGACAGATTTTCTACAGCGACCTCTAGGACACTGTCAAGGCCCAAGATAGCTTTGCTATCCCAATGGCATCTCCCTATTTTCTTAGAAAAACTAACGGATTCACCATTTAATACCCATGGATCCTGCGAAAGCAAACTTAAGTTTACGGTAAGAGTTAGTACTCTGTGGTCACTGTAGGGGGAATTAGAGACCTTTAGATCTTTTAATAAAAAGAAGGAGGAGCTTCCCACTATCACGTAATCTAAGATAGATTCTCCGCTCTGAGATTTGCAAGTTAAAGTAGCCGGAGAATCCGAAGTGAGTCTTCCATTTACTATAATACCATCAGCCTTCATTAATTCATCAATAAGAATTTTCCCTCTCTTATTTGTTCTAATATTTTGTGGAAATAATGCTTGTGGGATCTGCAGTGATTCTTCCTTTTCTTTATTTCGGAATAAATCTAAAGTAGAATTAGAAATTTTACAATTCAGATCCCCTACCAGAATTATTTTTGGGGAAGTTCTACAACATTGACTTTTTTAATGTAGGAAAAAACCGCTTTTAAGAGAACATCGAAAGAGGCATCCGGCGGAATGTAAGCATTTATCAGCATTAACAGGGGACTTTTTACGTTGTTATCGAAATTATACAACGTTATTGCCAAAAAAGATTACTAGGATCTTTGTAGTAATCATAATTCCATTTTATCTTATTTGACAATAGGCAGGCCACTCCACCCTTTGCATGCCCCCTCCTGGACGGGGTTGCTTTGCAGTCTAAGATGAAAAAATCCTTACATAACAGATCTTCTGTGCACCAGGTTTCCTGAAGGCAAATCACATTTGCATCTAACGCATATAGGTATTGTAACTTCTCCCTACTATTCTTTATTCCTGCAGCATTCCAAGATATTATTTTTAGTTCATTGCTAGAAAGATGGCTGTTGTGATTGTTTACTGTTAGGTATGCTCGATAGTACACCGGGTAACCAGTTCCATTTTGGGCTCTCTTCTTTAGAATTCCATTTAAAGGACAGTAGATGGGCATCTTTAAGTTTTACTTGTCGACCATTTTTTGTAATACAGATTTTTAATTCCTCTGATTCATACATACTATCTCTATTATCTGAGAGTGAGTAAGTTAATGGCGACCTATTATTGAGGGCTCTATTTCGGGTAACTCAAAGTAAGGAATGACGTCAATTCCCCTGCTTTGCAGGCCTTCTGACCATTGTAATATAAGGTTTACAATGATTTTGGAATTAAACCTCACCCTCGATTTATAACCAACTTCTGTTTTTAAGATGGAAACTAAACATATATCACTACTTTGAATAAGTTTCAAACTGTCAATCTCCAAGAGATATTTAAGAAGTAAAGTCCTATTTAAAATTAAATCTGTATCAAACAGAGGAATAAAAACTAACTGGTGTGTGTCCATACTATCCCAAAGGGGATCAACTCCTGCTATCTCTGGTTTACCTCTCCTTTTTTCAGTGTCAAAAAATGGGCTAGCCCGAGGGTTAAGTACTGATGAAAAAGGGATTGTTTGCCTCGGCTGCTCCGGTATTGTAGATAAAAGAGGCCCCCCTATTTCGGTATTTGCACAATCTCTTATAGAGTGTGCAATATTCGCGGGGGAAGCCTCACAAACTATCATTGATTCAGTTAAATTTGTGTTCACAGGGTTCACAGAAACGATATCATCTACCAACTTTATATCTTGTGATGTATTTTGCAGGGACTGTGAAGAGGGCTCCATACTAACTGAAACCTCGGAGTTTTCTTTAAAACGAAATCTCCTTTGCTTCTTTTTTGAGAATCTTCGTGTTGATTTCATCTTTTTCCCTCTATTTGTTACCTTTTTCCCCTTTCTCTTATTTTTTTCCATGTGTGAAGCACCTAAGATATTATCTTTATCATCACTTAGCTGGGTTTTAAAGATGGGGAATACTTCCTGATCTATCCTTCTGGCTACAACCACCAAGCCTTTTACTTTTTGAGCTGAGTCAGAGATAGCCAGTATGGATTCAGATGAAAGTTCAGGGCTCTTCTCTTGCAACTCATCTTTATTGTCTATCTTATCAAAAAGGGTATTGCCAACAGGACCTGTACCTGTATATTGACTACTAGCATTCTCGAGTATATTCTCTGAAGCCTTAGCTCCCTTTTTTTTCGCTTCATTTTGTTCAATATATACACTTGAACTAACCTCCTTCTCCAGATTATTTTTTAACAATACTTTCAGTATTTGAGTTACGGTTTCCAACACACAGTCTGAACCTCCTACAAATTTTTCAAGCAGCTTTAGGATAGAGGATAATAAATGTTCTAAGGATACTAATGATTCTGAAATGAATATATCCCTCCTTACACATTGGCTCGGTTGGGTATCACAGATATTTAAGTCAGGGCTCAAAGAGGGATGTGATTGCAAAAGGGAGTAATTCGATTTATTTGATTTGTTGGATGGGGTGCTACTAAATAGTTTTAGTCCTATAGGGACTGCTATTGCTGGAGTATTTGCTGGTTCCATAACCTTGCTAGTATCAAGAGAAATATACCTTCTGCAAAGCTCTAAATCTAGATCGGGGAGTGTAAAATCTTTATTTTGAGCATCCTCTACTAAATAGGGACCAAGGGACTCTTCTTTGGCTCCGTGAGATGTATGTGATGTTCTGTATGAGATTACATTTGCTGTTTTAGGGGATGGTGAGGAAGATCCAGGAAGTACCCGGAGGACTGGAGAACCGGTCGGGCCCCCAGGGCACCGTACTGGATGCCTCTGGGTTTCTATGGGTTCTCCTCCTCCACACGCACCACCTGTATTTGTAGTATGCGATTCTATGACCTGAACCATGTCAACCATATCAGCTATTTCAGTAACTGTGGCAGTATTGATATTATTAACCATCACATCATTACTTCCAGTAATATTATCTCCCCCATTATAGATGTTTGAGGTACTTGAGGTACTTGAGTCAACTTGAAGATTTTTTTCCTTTCCCCTCTCCCATAGACTGAATAGTTGACTTTTTCCTTTTGACTGCATGCCTGCGATGTCCTTGTTACGTAGGGGATTTGATTTAGTCTTTGCACAAGATCTACCCACAAGTAAACGCCCTGACCTTAGTTTTTTTATCGTCATTATTTAAAACCTGAAAAATGTGCACTGCCTAGGGAGCAAGTTTTCAAATTTTAATTTCAAATATTCAAACTTTCTTGTCAGTTATATACCCTTATATACCCTTGTAGGTTGTTGTGGACCAGTTTTGTGTATCTATCACAGATTTAATTACAGACTTTATTTGTCATAGTTTTGGTCCAAAACCAAATACTCTCTCCACAGCAACTTGGACCAGAGCAATCCTTTCTTTGTACTTCTTTGTGGATGACACAGATATAACCCAGACCCAGACCTAGGCCAAGGCCTGTTCAACCCTTCGAGGCAATATTCATCAATGATTTGGACTCCCGCAGTCACAGTCACAAAAGTTTGTCTCTATTTGGGAATAGAAGGAATATATGGATAAGAAAAGTCCAATAAGCCCACTCAGGCCATCACCTGCGGGCCCCCAAACATTTAAAATAAAAGTAAGGGTGAGGGCCTGTTGCTGACCTACTTCAGCCATTCACCGAGTACGGTACTGCACTGTAGTTGCTGTGATTGCCGTAGCTGCCGTAATTGCTATCAAGATAGCCAAACAGTGCTGGGCACACGTATTAATATGACAAAGGTGACGAAGTATAAAATGTCCAATTAGTCAGTTATATCCTGCTCCCCTGCAATGGAGCTTAATCCAAGGCTGCAGTTCTCGGGAGAGATTCACGGCCACCAGTTCACTGCAGCTGCAGGGCAGAGTGCAAAGGCAGAGTGCAAAGGCAGAGTGCAGAGGGGCAGAGTAACGAGACAGAAAAGCTGGCGCGCTAGAAACCAACCATTCTCTTGCTCCCGCTTACGCTCTGCCTGCCAGCCATTGCGGAGTCCTCCTCAGCCCAGCCTAGCCCAGCCCAGGGCTCCCAGGGCTCTGCGATACTTCAGGTCCGTTCCGCTGCGGCCGCAGGGGTGAAATCCTTGCCGCCCACCTGCTTACTGTCACTTGACTCGACTCGTCTCGTCACGAGATCCAGTGGTCAGTCATTAAAATTCCTTCAGGGCTAAGTTCTCCCGCAGCTCCCCGTGGCACCACTCAGCTCCTGGCAGTCCCCCGCGGCTCCCCGCGGCTCCCTGCAGCGGTTCGGCGGTTCCTGGTGCAGCTCGCGGTTCTCGGTTCTCGATCCGCGGTTCCTGGCTCCCTGCGGCTCCGCTCTGCTCTAGAGCGGCTCGCAGTTCTCAATTCGCGGTCCGCGGTTCCTGGCTCCCCCGCGGCTCCACACTGCTCCGCTTGCCGCTGTTGCTGTTTCTGTTTTTCGCGCTCTCTCTCTAGGTCTCTCACAAGACGGCGGCTTATGTCCGCAAATACTTATTAATGTACAAAATGTTTCCCCTATTACCAAGGAGGATACCCCCTCTAGGGATATGGAGGGGGCTGCTGGAGACTATTTAATTGTACAAAATAACAAAGCTACTAATATCATGTCCTGGAATGTAGCAGGAGTTAAAAATAAGATAACTAATGACGACTGGCTTGAAATTATAGAGGGATGTGAAGTAATTATGATCCAGGAGACTTGGTTTTAAAGTAATTTGTACTAATGCTAGCCCGTCTAGAAGGGGGAGAGCAAAAGGAGGCCTGGCAACATTAATAGCTGTAACTGCGCCTCTAATAGTAAAGGAAGTCAATACCAAGTCACAATATTATCAATTGATACAACTTTATTCGGAAGGGAAACAGACAATGGTGTTAATTAATTTTTATAACAATATTTTTGATGTTACTAGACCAATGGTAATTAAGGCCCTAGAGGAAGATCTAGAGCTCTTTTTAAAGGAATTGGGAGGGGAGTATACACTTATCTGGGCTGGTGATTTTAACTGTGAAACTTGTGCAATTTTGGTAGGTGAACAATGTGGGTTCAGCGATTGCTTTGGAGATCGAATTCCCCATTTCCCACATGACGCTTATGGGGAAGAAATAAATAATAGTATTTCCAAATATAATCTAGCGATTATAGAACCCGAAATTTTAGAGGGAGAAGTAGCGAAACATACGTATGTAGGAGGTAGATCAGCATCAAGTATTGATCATTTTGTTATATCTATAAAATACAAGGGTTTGGTGGAAAAATGCTCAATTATAGAAACACTGCATAGTGACCATCACCCACTAATACTGACGTTGAGGCTTAACCTCTCACAAAGATTGAGGGGAAAAGCCTCAAATTCAGAACTAAAACCCCAAGGAAAAAATGGAGTATCCATTAAGTGGTCAAGTGTAAATCCAACAAGTTTTCTAAATAACTTAAAAGGGAAAATACTAAAGGAAATTAGTATCTGCATGAATAATTTTTCAACAGATGCAGAAACTATAAATGCTTTTAGTAATATTACTATGGAGATAGCGGGTGATTTAACATTTAAAAAGAAGCATAAGGCCTGTGATAATAACCCAAGATGGTTTAATAAAGAATGTTCCAAATTAAATAGAGATCTGAAAACAGCCCTAAAAATAAAACCTAGGGATAACGTTAAAATAAGTAACCTAAGGAAGGATTATAGGAGAACCTTAAACCAACGAAAAGGTGAAATACGGGAGGATGCATGGGCAAGCCTAGTAGAGGCCGCAGAAACAAGAAATGCGGCCCTATTTTGGAAATCAATTGATCACCCGTTTTTTAAAGATAATGCAACAGGGAGAATAGAAATAGCTGTTGCCCCTGAAAACTGGATTATCCATTTTGAGAGTATTTTTAATCCAGAAGCAGTAAAAATTAGTAAAATAAAGAACGGTAATTTTATTTTAGTTGAACCCGTAGAAATTTTACCAATTACCTCTGAAGAAATTAAAATCGCCCTCCATAAAAGTGCTAACGGAAAAGCCGCTGGCCCAGATGGGGTATCCATCGATATTTTTAAATGTAATATGGATTATTGGACTCCGATCCTTTTAAAGGTTTTTAACGCTGCGATAAGGGGTTTTCTGCCAGCATCTTGGGCAGAAAGCATTATCGTACCAATTTTTAAAAAAGGAGATAGAGGGAAAGCAAATTGTTATAGACCCATATCCCTTCTGGACTCAACCTCGAAATTAATGGGACGAATTCTTCTGGGGAGGTTGGAAGAATGGGCTAACGAACATAATATTCTTTCTGAAGCTCAGTATGGGTTCAGAAGGGGAATTGGAACTGTAGAACAGTGTTTAAACTTGGAATTACTTATAGGAAAGTATACTCTTGCTAAGGAGGGGGCTCTTCATCTTTGCTTTTTAGATTTAACAAGTGCGTTTGACCTCGTCAATCATACCAAATTGTGGCAAACCCATAAAGAGATTGGCAAAGGACGGAGCGAATACAGAGCCCATAGCGGTCCCAAGTATCTGCCTATACCACTTGTTATCAAAAAGGAAAACGTTCTTTTCAAGTACCAGTTTCGTCATATCAAGTAACATCTCAGTATGCTCAAAATATTCAACAGGGCGCTTTCCTTTTTGATAACAAGTGGTATAGTCAGATACTTGAGACCGCTATGGGTTCCAGATTCGCTCCTTCCTTTGCCAATCTCTTTATGGGTTGGTTTGAGGCGGAGCGGATAAGGGGCCCAAGTGGAGGACGCTGGATCAACAACATCTATTATTGGGGAAGGTATATTGACGATTGCCTACTGCTATGGACTGGTACTGTTGATGAACTTGAGGAATTCTTCATTTATCTTAATGATAATAATTACAATTTGAGATTTACAACACATTATGACACACAACAAATTGTCTTTCTTGATGTTGAATTATACATTGTGGGGGGCAAAATATGTAGTAAAATGTATCGTAAGAGCACAAGCTGTAATGCTTTACTCCATGCAGAGAGCTGTCATCCCGAATGTCAAATTAATTCCATCCCATACGGGGAAATGGAAAGGGCCCGTAGAAATTGCTCTCAACAAATTGAATTTGATGAGACCATAAGCAACATAAGGACTAGATTTAAAGTGAGGGGCTATGACCGTAATGTTGTAGAGAATGCTGCTAATAAGGCATATAAATTGCACAGGAAAAACACGCTGAAACCAACTACCAAAAAGAACCATTCGTATGGGACTAACAAAATCAGACTGGTGACTAATGATAGCGTTGAGAGTAACAAACTATATAGGGCACTTAAGAAACATTGGTATATACTAAGGTCAGGCAAAGGTCTATTGCCATACCTTACGGTGACACCTAGCATGGCATTTAGGAAAGGGCTAACACTTTCTAATATGGTTATCCCTAGTTACCCTAGACCCCCACATCGAGGGAACTATTTGAGTGACCAACTGAAAGGCTTCCACAAATGTGGAAGATGTAGCACATGCAGATGGGCTGTTGACAGGGTGACCCAGTTTAACTTCAACAATACTGGAGATTATACAATAAGGATGTTTATCAACTGTGACACAAAGTTTGTGATTTATGTAATTATATGTACGTGCAAAACAATTTACATTGGAAGCACAATAAGAAGCCTACGTGAGAGAATTGCTGAACATTTTAGGGCACTGAAGAATGGCGATACCAGATACCCCATTGTCTCCCATATTGTGCAGAATGAGCAAACTCAACAGAATCACAAATTCAGCTTCCATGGAATTGATCATGTGAAAAATGACCCACGAGGCGGTCATAGGGAATTACAGCTTAGGCCCAGAGAAGCGCTGTGGATTATGAAATTAAGGGAGGTTGAACTTGGTATGAATGTGGATAGTGAATTGCAGTACTTTCTTGGACAATGAGTTCACATGTTTATGTATCTGCCACTATCCGGATTAGCGCTGAGATGACTTATATTATGAGTTCACTATAAATAGTAACTTGTAACTGTTGTGATAGTTGATATTCAGATTACAATATTAATGCGATGAAATGATTGAGCACTATTGTTGGTTACATGCTCAGACCTACTGCATTATGGTGAATTACAGAGCTAACACAAGTTTTGATAACTGATTATGTCAACTTGTAAGACACTTTTGCTGTAATGTTAATGTAATTGCAACTGTGTATAAACTGTTGTCACTTATTACAAACATGGGACTTTGCCGCTAATCTTGGTGCCTTACCCTGGTCTCACATATATCTATTCCTATTCGCTCTACCTATCACTACTAACCTGTCCTCCGATCCCTAGATCTTTCTTCCCCTTTTTTACTAAGATAGGTAACTTTACAGATGGATTACTCTGGCACAAGGTGTACTTTTTGACTACTTGGCCGCGTAAGAGACGGGCTCAAGCCTTGGATGCACATTCGGTTTAGAGATGGATTTCTTTGGCACTGGGTGCGTTTTGGATGCTTGGCCACGGTAATGACGGACCCAAGCTTTGGATATAATGAGGGAAACCAGGAGTTTTTATATACCATTGCCCTCTCTGGGATGGCTTGTCTTCTTTTTTATTCAGATGTAACACGTGACGGTTCGTCACATGATACGGGAGTGGTTACTGGTATGGGAGCATTATGACATAGTTCTGTCCGTTCAACCTACATATAGGTGATTATCGTTCTATTATTTATTTGGCTTTACTACTGTCGAAATTTAGTTTGGTGTTGTTCTGACATGAAGTTGATATTGTTGTAATATCCAACTGCATTTGGCTTTTGTTTTTGTACATATTGCACCCTTTAAAGATGGCGGACGTACATTTTGATAAACACGTGACGTTCTGTCACAAGTCCCCGGAGTTGTGTGTATATTACACCACTCCAAGATGGCAGACGTACGTTTTGATTAACGCATGATGTTCTATCACATGATTCAGGAGTGTGTGTGTATAACACCACTCCAAGATGGCGCCCACGGTGCACGCCAACCAGAGGGATTTCCATTACGGGAAACCCCTACAGGTACGTTATGTAGACACATCTGTTTTCCGCAGTAGCCCCTGTCAACCTTACAGAGGTTTCGTTTATAGATCATTGGGAGAGATTGTGGTTCATATTGGAAGTTGGGCATTTATATTAAGTGCAAAGTTAGCTTCAGATTACAAGTACTGGTTGGATAATATATTACATGTCCCGGAAACGTTATGCCCTACTTGACTCTTATCTTTTATGTTCACCGAAGCGTATGGAGTTAAGTGATTGAACCGAGGGTTTATATTTAACCGGGACGCTACTACACGTAATGTTATATTTCTCCATGGGGTATAATTGATCCGGTTCAGTAGTTACTTGTAGGGACTCATGCCCAGATTTTACATATACTTACGGTTTTTTATAGATCCCTGAGTGTGAACTGAGTTGCTGTGACATTATATGATAATTGATTATTAGTTCTATTACAAGTGTTAACATCAATACTGATCGGAGGTACTTTGTCTTGACCTAAGACCAGTACTATCTCAATAAAAGTGTTGTTTCGTCTTTTCAAGCAATGATGGGGTCTCTCCTAAGGATCTTAATTGTATGGAGGTTACTTTGAAGCGGAGCAGTGATTATAGCACGCTTATAACTTACTATTTTGATATTGGACATTATTTGCTGCTTTATAGGTTATGGACTCGTGATCTTCCCTACTACAACATATACTCAACTTTTACTCCTACGCTTATATTTGTACGCCATCATACTCAGTGCTGTGCTTTGTATCTTAAGGTGAGCATCTTGGCTTTTTCAGTAGTATACCTTACGCAATGACTTATCGATCGATGATACTTTGAATAGGCTCCCTTACTAATGTTAGCCCTGTTGGTTATTTCTTTCTCTTTTAATTGTAGTAAGTGGAAGACCATTTACAGTGAAATACTGTTTCAGGAACGCCGTATATCTATCTCACTTGCCAGGAATAATTTAGCAAGTTACAAGGTGATTCTTTTTGTTTGATATTATTCATATGAATTCATATTCTCTGCTTAGGAATTGGATAACGGGTTGCATTTATACTTTCAGGATCTTACATTATAATACGGCGTATTACCCAGATTGTATTGCGTAATGAGCTGGCAACATTATCAGGTGATGAATTAATGATTGCTAATGGGCTCTGAGACTTTGGTACTCTTACACTGTTTCTGTTTTCCTTCTGGACTTTCACTTACACATTTTTTTCTTTTTCTTTAATTATCACAAATTTGGTGCAAATATTAATACAAGATTTTCTTTCTGTTTTCTGTTTCGGTTAAATATGGATGGTTCTGTGAGAAACTCTTTTGAACTTACCTCTCTATTCACCTTGGGTGATGGACACTTTACAAGCATTACTCACTGGTGCTGGGCATATTTTGCCTATGTCAGAATGGTGAAGTAATTGTTTGTATTTTCTGGGGGTTTACAGCCCTGAAGAAGTCACATGTGTGTTACGACACACGACGAAACACGTGTTGGCTGTAGTCATTTGATTGTACCACTGCATCAAGCTGTGTCTTGGAAATATTATCTGACTACATTTCGGACACTGGATACCCGAATAAAGAATTGGAACTTGGACTAACATACAAAGACTTTCTCATTTGTATTGGACTAAATACTCTATTGAGTGCTCGTGGGAGACCCTTTGTTTCTGCTGTATCCCCTCTGCTGTGGGATTTACGTGGTTGAATCGGTAGCCAACCCCTCTCCCCGAGGAGCACCAACCCATACTAACTTTGTATTTTCACACTGCCCTACACAGTTGTTGAGCGCCCGGTCCCTTGGTTTCTTGCCTGGTTACCAATCAGTATTTTCCAGCTGAGTGCAACACCACTGTCTGGCTGATTCTATGAGTGCATAGATAGTAATGAATGAGTGTACAGGTACTCCCTGTGTGATTGCATGAGTGTATTCATACTATCTGTTTCATTCAATGAGTGGATGGGTAGTCGCTGGGTAATTCTATTAGTGCATATCTTTTCTATGTATGTATCTGAGAAATCATTGGCTAGGGAATTCAATACACACCTGTCCTGTATAATGAGGAGTAAATAACTTGCAATTAAAGCACTTTAACTGCTCTATGCACTTTTGTAAAAAGTAAGTGTGATACCGCTCCTCAGAAATATGATGATAGTTTTCAAATAGTGGAAAGGATCAACATGATTTATATTAGAAACAAATAACATATAATTAAATTTTAAACATTTTACAGGTTATCATGCATATTATACTATGTATTCTTACCTTTCAAGTAATTTAGATACATTACTCAGTTGAACTATTTTAGAGTAGTATTGTCCTGAACAGCATTTAAACTGTTTTCAAACTTCAACAGTATCTACAATATAGAAGAAGAAACTGTTATTGAATAATAATATATTACAGAAATTATAATATTATATTTTTAAGAACACAACATAAATTTAGAATTACATAACATTTTCAGTTTCCCTTTTTTGCTGTTCTCAGATTCCATTTAACTTCACCATACACAGTGATTTCAATGTAGTATCATCATTAAACAGCGGGGGAAAAACAATCAAATTGATTGTAGAAAAACACCCCCAAATCAGCATAGTACATCATTATCAATATGGGTAGCTATGTGTTTTTCTATCTACACTTTGCTAATTACTTCCTTCATCTACATTAACTCTATTATTTATCTCAAATACATTTGCCAGAATATAGACTGTCATTTACATCTGTTACAATATAGACAACAAATAGAAGCTATTTGTTTTTAAACACAATTTTCCAAATGTAATATCAATTAGTGCAAATAATAATCAAAACACTAATTATAAATACTAATAGTTTGCAGTGCTGTCTACTTTTTGTTCACATCTTCCCAATAGGCCGAATGATGTACTCAAAACTTTGGCTGCAGAAATAACAAATACGAATTTCGTAATTCATACGTCAATTTAGGTTTGAATTCCAAGTGGGCATCATTGCAATGCGTCCATCCTTTATTACACTTTAAATACACAGTATAGTGTCCAGATGTTGTAGTAGGTCCATCATGGAAAATAATAGCCACTGCTGTAAAAGTTCTTCCTAAAAGAGATATTTGACTTGCATTAAACATTTTAATTTCTGTTTCCAATTTTCTTCCATTTGCTCTGAGATATTTTCCAAATCTTTCTATATGTAATGTAGACAACATCTCTGATCTACAATGTGAACATCTCATATCCTGATTGGCTGTTTTTATCAATTTGTTAAAAGGTACTGATTTGCAGTCTGGTATTGTCAAGTATAGGAATCGTTCTGTTTGTATTTCAGTGGTAGAAGTAAATGAACACTCTTTACACTTATGATCCCATCTGTAACTTAGTCCAAATAAGTTTTCAATCTGTATTCCTTCATGTTCTAATACTCCAAGCATAAGCATTAGAAATTCTTGTGCATCTTGTTGTATATTGAGAGTAAATGTCAATGAACCAGTACAGATAGCCAAAGATGCCGAATGCCAGAAGCAGCATGCATTTTACTTCTGTCAGTCACCAACTGTTAAAATACATGATGTAGTAAAGAACAGAATCTTTTTTCATGATTTCCCATGATTTCATGATGAAGATCTGGTAGATAAAACACAACATTCAGAATCACATCAGCATAACAGTTGATACCTGAACTGTTTTCCAACTGGTATCCTACAATGTTATCAACACTTTCCATTTTCTTTTCTTTACTCCTTCAAGTTTCTCTTCAATTGTTTTCTTTTTTTGAGCCTCAGTTGAATGTTTGACATATTTCCATTTTGGACACACTACACATTTCTCATGCATGGTATATTGACCCAAATCAGGAGTATAAAGTCTTTATAAACGATTGTACTCGCTTACTCAATTTGCATCAGCACTAATCTTTTTCTCATCAAAATCTATCAAATACAAACCAGTCAATGTTCTTACTCGAGACAATGCAACGTATGCCATTCCCTCTTTGAACACTGTACTTCCAATATTTACAAAAGCTCTGTCTATACTTAAACCATGAGATTTATGAATAGTTACTGCATATGCTAAAGACAGAGGAAACTGTTGTCTGCGAACATACAAATCTTTTACAAGCAAAACACTTGCAACACAATGCGCAATCTGTCTTACCTCTTTAATCTGATCAAATTTTATAATCAAAAATTCAATTCCATCTCTATTCAGAAAATTTACAAAATCAACAACTTTTCCTATTGCTCCATTTACTAAACCTTCTTCTACATTCAATTACACCGCAAAAGTACCCGACAGTTTATACATACATGTAAAGTCTTTTCTAAACCTGCAGTTTTAGATACAGACTTTTCCAAAGAATGCAATTTAGCCTGTAGTTTCTCTGTAAGAAGAATAGTCACTTCCTGGTGTTCGATTTTATCAATAGCTTCAATTTCCACAATTAGTTCTTTTTCCAGTTTCAAAAGTTGTTGATTAAATGTAGAGCACTCTTGCAGGGTAGGCATTAGGCAAACTATAGACTTCTTTTCTCCAAGCATATTGTACATTACTTCAGCTGCTGTGTTTCCAGTTGTAAACAAGTTCCTTAGTAGCCGACTTTCTAAAGCTTGTTTACCATGTTCCATCAAGATACCTCTTACATATTGAAGAATATTTCCATAATCTTCATCACCTGCTTCTTGCATATTCTTAACAAGTTCTTTATATTAAAAATGTAACCAAATGTTCACATTTCCAATACTTCCTAAAGATTTCCTTGTGTCTTCATGGACAAGTGTTTTAAAAACAGGTTGCCCTTTTACAGGCGTAGGTTGTAGTAGGTCTCTGAATACAATTAAATGTTTTCCTCCAAACAGAACATCGTAATCTGTTTTTAAAATCTGTTGCATTCTTAAATGTACAACGGCAAGCATTAAGTTTGAGACTATGCTCACCTCATCAATGATTAAACGTTTAATTTTCTTCAGTACTCTTGAGACTTCATAACAAGTTTCTCCAGATAGCTTCTGATATTCCAATATATTATCATGTTCAACAGGTAGCATAATTAATCAATATAAAGTAATCCCTTTAATGTTGTGTGCTGCTAATCCAGTTGGAGCTGTTACAACACAAGATAAATGTGATTCTGTATCTTTGTGTAGATAACTGGTCAAAACTTTAATTAAGAAACGTTTTCCTGTTCCAGCTTGACCACTGATGTATAATAGATTAGCCTTAAATTATGAACATTGGCATTCTTTTTTTTCGTGCAGCAAACCATGTTGTATCTGTTGTTTGACTTGAACATATATTTCTTTTTGTTCAATATTTAGTTGTTCTTTTAACTTTTCCAACTGAATAATATCCTGTTGTGCTTGTTGCATTGCAGTTTCTACCTCATTCACGGCTATTGCTGCTTCATTTTCGATAATTGGTTGTCCCAGTGGATCTTGACTCAGTGGACCAGAACTTTGGCTGCCTTGAGAACTTTCTCTAGCTATTTCAGCTGCAATAGTACTTTCTTGTTCAATATCGTCATTTAACATTTGTAGATATGTTGGGAAAATTGTGCACTGAATGCTATCTTTAGTTGCATTAAAAGTATCTTAATAGCAGTCAAAATCTCCAAGGAATTCCGTTTCAATACGCCAAGGCTTGAACAGTTGCAGAAGTGCTAAATAGAAAAATTCTCTCTTATCTGGACTTTTGCAACTGAGGTTTCTGTGGTTAATAAGATTTCCTTTGGCATGTTTTACTAAACATCCGTCACATCCAATTACTGCATATTTTTCTTCTTTTATATTTTCAGTAACTTTTCTTTTAAAGCTGCAATGTTGAAGTATTTCATACAGACATAGGTTTTTGAGATGTGGACTCCTTTTGGGAAAATATGTATCAAACACATTAGTTTTAACAATATCTGTACTTTCTGGTTCATTCTGTGCTAAGTATTCAATTTCTTGTAAAGATTTCAAAACTCTATTTCGTGTGGAGGCAAGACCTAAACTTACCCAAATTATTCCTCTTGACTTTGAATATAAACTGGCAGAGCTAAAGTGATCCGAACATTCATAGGATCCAGTCTCTCGATGGGCAAGCATTTTCAAGCTAAAGCTGTACAATTTCTTGGTAAGACTCTTCTCTTGTGAAATTTCTTCCCACATTTCTTTCATCTCTGTCTTTTCAGATTTGGTTATATATGATGTAACATAGTGAGCAACAGCAATTGAATTAGCTGCAACATATTGAATATCCATGTTTGCATTCCACATGTTCAAAATAACTGGATTTTAGTCATTAATCTACTTTGAATCTTCTGTTCTTTTTAAGTTGTATGTATTCTTCTGAGATTTCCGAGTTATTGTATGCCTTACTGCTGACAAAAACTATTTTCTCTTCCTTTAGAAATTATAGGACGTGGGAATCCAAAACAACATTTTGTATAAAATTTCCCTTTACACGTGTATTTTCATCTGCAGTATTTCCCACATCGATGACTTTGAAACCGTAAAACTTGTTGTCTCAAGCTCTTTTCTCCTTCATCTCTTGGAATGGCACATGTCGCATACTGTTTGCTGACAGACAAACCAGTTTCATCAGTATCAGTTCCATATTTTGGAGCATTCTTTATCCATAATAGCATGTGTATATGAGGAGCACCTCTGGCTTGTTACTCTTTTCGCCAAAATAAATCAGTAACTTCTCCAAGAGGAGGAGTATTTTTATTGCACAAAAATGTCATCATACTTTGAAACCTATGATTAAAATATCTGCAGACATTTACATGATGCAAGGAACAGAGTTCTCTAGGTGTCTTCAATTCAATGTTTTTAACATTTGAATTTGCTTCGCGTAGAAATTCAAGTAAATCTTCCCACGCATATTCTGCACAGCTAAGTGTTACAAACCATGTAGGTGTACCTAAGTTTCTTAACATACATTTAAGTTCACCATGACGACAAAACCAATATTCATTGGTACCACGTTTACACACCATCAAATTAATTAACTGAGATTCTAAGTTTTCATCTCTTTGTTGAACTTTGTCCATGAATTCTTTTGCAGAAACATGTTGAAGATGAACTCCTGTTTTCAATATGTGGTTCACTGCATATGAAAGTACAGACAAATCACTTTCAAACAGAAGATGAAATATATATATGGAATGCACTGTCAAAATCCTGGATCTTCAGAGTACAATCTTGTTGAGCGGTATTCTGAAGCTGGAATCCATACAACTCACTCATCAAATCGTCCACCTTCTCCAGTGGGGAATAGCTTTGGAAAACAACGAGTATCTAAACTTTTTTCCCATACACTCATGGGAGTTCCCTTTGCTTCCTTCATTTGAAATAATTTAATACTGTTTCCTATCATTTCTTTCGAATGCAGAGGATGTATTGTGTAATGTTCATAAATCTTTTCACTCTTGGACTTGTCCACTTTTTCTATTTAGCCACTTGAAATTTCTATTTCATCTTCTAAGCATATTACCTGTTCATCAACATTTATATTCTTATAATAAATATTATTCTGTACCAGATATAATGTAGCCTTTTGAAGTTTATTACCATCTACAGACTCTTGCCATATTTTTCAACTCTTTGTTGGTCCACCATTTACTAGAATAGCTACTGGCTCATTTTCCTACCTGTCTACACCAACTGTTTCAATATTTTTCTTTAAATCTAAAGGTAAGTACACAACTCTTCCTTTCAGACCTCTTTGTAAATCTGTAGGTGGCAGCTTACCTGTTTTAGGCTCCATACGAACTATGGCCTGAAATGGGTGGACAGATTGAATAAGAATAGACTCGTATGCATTCAAATCTGCCAGTTCCTGAGGAATAGGTACCAACTCTAAGTTATGTACTGCTCTAGCTGACATTTTGTTCTCTTCTAATTTGTTATGACAGTATTTACAAATAACTTGATCAGTACCCAATTCAAACTGACCTTCTACCAACAAATAAGCACCAAATTGCCGCCACTTATCATTGTTTTCCTTTCCACTTTTTAAATATAAATCAACATTCTTAGTTTGACTTCTATAGTGAGTACGTCGACAACAAATACAAACATAGTTTGGTTTTTCACACAAAACTGTCTTAAACTTTGTAATTTCTTCTGCAAACTCATCAATACTAATCTCTTTCCCATGTTCTTCAACACCTATACTTATCAAGCTCTCACTTTGTCTACACTCCTCTTCTGAACCAAAATAATGAAACTGTATATCATCCCAAACTTTCTGTACCTCTGATACTGAACTGTGCAAAAGAGCAGTGTTCATTTCACTTAAACATAATGCAGGAGTTTTCACATAGTAGAGTCTCCTTACTAACGTCCGCATTTCAGAGTGGTGTACCACTAACATTCTTAAATGATGAAAAGTACTTTGGCACCCTTTTCTTGAAAGACAAGCCAGAGAATGACCCTGCAAATGAGTATATTTTCTTATTTTACATGGATCTAGTCCTTGTAACATCTTAATCTTCTGTTTAGCACTTTTTTTTGCATATTGTTGTAAAAAAGTACGTAGTACATCAATAGATTCCTGTCGAATACTGCAAATACTGCTACAATCCCACTTATATATAGGAGCTTGTGTACGCCTCCCTTGAACTTCTTCAGCTATTACTTTTTCCACATTCCTGACAACCATTTTTTCTTTTGGAATAGGAGAACCATCTTTCATCTCATAGCATCGACCACTAGTATCAACTGCATGTACTAATATGTTCTCTTGAAAAAAGCTTTCTTCATTAAAGAAAGGCTCAGTACTGGAAGTGTGCTTCCAGTAAAAGTTTTACAAAAGTTACTTCTATTAACAAGCCTTTTTCTTTTTCTTTTCTCTTTCATAAACACCATTGTTTTATCCAATGTTCTCATTCTCTTCAATATTAATATAAATAATTTTCGTTTCAATTTAAAAGCAGAATCTACTACACTTTCAATGTGTTGCTTCTTCTTATACGCTTATCGATGAATCAATCATCAAAAAACTTAAAACGAAAAGAGAGAAGAAAGGCAAAACACGGGTGTGTATATTCAAACAAAATTTAGTATCAATTCGAAATTCATTTGTATAGGGTACATAAAAAACAACACAATGTAACCAGAAGTAGTATTGACATGAACTGTAAAAAATCCTTCACAGTCACATTGGTGAACACCTTTTCATAAAAATCTATTTCAGGCAATCTGAGGAATTTATACAAAACTAATATTGCCTCTCTTTTGTTTGAGCAGAGAATAGGTGTTGAAGTCGACGTTTCGGTCTAATTTTGGCTTTGTCCATTAGACCATCTTCAGAACGTGGAGAATGTTGATTAAAAAGACCCTATTGATTAAGTGGAGATCTAATTATTGCTCGACAACCTTAAGAATGTTGAACAAGAGGTTGGATACATCCAGATTTAAAAATTTGTATATGTTGGAAGCAGGGACCAGTTATTTACGATCACTTAACTTGAGAACCAGTAACGTTATTTACGGTCTCTCAGTATAAGAACCAGTAGCGAATCTGTCAGTCGATATCCGGGGGGTTTCCTCACCAGCCGCACACATCACAGTTTTGCCTTTCTTCTCTCTTTTTGTTTTAAGTTTTTTGATGATTGATTCATCGATAAGTGTACTTTACTCTTTCTAATTGACTCTTTTGATTGATCTTGATGTAAGTTACTTGAATAAGAACTTACCTGAAAATTACATTTAAGCATTGAAGAATTTTTTTTAAATGAATCCCTTGTAGACATATTTACCTGCTCATTGTGAACTGCCCAAACCTACAAGTGTCTATTGGGTTCCCCATTTTCTTGACTCAATTCTTCTTATACGCTGCTGATCTTCTTTTATACTTTTTACAATCTTTTAATAAATTTTGAATTGCTCTACTTCTAAACATTCTTATATGTATCTCTTTAAATAGTTTTTGCCTTCTTATAATATGAGTTGTTTTTCCAACAAGTAATGTTTTTTTACCATGACAGTTTTTCTTTTCCTTCTGGTTTCTTGTAAAACTTTTCTTTTTCTGTTCATTATTGACTTTCTTTAATCTCTCTACAACTGTTTTAAGAAACTGTTTAGAGCTCTCACCAGATGAGATTTTATCCTGAGTAACATTTTGCTCTTTTCCTAATGCACTCTTTTTGCTTTTCCTTAAGTAGTACTGTTTTCTTTGTTCTCTTCTCTTTTCATGTTTTCTTGTCATCTTTAATTTGTCTCAAATAAAACAAAATTCTAAAAAACAAACAACAATTTCAATAGTTTGTCACATCAATTAACAATTTCAAGTTAATTACATGTCAATATTCATAATAACCACTAAGTAATTACTTATAATTACATTGCTATTCTCTTTATAACAAAAACAAAAGTGCAGAAATAAACAAGAGAACTGCAGAAAGAGGAAGAAAGATGCTGAAAGAGAAAGAAAGGGACAGAAAGAAAAAAAGATTCAGAAAGCGCCAAAAGAAATGCGCAAAGAAGCAACACAGCTACAGAAAAATGTGAGAAGTGCAGAAAGAGGCAACAGAGGTACAGAAAGAGACAATAGGGGTGCACAAAGAAGCAACAGAGGTGTACACACATGTAAGAGAAGTATACTAAGAGGCAAGGGAGATGCAGAAAGAGGCAAGAGAAGTGCAAAAGAGACAAGACAGGTGCAGAGAAATGCAAGAGAGGTGCAGAAAGAAGCTTGAGAGATACAGAAAAAGCAAGACAAGTGTATGAAGAAGCAGCTGACGTTCAAAAACAAGCAAGAGAAGTGCAGAAAGAGGTAAGAGAAGTGGATAAAGAGGCAAGAGAGGTGCAGAAAGAAGACAGTGAGGTGCAGAAAGAGGCAAGTGAGGTCCAGAAAGAGGCAAGAGAGATACAGAAAGAGGCAAGAAAGATGCAGAAAGAAGAGAGTGAGGTGCAGAAAGAGGCAAGTGAGGTGCAGAAAGAGATGAGAGGTACAGAAAGAGGCAAGAGAAGTGCAGAAACTGGCAAAAGAGGTGCAGAAAGAGGGAAGAAGGGTGCAGAAAGAGGCAAGAGAAATGCAAAAAGAACCAACCGACGTGCAGAAAAAGGCAAGAGAGGTGCAGATAGTCAAAGAGGTATAGAAAAAGGTAAGAGAGGTGCATAAAGGAACAAGACACGTGCAGAAAGAAGATAGAGAGGTACAGAAATTGGCAAGAGAGGTGCCAAAAGACGTAAGGGAAGATGCAGAAAGAGACAAGAGAGGTACACAAAGAGACAAGAGGGGTGCAGAAAAAGGAAAGAGAGGTGCACAAACAGGCAACAGAAGTGAACAAAGAGAAAAGAACGGTGCAGAAAGAGGAAGAGGGGTGCAGAAAAAGCAACAGAAATGCAGACAGCCGATAGAACTTCACAAAAAAGAAATAGAGGTGCACAAAGAGGCAAGACAAGTACAGAAAGAACTAAGAGAACTCCAGAAATTAAAGCACCAGTCCTTCCCATGTCACTGTTGTAAGTCTCACCATATTCCTGAAAGTGCAGTAAGAGGCAAGAGAGATGCAGAAAGAGGGAGGAGAGGTGTAGAAAGAGGGGTGCAGAAAGAATCAAGAGAAGTGCAGAAAGAAGCAACAGAAGTGGAGAAAGAGGGAAGTGGGGTGCAGAAAGAAGCAATAGAGGTGCAGAAAGAAGGAAGAGAAGTGTAGGAAGAAGCAAGAGAGGTGCAGAAAGAAGCAAGAGAGGTGCAGAAAGAAGCAAGAGAGGTGCAGAAAGAAGCAAAAAGGTGCAGAAAGATGCAATAGAAGTGCAGAAAGGTACAGAAAGAAGCAAGAGAAATGCAGGAAGAGGCAAGAGAGGTGCAGAAAGAAGCAAGAGAACTACAGAAAGTAGCAAATGAGGTGCAGAAAGAGGCAAGAGAAGTGCAGAAAGAGGCAAGAAAAGTGCAGAAGGAGGCAAGAAAAGTGCAGAAAGAGGCAAGAGAAGTACAGAAAGAGGCAAGAGAGATACAGAAAGAGGCAAGTGAGGTGCAGAAAGAACAGAATGAGGTGCAAAAAGAAGCAACAGAAGTGCAGAAAGAGGAAGAAAGGTGCAGAAAGAAGCAAGACAAGTGCAGAAATAGGCAAGGGGGTGCAGAAAGAAGCTCGAGAGATACAGAAAGAAGCAAGAGAAGTGCAGAAAGAAGCAACAAAGGTACAGAAAGAGGCAAGAAAGGTACAGAAAGAGGCAAGTGAGGTGCAGAAAGAGGCAAGAGAAGTGGAGAAAGAGGCAAGCGAGGTTCAGAAAGAAGAGAGTGAGGTGCAGAAAGAGGCAAGTGAGGTGTAGGAAGAGGCAAGAGAGGTACAAAAAGAGGTAAGAAAGATGCAGAAAGAAGAGAGTGAGGTGCAGAAAGAGGCAAGTGAGGTGCAGAAAGAGACAAGAGAGGTGCAGAAAGAAACAATAGATGTGCAGAAAGAAGCAAGAGAGGTGCAGAAATTAGCAGGAGAGGTGCCGAACGAGGTAAGGGAAGATACAGAAAGAGACAAGAGAGATACTCAAAGAGACAAGAGGGGTGCAGAAAAAGGCAAGGGAGGTGCACAAACAGGCAACAGAGGTGGACAAAGAGAAAAGAACGGTGCAGAAAGAGGAAGAGGAGTGCAGAAAAAGCAACAGAAATGCAGAAAGAGCCAACAGAACTGCACAAAAAAGAGGTTCACAAAGAGGCAATACAACCAAGAGAACTCCAGAAATTTAAAGCACCAGTCCTTCCCATGTCACTGTTGTAAGCCTCACCATATTCCTGAAAGCATGCATGCATAAGTCTTTGCCTTTTGTTAGTGGCATCATACATAAAAGAAACATACAAATAGTTATATACCTGTGTTTCAGATGTCTACTATATTCAGATGCATAACACATTTGACATTTTAGAATACATGTACAAATAGGCACATACCTCAGTCACAAGAGCACACAGACCTTTAAACTTGACTCAGTGCAGTTGCCATATCAAACAGAGATCTACATTTATACACCCTACTTCAAGTATACTTTCCACAGATTCATACAAAGTACCATAATCACACTTCCCTCTGCTAACATCTTTTAAACCTCAATTTCTGCTGCACCTTCATTTTTCACCGACTGCTCAGAATGTTAGAGCTACACAATTTAAAACAACAATCCTTCCAATGTTAGTGTTGTAAGTCTCAACATGTTCCTGAAAGCATGCATGCATGTGTCTGTACGTTTTGCTAGTGCCATCATATATAAAAGAAAAAGACAAATAATTGTATACCTGTGTTTCACACGTCTACCATCTTCACATGCAAAACGTGTGTGAAAATAGAAGTAGAGACATACCTCAGTCACAAGATCATTAAGTCCTTTAAACTTGACAGACTGCATTTCCCATTTCAAGCAGGCAGCTAAATTTATACGGCGTACTTCAAGTGTACCTTTCCACAGACTCATACGAAGTAGCCTAATCACTAATCTCTCTGCCAAAGGGAAACATCCATTACAACGTAGGCATTACATCATAATGCCTTTACAACGCAACTATTACAATGCAGGTGACATTACATCGCATGCCATTACAACGCATGTGCCATTAAAATGCATGCCATTACAACGCATGCCATTATAACACATTGTAAGGTAAGTAATGGTGGTAAGTGAGGTAAGTTTTTATTTTTGATTATTTTTTATATTTTTTATTTTTTTGTCTTTTTTTAATAAAAATAATATTCAATAAAAATGTTATTAAAAGGGCATGGCTAACGTCCCCAGGTTTTACATTTAATTTTTGTGAATTAAGTAACATTTAGTTTATAAGTTTGTATTTATTTAAAAAATAAACAATGAAAACATATCATGCGCTGTAATGGTATGCGTTGTATTAGTATGCATTGTAATGGAATGCATTGTAATGGTAGTTTTAATATATTTCAATGAACATGCATGGTAATGGTATGCGTTGAAAAAACATACAATGTAATGGTATTTGCATTTTAAAAACTGCAATGTAAAAGTATGCGTTGTAATGGTATGCGTTGTAACGTCATATAGTCAATGGGCACTGATGGGGTTGGATTTGCAATCCCCACAACAATCTCAACTACTTTGGAAAATGAGTTGTAAATGGAAGGGTTAAAAAATACTAATCCCATTACAGTCTAAAGCATTTTAGGGAATGTGTGGGATACTGATGGGGTCACAATTACTATTACCACTCCACTTCAATCCAAACCATTTTGGAGAATATGTTGGACACCGAATAGGTCAAAATGACTATTCCCACTCCAATGCAATACATTTTGAGGAAATTAGTACAAATAAAAACAAAATAATTCCCTATTCTGAACCATTATACAAAATGTTTAACCTATTAAAGTCATTATATGTACTATTTCCCACCACAATAAATAAAATGTATATAATTATAACAAATTAAAAATATTATATATATTAATACTAAAAATTACACAAAATTTCTCTAAATATACTGTACAAATAATTCATGCAAAGCTAATGAAATACAAAATATAAAGTTTGTAAAAACACATTTATTATATTAATGAACAATTTCCCATACAATACAAAAGAATGTAACATTTATAATTTTTAATAATAAGTAGTATATAAAATGCTTATTTGTTTATAAAATATTTTGATGTGTTTAATAATTTTTCTGCATTTATTTTACTATATTACAATATACTGCTAATAAATAATCAAATTTTCTCAAACATAAAATAAATTTAAAATAAAGAAAACCAATGTATTAAAAAATAAATATAGGTATATAATGTATGAACACCCAAATACAATACAAAATATACACACAATTATAACCTATCATCTAAATAAATTAATAAGCAAACTACAATTGAAATATGTTTTAAGATCTAAATAATTTATATTTAAATATTAATAAATGTATAAAAAACGTAGGGCCTTATTACGATGCCGGTTGGACTGGCTTCCGCGGTCCAGTCAGAGGCGGTTGGACCGCTGCGGTCTCATCGGAAGCGGTCGCTCCGACCATCGTATTGCGATGCATGCATTGAGAACTCCGACCGCTGACAGACCGCCGATTCTGACAGCCTTTCTCCAACCCCTGAGATGGCAGTAGGGGAGAAGCAGCAGCCATAGAGCTGTACAGGGAGTTCCGACCGCTGTCTGGATTACGATGTGCATTTCCGACGAGCTGACCGTGGTGGTCCGACTGGCTGCCTCGACGTGTCAGAAACAAAGGATTTGGGGTGTATACTCACCCAAATCAGCTTCTCCCTGACAGTCTCCGGTATGGATCCCTTTCTCCAGGTCCCCCTTACACTGCAGCAGCTGAACCCCGAAGACTATGACCCTGTGAGAGGTGGAATGGAGGTAAGTCTGTAGGTGGCATGTATCCCCATTGACTAGACTGTGCACAGATTGCCACACTTCAGCAATGGAGTACATGCAGCACAAGGCCGATCTCCACATATGTTAAAGTAACTGTATTTATGTATGCCTAGGAGTGCTGTAATTGGTCAAAGGCAAGCATAAAGTCAATTAGTGGGAAGCTGCATTGTGGAGAGATAATTTATTATGATGTAATGTTCCTTAAAGAGGCAAGTGTGCAACTCTTTCCAAAATTGGAGCAGCGTTAAGGCAGCCTGATGGATACAGGGATGTTCCAAATTCTGGGTGCATAGATAGAAAAGGCCTGCTGTCTTGTTTTTCTTTTTTTCTGCTTCTAAGCAGCAGTCTGATGGAGACCTGGCTGTGGGTGTGCCGTGAATGACCAGATGTGGTGAGACTGTGTGCAAGATAATTGGGGGTGCTGATTATCATGGCTTTGTAAATTATTCAGCTGGTCATGAAAATGGTGCTGGCCAGCAAGAGGAGCCATTGGATTCCATTAGGATGGGGGTGAAGTGATCTTATTTCTTCAGAGCCTAGATGTGAAGACCTTGAGTGTGTAGGATGTCCATAAGAGGTGCCAGTGTGGAGTCTAGGAGGCCCTGGAGTACGGCATTACCAATATCCAGATGTGAGAGTATGAGGGCTTGAGCACCAGTGCTGAGGCCGCTTTCTGGGAGATACAGTTTGTTTTTCTTTAGAAGAAAAAGGTGGTACAAGCTTTATTCAGTTCTTGCCCCACACTTCTGTCCTGGTTATCCAGTTTCTATAAACTGACTCACTGACTTTGGTCAGAAAGTTCTTTCTCTGTGACATTCCACCATTGACACTGGGGCCTTCTCATTGCTGCAACTATTTATTGGAATGCTCCTTTGCTGTTGTTTCAGTCACAATCTTCACTGTTAAAGTTCAGGAAAGTCTTTCCATCCTCTATTGTATTAATGATGCAGTGGAGACCTTTTCCCCTATTGATAGTGCTGGTTAGGTTTTTAGCACCATCATATCTCTTAGTGGACACAATAAATAGAAATAAATAAACAAGAGGCAAGTAAGATCAACATTTTTAATGAGAGCTGGAGAAAGGGAAATGGTGTTGCAGCATATTATAAAGTGATTCCCACTCTATATTACGTCAAAAACCATGGTCTTCTTCCTCGTTCTGTATGGTCATAGAACTCCCTGGTGACTTTCAATATTATATTGTGTAGCTGGAAATATTTCTCTTCTTTATAGCTTGCCAATGCAAATAATATATTAATACTATGCAACACTTACCCTCACAGTGGACACTATTAACCAACCTGACCAGAAAGTATGGCTATCCACCCAGTACATTTAAGTTACTTGGCAACAGTATTCAGGTGCCAGGAACTTTAGGTATTGGGTGGTCTGCCATGCCTTCTGGTCAGGTTGGTAAAAAGGTTAGTGTTGTAGAGAGTCAATACTGCTGCCTCACTGTCTGGTTCTTCATGAGATATTGCAATTAATAAATCTTGTAACTTTACAGCAATAGTTTATATCCAAAAATAATATCTTCCTTTTTTCATTATTTGCTCCTTATTTCCTTAGTTATGAATACTGTCTTCTCCACTGACCACCTTTGTGGCTAGGTTTTGCAACACTAGCTGTATTAATAATGTGCTGACTTGGGAATTAACGTTTGTTGTACGTTGTTCCAGATTGGTGACCTATTTCCATTCCTATTTGCCCTGAAAACCTGTCCTGGGTATGCTGGTTTCTTTTCTTAATAGCTTGTTTTGGGGGGCATTTCTGGTCTTATTGTAGCTACCGGAGGCATGTAACTCTTGATGCCTTAAAGGCGTTGTGGCTTACCTTTCTTTTCCTTGGCTCGTCATTGTGACTCTGGGCTTCGGAGAATCCTGTTGGGGCACCTCGTGAAACTCAGCTAATGGGTGTAGTCTTCTATTTCTCTTTATTCATGGGTATGGCACAGTCCATACTGTATGACCAGCCTGGGGCCAAAAGGAAGGTTTTTTTTCAAGAGAAACAGAAGGCAATATGGCAGCCAGAATGCCTTCCTTTAATGGGCCCTGGAGGGGTTCACTGATAGAATATCGACAGACAAAATATCTCCTTACAGAAATATTGTGACCAAAATATTGATATCAAAAATATCGACACCCTATACTTATAATGGTTTGTACAAAAATATTGAAAAACAAATATAGATTTCATTAATATAGCTGTTTTAAATATCGTTTTTTGAATATATATATATATATATATAGAGAGACTAAAATAATAAATATTAAATATATTAAATAATAACATTCATAAAAATATATTTTTAACAATTATAACAAATTTTAAAAAACGTATACAAAAATATATAATAATTAATATATATTTACATATATCTGCTTAAAAAACAATTATTAAACAAATAATCTTCATTTATATTATCATTTCAATTTTTTTAAATAATATAAGAATATACCAAAAAATATACATATACAATAACATTAAGGGCCCGATTCTGATGCGGGTTGGAAAAGCTTCCCGACTGAGGGCCTGATTCTGATGCGGTTAGGAAGGCCTCCTAACGGCATTTGCTCCTTCCAAATCGGATCGGGAACGTGTCTTCCCGACCGAGGGCCCAATTCTGATGCGGTTAGGAACAAATGTTCCCATTGAAGTCAATGGGAGTTCAACCAAATCGTATCTGGAAGCATCCGGATGCATCCTACTCCGCCGGTCGGACTTTCCCGATCCGAGTGGGTCGGACACCATTTCCCAACCGATTCGGTCGGGAAGCTTTTCCAACCCGCATCAGAATCGGCCCCTTAATCTTGAAAAAACCAACCAGTCTAATTAAATTAAAAAAGTAAACCACTTATAAATCTTAAAATTTAGTAACAATTATTTTACACGTTAAAAATATAAGTAATTAAAAATATTATAATTTTAAAGTAACAAAAACATAATATAAATTATTGCAATTTAAAATAAAATATTAAATATAATATTTAATACATGGACTATTATGAATATAATTTATGAAAAACGACACAAATTATTATAGTAAGTATATAGAAAATTGACTACTCCCACTTTACACAATGCAAAAATAATAAAACTAACTTAAACTTACAAATCTCCTCCAGTAAATACAACAGTAATGAAAGTGTTGGATTGTGGATATATAGTATTTACTGTACCCATTCCAGCCAGTGCAACAGTAAACAAACTATTGGAGTGCAGAGGAAACATTTCCTATTCCCACTCCAATCAGTACAACAGTAGGGAAAATGTTAGATAGTGGAGGGGTAAAATGTACTATTCCCACTCCAGTCAGTATGACATTAGGAAAAATGTGGGATTGCGGGGGGTAAAATTTACTATTCCCACTGCAATCAGTGCAACAGTAGGGAAAGTGTTGGATTGCGGAGGGGTATAATTTCTTTTACCACTCCAGTAACTACAACAGTATAGAAAATTTTCTCTTTAGCTGAATACACACACGTTGCTCTGGAATCCTTTTTGATTAAAAATATCCTGCATGACCCTTAAGATTTATTTCAACTACTGTCTTGCCATCCCTAAACATCACCTTTTCTGCATTGGACCTAGCTGTGCCAAATAGAATAGTTATACTGTATCTAGTGATTGTGACAACAGCCCCTGAAATTTCAAGACTGGTTGATATATCGTCCCATCTAAGCCAGGCATTCTACAGTAAGCACCCTTTGCTTGAGACTGAAGATTTCAAAGACTTAAGCCCTGATTATGATATTGGTCGGAGTTGCCTCCACCGACATCATCGCAAATTCTGGACCGACTGACCTCTGGTTAGCAGTCCAGACCACGATATTACAATGCGACCGCACATGGGAGCTTGTGCTGCGGCTGTAAACCGCCCGTAGCATAAGCTCCCATAGAGATATGGGAGATTCTGTTAATCCCTGCACCGTGTGGCAGGCACCTCAAGGTGCCTGCTACATGGTGCAGGGATTAACAGGGAAGGACCATAGGTGCCCCCTCAGCCCCAACCAGAGGCCGTGGAGGAATGGGGGACCTGCTAAGAGCCCCCAAAGTCACTTTCCCACAGGCTTTCCATGTCAGAAAGCCCGACATGAAAAGCCTGTTGGAAACCGAAATTGTAATCCTAATGGCGGAAACGCTGTCCTGAGGGATTACCGTGGGGCCTCTGACTGGCCGACGGGCTCCTTGAGCCTGTTGGAATCCAGCCCCGAATGACCGGCTGGTTTCACTTTTGACCACTAGCATTGTAATGCGGCAGTCGAAAGTGAAACCTACAATGTGAGTCGGAAAGCCCCCGACCTGCGGTCAGAGGCTTTCCGACTCACATCGTAATCAGGCCCTTAATGTTACTTTTTAAAAACGTACACAAAACCCTCAGCTACATGATGTTCATGCACTAGTAAAACTTTAGCCCCTCTCGTCAGTCATACTACGGTTACTCTCCACATTAATATTCAGTGATAACACTTTCGCATATCCATCCACCAAACCATATTTCCAGTTAAATACTCCGTTTTACCCACCTTCAACCTCATTGTACACACTTGCACAGCAGACCCTTTAGGGAAATTGTGTAACTTAGGAGAGGAATGTTGTTGAATGGCTTATAGGGCACACAGTCGGTAAAAAAAGTAGGTTTTCACAGCTTTTTAGAATTTTACCCAGTCTGTCGCATGGTGAAAATATGACAATAGAGAGCACTAATGAAGGATGTTTAGGAAACTGGCGTTGTACCATTTGCTTCAAACTGAACAGGTATAAACTCTATTTTGGCTATCAATCTTAAGTCTCTTACCAGTAAGTAAAGCACCATCAGTTTAGAAAATGAGTGGGACAATACAAGGCTTTGTAGACTAAAAATAAGGTTTTTATTTTTACCCCTCATTTGGGAACATCATGTGAAGGAAAACCAATCCAGGAGAAATGTGGCTGCATGACTGTGCAGCCATAAGCTGTGTGTGAATAAGCCGTATAACTCTTGCCTCCCTCCAGAGTCAAATGCATATACATGATAAGACCGGTCGTGTAGAAATACCTACATGTTCAATGATTAGCCAATATCCATAATGTGATGCTGTGAGAAGAAATAAAATGAATGAGAAATAATATTAAGGCAAACAGCAGTAATATCAGTAGTTTTATTAACCCCTTCGGTGCTCATGATGAGCTGGACTCGTCATGGCACACAGTGGGCGTGTGCTCATGACGAGTCCAGCTCGTCATGGCACCCACCCACGGGGGAAGCGCTAGCGCTCCCCCCGTGGGATGCCGATCTGGGTATTTTTACCGGGGAAGGCAGGGAAAGCCCTTCCCCTGCCTCCCCCCGCCCCCCGTACACGTCATCAATGACGTCAGCGCGCAAGGCGCGCTGACTTCATTGGAGGTTTCCCTTTCTTCCCCGACGTGCTGGAAGCCATTTGCTTTCAGCGCGTCGGGGAAGAAAGAGGTGAGTTTTGGCTCTGGGGAGGGGGGGATTCAAACAAAGAGGCATCGGGGGAAAGGAAAGGGTTTTCCTTTCCCCCGATGCCTCTTTTGTGCATTCCTGCTGCACGATCGTGCGATCGTGCAGCAGGAATGCCCACTAGCGCCAGGGATTTTTTTTTTTTAACGTGAAAGGCAATACTGCGTGCGGGGAGAGGCCCCTTAGGCAAGGGTCGCTCCCCTTATTGGGGGCATAATAAATTAACTTTGTCTGCCCACTAGACCACCAGGGATTTATTTGTGGAGAGTGACCCCTTGGTCAAGGGTCGCTCTCCTTTGGGGGCAATGTTTGTGGCTGTGTCTGGTGGGCAGATCTTGCCATGTTTTTTTAAAATTGGGCCCACTAGACCACCAGGGATTTGTTTGTGGGGAGTGGCCCCTTGGGCAAGGGTTGCTCCCCTTTGGGGAGCATTAATTTGGCCGTTTCCGCCACCCTGAGGGGCAGATCGGCTGATTTGTTTTTTTGTAGGGCCACTAGGCCACCAGGGTTTTTTTTTTATGTTGGGGAGCGGCCCCTTGGACTAGGGTCGCTCCCCTTTACGGGAGGATGATTGTGGCCATTTCTGCCCTCTTTGGGTGGCAGAATAGCAGTATGGTTTTAGGCCCATCTGCCCCCAAGGGGGGCAGAAGCCACTAGACACCAGGTTTTTTTTTATTTTTGTGTTGGGGAGTGGCCTCAAGGGCAAGGGTTGCTCCCCTTTTATGGGGGTGAATATTGTATTTATACTCTTAGGCCCACCTACCCCTTAGCTTGACTGGTGGATTGTGTGTGGACTGGTGCATTATTTGCATATGTGATTGTAATGTTTTTTTCTCCTTTTTATTCTAGTGTAAAGCTTTTGATTCCTGTTTGTGGTTTCGACAGTGGTTGTTCTGCAGTTTTGTGTAGTTGCATTTTTTTTGGTAAGAAAAACATTTTTGTTGTATTTACTCCAAATGAGTATTATTGTCATGTATGAATGAATTTTTTTGTAAGTGGTGTCATAATGGTAGCATATTTAGTTAGTGTTTTGAGCATGAAATTCTTTGCAATGTGTTTTACATTGTCTTATGTGTAATTTTCTTTTCTCTTTTTTAGTGGGATAATGTTGATCCATACTGTGTCTGTGCAGAGTAGGTGGTGGTGAGTTTAGCTGCTTCTGGCAAGTGAGTGGTATCGTTTTGGAGTATATAGGTATTTCTGATAAAGGTGCATTCTGTTTATTACTTATTTTACAAAGTGTTTGTTGTTGTTGACTTGTTTGACAAGTTACCTTTATTAGTAAGCATTATGGCTAGCCGTAGAATGACTGCTCAGCAGGTGGTTGGTATGCTTTTTGAATCTTCCTCTAAGCAGGATTATGAGACTGACAGTGCGTCTGAGGGAGAGGAGGAAGGGGAAGATTCAGGCAGTGAGTTTTCTCTCCACATGGAATCATCGGATGATGAAGGTACTCTCAGTGCAGATGAAGCTACTCTTGGTGTGGATGAAGCTACTCTCAGTGCGGATGAAGTGCCTGTTTTAGAGGAGGATACTGCTGTGCCGATGGTGCAAGAGGCATCTGGATTGTAGCCTGAGGCTGCTAGGCTTCCTACTGGAAGTGCTGGACTCTGGGTTGATCCAAACATGGTGCAGCCGGTGTTGCCTGCCTTTAGTGGTGATGCAGGGTGTAGAGTGGATTGTGAACATTTATTGCCTATACAGTTTTTTCAGTTGTTTATGGATGATGTATTTTTGGGTGAGATTGTTGAGCAGACTAATTTGTATGCTGAACAGTTTTTGAGGGACAACAGTGACAAACTTAGGTCCCACTCTAGAGCTACCTGGTGGACTCCCACAAATCTGGAAGAGATGAAGAAGTTTTTGGGTTTGACTTTATTGATGGGTTTGATAAGGAAGCCGTCCATGGCTTCATATTGGTCTACCAGTCCCTTGATGGCAACGGCCATATTTCCTGCAGTTATGACTCGTGATCGGTATTTACTTTTGCTACGGATGCTGCATTCTGTTGATAATTCTTTGGCGTTGCCACGAGATCACCCTGAGTGTGACCGTCTTTTTAAGATTCGGCCTGTTCTTGATCACTTTGTAGATCGATTTTCAGAGATCTATACTCCAGGGAAAGAAATATCTATTGATGAGTCTTTGGTCTTGTTCAAGGGCCGTTTGGTTTTTAGGCAGTACATCCCTAGCAAGAGGGCACGCTATGGAATTAAGCTGTATATGTTGTCTGAGAGTAGGGCAGGATATGTTTTTAATTTCCGTGTGTACACTGGTAGGGATTCCACTATTGACTCCCCTGGTTGTCCGTCCACTTTTGGAGTTTCAGAGAAAATTGTGTGGGATCTTGCTAGAGGACTGTTTAACAGAGGCCACCATTTGTACCTTGATAACTTCTACACTGCTGTGCAATTGTTTAAGGAATTGTTCAAAGTGGACACTTTTGCTTGTGGCACAATCCGCTCTAACCGTAAAGGTTATCCAAAAGAGCTTGTTTGCAAAAAACTTCAGAGGGGACAGTGCAGTTCCTTGCGTAGTGATGAACTACTAGCTGTGAAATTTGTGGACAGGAGGAATGTGTACATGCTGACTACCATCCATGATGAGAGTACTTCACCTGTGGCTGTTTGGGGTCAGATTGCTGAAGTGCGCAAACCTGTGTGCATTTTAGACTACAATAAGCACATGGGTGGTGTTGACAGAGTAGATCAGAGGTTGGAACCTTACACTGCTATTCGTAAGGCTTATGTTTGGTATAAGAAGTTGGCCATCCATCTCTTCAATTTAGCAACTTTCAATGCTTTTGTTGTGTTCAAGGAGTGTTCTCCTGCGTCAAAGTTGACTTGTTCAGTTTCAGCAGTATGTGATAGGCAGCCTTGATGTTGTGGAACAGGCAAGTGTTCCTAGAGTTGGAGTGGTGGAGGATGTGGCTCGATTGAAAGATCGCCACTTTCCTGATTACATTTCTCCCACACCCTCGAAAGACTTTCCCACTAGGAGATGTAGAGTCTGTTGGCGAAGAGGTACGCGGAAGGAGACTCATATGTACTGCCCCGAGTGTCCTTCTAACCCTGGGCTGTGTGTGCCTGCTTGTTTTAGAGCGTACCACACGCAAAAGAATTTTTGGGAGCATCCATGAGTGGTAAAGTGAACTGCCTGGTCTGTATTGTTTAAAATGTTTTATTCTGTTTCAAGGTTGGCATTAGTGCAATGTATTTAGTTTCAGGTTTTGTGTTAGTAGATTTGTATCTATTTGCAATTTGTTTGTGTTTTCTTTTTTGTATAAAAAAATCCTAAATGTGATGGCGGTATGTGTAGGCTGGCGCTTGGCTGGTGGTGTGCGTGGACTGGCGCTTGGCTGGCGGTGTGCGTGGACTGGCGCTTGGCTGGCGGTGTGCGTGGACTGGTGTTTGGCTGGCGGTGTGCGTGGATTGGCGCTTGGCTGGCAGTGTGCGTGAATTGGCGCTTGGCTGGCGTTGTGCGTGGACTGGCGCTTGGCTGGTGGTGTGCGTGGACTGGCGCTTGGCTGGTGGTGTGCGTGGACTGGCACTTGGCTGGTGGTGTGCGTGGACTGGCGCTTGGCTGGCGGTGTGCGTGGATTGGCGCTTGGCTGGTGGTGTGCGTGGATTGGCGCTTGGCTGGCGGTGTGCGTGGACTGGCGCTTGGCTGGCTGTGTGCTTGGACTGGCGCTTGGCTGGCGGTGTGCGTGGACTGACGCTTGGCTGGCGGTGTGCGTGGACTGGTGCTTGGCTGGCGGTGTGCGTGGACTGGCGCTCGGCTGGCAGTGTGTGAGTAGTGACTTGCTGCTGGTCACTACACACACTGCTAGCTGAGCGCCACTCCACGCAATCCATAAGCTTGTGTGGTTGCAGTGTCAGGAATGTGGGCGTGTGAAAGTGATGGGCCCTTGAATGGCGCTGTCTGCTGGTGTGAGTGTTGTATTGTGATGGGCCCGCGGCTGGCGGTGTGAATGGTTTTGTATGTGTCACACGTATGAAAGGTGTATGAATGGCCTGTAAAGAGGTTGGTGCCTTGTCGTGGCTTTACAGCTCACGAGCTGCGAGTCACTGGTTCAGTTTTTGTCCATTTAATTATTGACAGTGCATTTCATTTTTGTGAAATCTCTTGTTAATAAAATTTTATATACTGAACCATCACTCGCCCTCAGTGCCAAATCCAACCAGTATGTGTGTGTGTTTGAGGAATAGATGGCTGTGCAGGAATCTGTCTTTTAGTCTCTCTGCCAAGGTGTACATTCCATCTAAGAATAACCTACCAACTGTAGATATTGTCGTAAACCCAAGGGAGTACATGGTGATGTCTCTCTTGTGAATCCCAACAAGTTATTTTATCCACAATGTCCTGCAAACCTCAAAATGTCTGTCACATTTTCCTTGCAATATTGTGCCAAAATTTTCACGCTGCAGAAATAAACAACTAATTATCTCAAAACGACCTGGTTTTGCAAGGGGTCACCTGGATTTTGGCCCGTGCTTGGCGGCCATCTAGGAAACCTACCAAACCCGCACATTTCTGAAAACTAGACACCCGGGAGATTCCAGGGAGGTATGGCTTGCGTGGATCCCCCAACGTTTCCTTACCCATAATCCCTGCAAACCTCAATTTTAGCTAAAAAATCACTTTTTCACATATTTTTGTGTGGGAAAGTTGTGGCTTCACCGGGCTGACACAAATTTCCTACCACCCAGCGTTCCCCGGGTCTCCCGATAAAAATGGTGCCTCACTTGTGTGGTAGGCCCAAGTACCCGCGACAGGCAAGGGCCCAAAACGTAGTGAGGCGACATCAAAATTGCCTATCTCAAAACCACCTGGTTTTGCAAGGGCGGTCACCTGGGTTTTGGCCCCGTGCTCGGTGGCCATCTAGGAAACCTACCAAACCCACACATTTCTGAAAACTAGACACTCGGGGGCTTCCAGGGAGGTATGGCTTGCGTGGATCCCCCAACGTTTCCTACCAGAATCCCTGCAAACCTCAATTTTAGCTGAAAAAATCACTTTTTTCACACATTTTTGTGTGGGAAAGTTGTGGCATCACTGGGCTCACACAAATTTCCTACCACCCAGCGTTCCCCCAGGTCTCCCGATAAAAATGTTCCCTCACTCGTGTGGGAGGCCCAAGTACCCGCGACAGGGAAGGGCCCAAAACATTTTTTGATAGGCAATTTTGATGTTGTCTCAAAATGTTTTGGGCCCTTGCCTGTCGCGGGTACTTGGGCCTCCCACACAAGTGAGGCACCATTTTTATCAGGAGACCTGGGGGAACGCTGGGTGTTAGGAAATTTGTGTGAGCCCTGTGATGCCACAACTTTCCCACACAAAAATGTGTGAAAAAAGTGATTTTTTCAGCTAAAATTGAGGTTTGCTGGGGATTCTGGGTAAGGAAACATTGGGGGATCCACGCAAGCCATACCTCCCTGGAAGCCCCCAGGCGTCTAGTTTTCAGAAATGTGTGGGTTTGGTAGGTTTCCCTAGATGGCCGCCGAGCACGGGGCCAAAACCCAGGTGACTCCCTTGCAAAACCAGGTGGTTTTGAGATAGGCAATTTTGATGTCGCCTCACTACGTTTTGGGCCTTGCCTGTCGCGGGTACTTGGGCCTCCCACACAAGTGAGGCACCATTTTTATTGGGAGACCTGGGGAACGCTGGGTGGTAGGAAATTTGTGTGAGCCCGGTGATGCCACAACTTTCCCACACAAAATGTGTGAAAAAGTGATTTTTCAGCTAAAATTGAGGTTTGCAGAGGATTCTGGGTAAGGAAACGTTGGGGATCCACGCAAGCCGTACCTCCCTGAAAGCCCCGGGTGTCTAGTTTTCAGAAATGTGTGGGTTTGGTAGGTTTTCCTAGATGGCCACCGAGCACGGGGCCAAAATCCAGGTGACCCCTTGCAAAACCAGGTGGTTTTGAGATAGGCAATTTTGATGTCGCCTCACTACGTTTTGGGCCCTTGCCTGTCGCGGGTACTTGGGCCTCCCACACAAGTGAGGCACCATTTTTATCGGGAGACCTGGGGGAACGCTGGGTGGTAGGAAATTTGTGTGAGCCCGGTGATGCCACAACTTTCCCACACAAAAATGTGTGAAAAAAGTGATTTTTTCAGCTAAAATTGAGGTTTTCAGGGGAATCTGGGTAAGGAAACGTTGGGGGATCCACGCAAGCCATACCTCCCTGGAAGCCCCTGGGTGTCTAGTTTTCAGAAATGTGTGGGTTTGGTAGGTTTCCCTAGATGGCCGCCGAGCACGGGGCCAAAACCCAGATGACCCCCTTGCAAAACCAGGTGGTTTTGAGATAGGCAATTTTGATGTCGCCTCACTACGTTTTGGGCCCTTGCCTGTCGCGGGTACTTGGGCCTCCCACACAAGTGAGGCACCATTTTTATCGGGAGACTAGGGGGAACGCTGGGTGGTAGGAAATTTGTGTGAGCCCGGTGATGCCACAACTTCCCCACACAAAAATGTGTGAAAAAAGTGATTTTTTCAGCTAAAATTGAGGTTTGCAGGGGATTCTGGGTACGGAAACATTAGGGGATCCACGCAAGCCATACCTCCCTGGAATCTCCCGGGTGTCTAGTTTTCAGAAATGTGTGGGTTTGGTAGGTTTCCCTAGATGGCCGCCGAGCACAAGGCCAAAAATCCAGGTGACCCCCCTTGCAAAACAAGGTCGTTTTGAGATAGGCAATTTTGATGTTGCCTCACTAGGTTTTGGGCCTTTGCCTGTCGCGGGTACTTGGGCCTCCCACACAAGTGAGGCACCATTTTTATTGGGAGACCCGGGGGAATGCTCGGTGGTAGGAAATTTGTGTCAGCCCGGTGATGCCACAACTTTCCCACACAAAAATGTGTGAAAAAAGTGAATTTGTCAGCTAAAATTGAGGTTTGCAGGGGATTCTGGGTAAGGAAATGTTGGGGGATCCACGCAAGCCATACCTCCCTCGAATCCCCCGGGTGTCTAGTTTTCAGAAATGTGTGGGTTTGGTAGGTTTCCCTAGGTGGCTGCCGAGCACCGGGCCAAAAACCCAGGTGACCCCCTTGCAAAACCAGGTTGTTTTGTGATGGGCAATTTTGATGTCGCCTCACTACGTTTTGTGCCCTTGCCTGTCGCGGGTAGTTGGGCCTCCCACACGTGTGAGGCACCGTTTTTATCGGGATACCTGGGGGAACGCTGGCTGGTAGGAAATTTGTGTCAGCCCGGTGATGCCACAACTTTCCCACACAAAAATGTGTGAAAAAAGTGCATTTTTCAGCTAAAATTGAGGTTTGCAGGGGATTCTGGGTAAGGAAACGTTGGGGGATCCACGCAAGCCATACCTCCTGGAATCCCCGGGTGTCTAGTTTTCAGAAATGTGTGGGTTTGGTAGGTTTCCTAGGTGCCGGCAGAGCTAGGGTTCAAAAACTACAGCTAGGCACTTTACCAAAAAAGGGTCATTTTTCACTGCGAAATTGAGGTGTGTCCACGTTGCGTTTTGCGCCGTTTCCTGTCGCGGGCAATAGGCCGACCCACACAAGTGAGGCACCATTTTTCTCGGAAGACTTTGGGGAACGCGGGGTGGGTATAAATTTGTGGATCCACGCAGATTCCAGAACTTTCCACCACAGAAATGTGGGGAAAATGTGGTTTTTTTGCAAATCTTTTAGGTTTGCAAGGGATTCTGGGTAACAGAACCTGGTGGGAGGCAGTCAAGTCACCCCATCCTGGATTCCCCTGGGTGTCTAGTTTTTAAAAATGTATAGGTTTGCTAGGTTTCCTTAGGTGCCGGCAGAGCTATGGTTCAAAAACTACAGCTAGGCACTTTGCCTAAAAAGGGTCATTTTTCACTGCGAAATTGAGGTGTGTCCACGTTGCGTTTTGCGCCGTATCCTGTCGCAGGCACTAGGCCGACCCACACAAGTGAGGTACCATTTTTCTCGGAAGACTTTGAGATACGCGGGGTGGGTGGAAATTTGTGGTCCACGCAGATTCCAGAACTTTCCACCACAGAAATGTGGGGAAAATGTGTTTTTTTTGGACAATTTTTTAGGTTTGCAAGGGATTCTGGGTAACAGAACCTAGTGGGAGGCAGTCAAGTCACCCCATCCTGGATTCCCCTGGGTGTCTAGTTTTCAAAAATAAATAGGTTTGCTAGGTTTTCCTAGGTGCCAGCAGAGCTATGGTTCAAAAACTACAGCTAGGCACTTTGCCAAAAAAGGGTCATTTTTCACTGTGAAATTGAGGTGTGTCCACGTTGCGTTTTGCGCCGTTTCCTGTCGCGGGCACTAGGCCTACCCACGCAAGTGAGGTACCATTTTTCTCGGAAGACTTTGGGGAACGCAGGGTGGGTAGAAATTTGTGGATCCAGGGAAATTCCAGAACGTTACACCACAGAAATGTGAGGAAAATGTGGTTTTTTCCCCTCAGGATGGACTTGGGTATTAGGCCAATAGATGAAGAAATTGCCCTGAGACCCATTACATACTGGAGACGACTATGGGTGACTCCGGAATTGTCAGTCTTGAGGGACGAGTTGAAAGAGCTTTTATCTAACTGTGCTACCCATAAAATTCCGTGGCTCTGCCACATAAGGGAATCCGCCCTCAAGCTAGGTAGAGTGGACCTGTGGAGGACTCCTGAGGTAGTGTGTGTCAGAGTCTCCAGGTTGGAGTTAGTTAACCACTTCAGAAAGACCAACCTGTTGGCTATACACGAAAGTTCCTCTCGTGGTTGCCTAACCACAGAGTTCCTGCAAATTAAAGATCTATACAGCAAGGAAAATTTCCTGGACTTCATCTACCCCCCCATGGCTAGAAAATTGTATATGCAATTACGAATAGGGACTTTACCATTACAAGCAAACACTAGCAAATGGGGTAAAGAGTACTCGGGTGAATGTCCTGCTTGCAAGTACAAAGAAGAGACTGACCTACATGTAGTGCTATTTTGTCCAGCTTACTTGCCAGCGCGCAAGTATTGGTTAGTCCAAGTATGCAAGAATTTAGGTTTTGTCCGCTGTGTAGAAGCGTTTAGAGTCCTAAAGATGACACCCATCCACCAATTGTTTTCGCTGTATCGCGTTTTTTAAACTCCATGTGGCATACTCGGCGGGCCTTTTAAAGTAGCCTCCCCTGGGGAATCAGTGTGTTCGACTTATACAGACAGAGTAAATGTGTATTTGAGCCTAGGGGATTATTATTTCTGTTTATCTATTTTTTTAAATCTTGTAAATAATCCTTTTTTTAAGATCGCAGTTTAGTATGCGAAGGTTGTTTTTATTGTGTTTTTAAGGTCTGAAAAATATCTTGCACAATTTCATACCCCTAGCGAGATCTGCATTTACTGTTGTGTAAGTTGACACCTCTGTGTAAAAAAGATAGTTATGAGCTGTTGAATTTTTTATCTCATGTGTTATGTTTTATTGTAAACTGTGCTTTTATGGCCCGTGAAGCCGAAATAAAGTTAATGAATGGAATGGTTTTTTTGACAAAATGTTCGGTTTGCAAGGGATTCTGGGTAACATAACCTGGTGAGAGGCAGTCAAGTCACCCCATCCTGGATTCCCCTGGGTGTCTAGTTTTCAAAAATGTATAGGTTTGCTAGGTTTCCCTAGGTGCCGGCAGAGCTAGGGTTCAAAAACTACAGCTAGGCACTTTGCAAAAAAAGGGTAATTTTTCATTGTGAAAATGTGGTGTGTTCACGTTGGGTTTTGAGCCATTTCCTGTCGTGGACACTATACCTACCCACACAAGTGAGGTACCATTTTTATCAGGAGACTTAGAGTAATTCAGATTTGTAAAGCAACTGTTATTACCTATTGCACCGGTACATAATAAAAAGCCATTGCAAATTGCTGCTCAGTTTTTGACTCTGGGTTCGTCGGGTTCTTGGTGAACCTACAAGTCCTATATATCCCCACAACCAGTAAGGTCCAGCGGATGTAACGGTGTATTGCTTTCAAAGAGCTATCATAATTAGAAGAAGTTACAGGTGAAAACGTTGACCCAAAAGGCTGTTTTTTTCAACTAATTTTCAATTTTTCCTATATTTAACTGTTAGTTTCTATAAAGAAACCTTGATGGATCTACACAAATGACCCCTTGCTGAATTCAGAATTTTGTCTACTTTTCTAAAATGTATAGCTTTCCAGGATCCATTATTGCTTTCATACCCATTTCTACCATTAACTGGAAAGAGGTTGAAAGCACAAAAATAGAAAAATAGGCTATGTCCCAGAAAAATGCCAAAACTGTGTAAAAAATGTTGGTTTTCTGACAAAAGTCTGTCATTCCCTAAAAGCTGGGAAAATGGTGATTTCAGCCCCACAAACCCTTTTTGATACCATTTGCAGGGAAAAACCCAGATGCTTTCATTTGCAGCCCTTTTTCCCATTTTTCAAAAAAAAAAAAATGTAGCTGTATTTTGGCTAATTTCTGGGACCCCTCCAGGTGAATCCACAAACCCTGGGTACCTTTACAATCCCCATGATGTTGGAAGAAAAGGACGCAAATTTGGCGTGGATACCTTATGTGGTCAAAAAGTTACAGGGGCCTTAGCATGCACTACCCCAAATGCCAAAAAAAGGCTTAGCACAGGGGGGGAAAAGGCCTAGCAGTGAAGGGGTTAAATAAACATTTGATAAACATTCATAAAACTACTTCAGCTCAACAACTCTCCCTTCAAAATTAATATAACCAGCTTCCCAACAATAACTGCTCAATGGCTTAAACATTATCATGTATCTTGTGTATAGATGATATATGTATCCTAATATGCTTAAATAAACATCTAGCTCAGTACATATCATAAATTCAATTTCAGTCTCTTGTTCCCTTAATGGAGATAAATAATGTATTTGTTAGTGCTGGCTTTCTCAGGTTTGTATGGTGTTTCCTGAGTTATAATTTGAAGCTTTGAGGATCTCATTACAAGTGGTCTCTTAATTGTGATGGGCTGGCAACAGTAGTTACTGGCACCATGGGAATTATGAGATCTGTGGGAACAGTGTGGATCTCTTTACCTTCAATAGAGATTTAAGCTGTTAAAAATAGTGAAAATTTGTGTGAAGGTTCAGTTAAAATGAGGAATTATTATGGGAATCAGATCCGGAAATACATATTCCCCTTTAGTTCTTCTTTCTTAGTGGAATTGCAGGGTCCATCCTAAACTTGGGCTGGATGTTCTCTACCCGATGAGTTACAGGTATCGTGGAAATACCAGCCCATTATGGGGCTCGCACAAAAAGACTGCCTATATGTTGCCAGTGTCGTTTGACATTGAATTATACTGCAGATATATAAAGATCTTCAGTTTACTAGATAAACAGAACTTATAACCTGTTTTGTTCCGTAGTTTCCTTTCAAATAAAATTTCCTTGTTTCTGTGGACATGACTTCACTGCACAGAATTGAACTTGCACTTAATATGTGAATTCTGGTATAAAAACAAAATAAGTATTTATTTTAGTGCCATTCAGTAAGATAACTTTAAAGGTGGGGGTTCTTCTCACTTATGTTTTAGTATTAAACTATTAGCAGCCTGGCTCTCTGTACAGCTGTTGGTGACCGTGTAATAAACTTCAGCTCTGGAGGAAAACCAGACTTCAAAGTCAAGACCTTTCATAGAAAGGATGAAGCTGTGTTTTCTCCAGGCAATGGCAACTGCATCAATGGACTCTGGGGCATGCAGAAAATATGCCTCGTGAACCTTTCTAAAATATATTATTCAGCAATTAGTACATTTCTTACTCTAATACAGCTAGCTTTGTGTTCAGTATTGCTAGAACTGGGATTTCTGGTTGGCTGAGGCATGCACCCAGGACAGGCAGGAACCACCACTCTAGTCAGGGTAAGCTAGAGACACAATAAGATAACCTGTGCTCACCCTCTGGTAGGTTGGCACAGAGCAGTCAAGTTTATCTACAAAGGCACGGTGTAAAGTATTTGTGCAACACACACACAGTAACTCAATGAATACACCACAGAAAGGTTCCACACAGGTTTAGAAACATAGGGAATATTTATCTGAGCAAACAATAAGACCAAAGCAACAAAATTCCAATCAGTAGAAGTCGAGATATGAATTTTTAAAGATGAAATCAAAATTAGTGCTTAGAAGTCGATAGTGGTCAGAAGGTTACTTGAGGACGTGAGGGGCTGCTGCAAATCTAAAGTTCAGTCTGATCGATGGAAGGCCGGCTATACGACCCAGACAGGTCCAGCTAAAGAAATACCTCGGAATAAGCTTTTGTCTATGCCGAGAATCTACTGCGTCATCTTCGAGCTGCACAAAGGGGGTCCTGCGTCGTTGTCAATCTCCTTTGAAGTGAATGCAATGTGGAACTGCTGTTGTCAGCAGCCTCGGCATCGGCGTCGAAGGGCGATCAATTATTCAATCAATAAAAATTTATAAAGCACAGCTAATCACCCAATAGGGTATTCAGGCGCCAGCAGGCCCTGGAGGCTTATTCGAACAGCCACGTCTTGAGGGTCATTCGGAATTCTGAAAGTGAGGTGATGGTCCAGGGGCGGTGGGGAGGCTGTTACAGGCCTTTGCTGCGATGTGGGAGAAGGAGTGTCCTCCACTTCTGCTTCGGTAGATGTGGGGAGTATGGGCAAGTGAAAGGGAGGCAGAGCGTAGTCTTCTCAGTTGGTGGAAGTTCAGGCGGTGGTTCATGTAGGCTGATCCTTGGTTGTGTAGAGCCTTGTGTGCGTGGGTCAGCAACTTGAATTTGCATCTCTTATGTACGGTCAATCAATCAATCAATCGTGTTTGTTAAAGCGCGACTACTCACCCGTAAGGGTCTCAAGGCGCTAGGGGTGGGGGAGGGTGCAGGTTCCATCCATCAAGGAGGGGGTCTGTCGAAGAGCCAGGTTTTGAGGTTTCTTGCAAAGATGGGGAGCGATGTTGTCTGTCTGAGGTGGAGCGGAAGGGCGTTCCATGCTTTGGCCGCGAGGAAGGAGAAGGAGCGGCCTCCCAATCTGGTCTTTCTGGTGCGGGGGACAATGGCGTAGGAGAGCTGGGCTGATCGTAGGGTCCTTTGGGGTGCGTGGAATTTGAGTCGGCTGTTCAGGTATGCTGGTCCGGTGCCGTGGAGGGCCTTGTGTGCGTGGGTGAGCATCTTGAAGGTGATTCTCGCCTCGACAGGGAGCCAGTGGAGTGTGCGCAGGTGCTGGGAGATGTGGCAGTGTTTTGGCAGGTTGAGGACCAGTCTTGCGGCGGCGTTCTGGATGTGCTGTAGCTTGCGGGTGAGGTTTTTGTTTATTCCGGCGTAGAGTGCGTTGCCGTAGTCGAGTCTGCTGGTGACCAGGGCGTGAGTGACGGTCTTTCGGTGTTCGAGGGGATCCATTTGAAGGTCTTACGAAGGAGGCGGAGGGTGTGGAAGCAGGAAGACGAGACAGAGTTGATCTGGCGGTCCATTTTGAGCTCGGAGTCCAGGATGATTCCCAGGTTGCCTGCGTGGTCCGTGGGGGTTGGCGGGTTTCCGAGGGTGGGGGGCCACCAGGTGTCGCTCCAGGCATCGGGGTTTGGGCCCATGATGAGTACTTCTGTTTTGTTGGTGTTTAGTTGTAGGCAGCTGTTTTTCATCCATTTGGCGACGGCTTCCATGCCTTCTCGAAAGTTGCGTCTGGAGGTGTTGGGCTCGTTGGATAGGGAGAGGATGAGCTGGGTGTCGTCTGTGTATGACACGATGTTGAGTCCGTAGGTTCTGACGATGGGGGCGAGTGGAGCCATGTAGACGTTGATGAGCGTCGGGCTGAGGGAGGAGCCCTGGGGGACTCCACAGGTGGTGGGTGTGGGGTCCGAGAGGAAAGGGGGGAGTCTGACCCGCTGCGTCCTGCCGGAGAGGAAGGAGCGGATCCAGTCGAGGGCCTTGTCCTGGATTCCTGCGTCGTGGAGTCTGCGTATTAGGGTGCGGTGGGAGACTGTGTCGAACGCCGCTGATAGGTCGAGGAGGATGAGGGCTACTGTTTCTCCTTTGTCCAGTAGGGTGCGGATGTCGTCTGTTGCGGCGAGGAGGGCGGTTTCCGTACTGTGTTTTTTTCTGAAGCCGGATTGGGAGGAGTCGAGGATGTTGTGTTCTTCAATGAATGTGGCGAGTTAGCTGTTGATGGCTTTCTCGATGACTTTCGCTGGGAACGGGAGCAGGGAGATGGGTCTGTAGTTTTTGAGGTCGGTGGGGTCCGCTGAGGGTTTCTTTAGGAGGGGTTGACCTCGGCGGGTTTCCAGTCGTCGGGGAGCGAGGCGGTCGCCAGGGAGCGGTTGATGGTGTGGCGGAGCATGGGAGCGATGGTGTCGGCGGCTCTGTTGAAGATGTGGTGGGGGCAGGGGTCCGTGGGGGCCCCTGAGTGGATTGACTTCATTGTCTTCAGTGTGTCTTCGGTGGTGAGGGCTGTCCAGTCGTCAATCACTGGTTTCCGGGTGTCGGGGGTGGTTGGTGAGGGTTCAGTGTGTTGGTTGTCTTCGTCGAAGTTGTCGTAGATGCTCTTGATTTTGTGGTGGAAAAAGGTGCTGAGTTTGTCGCAGAGGTCTTGTGAGGGAGGGATGTCGGTAGACTCGCTAGTGGGTTGGGCGAACTCCTTGATGATGCTGAAGAGTTCCTTGCTGTTGTGCGCGTGGGTGGAGATTCTGTCTTCAATCGCTTTTTCCTCGTTTCTCTGATGAGTTGATGGTGGGCGTTGGTGGCGGCTCTGAAGTTGTTGTGGGCTTCTGTGGATTTGGTGTTCCTCCAGGCCTTTTCGAGGTGGCGGCATGTTCTTCTGGACTCTGGAAGTTCGGTGGTAAACCATCTGGCTTTCTTGGCGCGGGTATTGTTGTTTTTCTTGAGGGGCTATGGTGTTGGTGCTGTCCGAGATCCATCTATGCAGGGTTCGGGCTGCGGTGTTGGGGTCGTCGTTTTCCGCGATGGTTGGGGTGGAGTTGTTGAGTGAGGAGGTGAGCTGGTCGTCGGTGATTTTGGTCCAGTTTCTTCGTGGAAGCAGGTGCTGGTGTCTGTGGATGGTGGGTGTTCTGAAGGTGAAGTGGACGCAACGATGGTCGGTCCATGGGAGTTCGGTGGTGTGGCTGAAGGTGATGGAGTTTCCTGTAGTGAAGAGGGGTCGATGGTGTGTCCTGCTGAGTGCGTGGGCTCGGTCACGATCTGGCGCAGTCCAATGTTGTGGAGGTTGTCTAGGAGGGATGTGGTGTTGGGGTCCAGTTGGTTGTCGAGGTGGAAGTTGAGGTCTCCCAGCAGGGTGTAGTTGGTGGATGCGATGGCCTGCGGGGAGATAATGTCCGTGATGGAGTTGGCGAAGGGTCCGCGGGGTCCAGGGGGTCGGTAGATAAGGGTTCCTCGGAGGGTGGCGGTGGGGCTGGCCAGTATCTTGAAGTGAAGGTGTTCCATCAGTTCTGTGGGCTCGTCAGGGAGTGTGCTCAGGCAGAGGCTGGATTTGTGGACAATGGCGATTCCTCCTCCTGGGTGGGTGGGGCGGTCCTTCCTGGAGATCTTGTATCCTTGGGGGATGGAGATGGCGATGTCCGGTCCCGAGGTGGTGTTGGTCCAGGTTTCGGTGAAGAACGCTACGTCCGGGGTGGTGCTGTTGAGGAGGTCCCAGATTTCTGTGTCGTGTTTGTGGAGGGATCGGACGTTGAGGAGGATGCATTGCAGGGTCTTCGGTTTGGTTGTGGTCTTGTGGGCGGGTTGTGCTGGATCCGTGTTCTTGGTGGTGCTGCAGGTGTGCCGGCAGCGGTGACAGATGAAGGGTCCGTGGGAGTCGGCTGGTGATGCCAGCTTGCAGTTGTTGTTGCGGCCTGGGTTGAGTGCGTGGAGTGCTGCTGGGTCGTAGCGTTGGCGGGGCGGAGGTCCAGGGTTCCTGGCGCTGGTGGGAGAGCAATTTCACTGACAATGAGTCAGTGGTCTTGCTCGCCTGTCCCCGCAGTGGCCGCCATTAAGTAGGGGTCGGGAGGGCTGGACAGCTGGGAGGCGGGAGCGGGGAGGGGAGCTGGATTGGGCCGGTCGCGCTGGGGGAGGGGCCGCGGGGGCAGCAGTGGCGGGGAAAGGTAAAGGGAGGAAATAAGGGATAAAGAAAAAAGGGAAAATAGGCAGAAATAAGGCACAAAAGAGCAGAGATGCAGAAGAGTGCAGAAAGGTGAAAGATAAAAGAGGGTAGAAAAACGAGTGAAAGGGCAGAGCGAGAGGAAGGGAAAATGAGCAGAAATAAGGCACAAAAGAGCAGAGATGCAGAAAAGTGCAGAAAGGTGAAAGATAAAAGAGGGTAGAAAAACGAGTGAAAACGAGTGAAAGGGCAGAGCGAGAGGAAGGGAAAATGAGCAGAAATAAGGCACAAAAGAGCAGAGATGCAGAAAAGTGCAGAAAGGTGAAAGATAGAAAAGGGTAGAAAAACAAGTGAAAGAGCAGAGTGAGAGGAAGGAGACAGAGGTCCACTGGACCACCAGGGATGAGGCACAGGGAAACCTGCGGGTGGAGGAGGGCCTCGATCACCAACACTCGAGAGTGCAGGGGCAGGCCTCACTTAATGGTGGAGCTGCGAGGGTGGGAGAGCAATTTCACTGACAATGAGTCAGTGGTCTTGCTCGCCTGTCCCCGCAGTGGCCGCCATTAAGTAGGGAGTCGGGGTGGGCTGGACAGCTGGGTGGCGGGAGGGGGGAGGGGAGCTGGATTGGGCCGGTCGCGCTGGGGGGAGGGGAAGCGGGGGCAGCAGCGGCGGGGAAAGGTAAAGGGAGGAAATAAGGGATAAAGAAAAAAGGGAAAATAGGCAGAAATAAGGCACAAAAGAGCAGAGATGCAGAAGAGTGCAGAAAGGTGAAAGATAAAAGAGGGTAGAAAAACGAGTGAAAATGAGTGAAAGGGCAGAGCGAGAGGAAGGGAAAATGAGCAGAAATAAGGCACAAAAGAGCAGAGATGCAGAAAAGTGCAGAAAGGTGAAAGATAGAAAAGGGTAGAAAAACGAGTGAAAGAGCAGAGAGAGAAGAAGGAGACAGAGGTCCACTGGACCACCAGGGATGAGGCGCAGGGAAACCTGCGGGTGGAGGAGGGCCTCGATCACCAACACTCGAGAGTGCAGGGGCAGGGGCAGGCCTCACTTAATGGTGGAGCTGCGAGGGTGGGAGAGCAATTTCACTGACAATGAGTCAGTGGTCTTGCTCGCCTGTCCCCGCAGTGGCCGCCATTAAGTAGGGGTCGAGGAGGGCTGGACACTGGGAGGCAGGAGCGGGGAGGGAGCTGGATTGGGCCGGTCGCGCTGGGGGAGGGGCCGCGGGGGCAGCAGCGGCGGGGAAAGGTAAAGGGAGGAAATAAGGGATAAAGAAAAAAAGGAAAATAGGCAGAAATAAGGCACAAAAGAGCAGAGATGCAGAAAAGTGCAGAAAGGTGAAAGATAAAAGAGGGTAGAAAAACGAGTGAAAATGAGTGAAAGGGCAGAAGCGAGAGGAAGGGAAAATGAGCAGAAATAAGGCACAAAAGAGCAGAGATGCAGAGAAGTGCAGAGAGGTGAAAGATAGAAAAGGGTAGAAAAACAAGTGAAAGAGCATAGTGAGAGGAAGGAGACAGAGGTCCACTGGACCACCAGGGATGAAGCGCAGGGAAACCTGCGGGTGGAGGAGGGCCTCGATCACCAACACTCGAGAGTGCAGGGGCAGGGGCAGGCCTCACTAAATGGTGGAGCTGCGAGGGTGGGAGAGCAATTTCACTGACAATGAGTCAGTGGTCTTGCTCGCCTGTCCCCGCAGTGGCCGCCATTAAGTAGGGGTCGGGGAGGGCTGGACAGCTGGGAGGTGGGAGCGGGGAGGGGAGCTGGATTGGGCCGGTCGCGCTGGGGGGGAGGGGAAGCGGGGGTAGCAGCGGCGGGGAAAGGTAAAGGGAGGAAATAAGGGATAAAGAAAAAAGGGAAAATAGGCAGAAATAAGGCACAAAAGAGCAGAGATGCAGAAAAGTGCAGAAAGGTGAAAGATAAAAGAGGGTAGAAAAACGAGTGAAAACGAGTGAAAGGGCAGAAGCGAGAGGAAGGGAAAATGAGCAGAAATAAGGCACAAAAGAGCAGAGATGCAGAAAAGTGCAGAAAGGTGAAAGATAGAAAAGGGTAGAAAAACAAGTGAAAGAGCAGAGTGAGAGGAAGGAGACAGAGGTCCTCTGGACCACCAGGGATGAGGCACAGGGAAACCTGCGGGTGGAGGAGGGCCTCGATCACCAACACTCGAGAGTGCAGGGGCAGGGGCAGGCCTCACTTAATGGTGGAGCTGCGAGGGTGGGAGAGCAATTTCACTGACAATGAGTCAGTGGTCTTGCTCGCCTGTCCCCGCAGTGGCCGCCATTAAGTAGGGAGTCGGGGAGGGCTGGACAGCTGGGAGGCGGGAGCGGGGAGGGAGCTGGATTGGGCCGGTCGCGCTGGGGGAGGGGCCGCGGGGGCAGCAGCGGCGGGGAAAGGTAAAGGGAGGAAATAAGGGATAAAGAAAAAAGGGAAAATAGGCAGAAATAAGGCACAAAAGAGCAGAGATGCAGAAAAGTGCAGAAAGGTGAAAGATAAAAGAGGGTAGAAAAGCGAGTGAAAACGAGTGACAGGGCAGAGCGAGAGGAAGGGAAAATGAGCAGAAATAAGGCACAAAAGAGCAGAGATGCAGAAAAGTGCAGAAAGGTGAAAGATAGAAAAGGGTAGAAAAACGAGTGAAAGAGCAGAGTGAGAGGAAGGAGACAGAGGTCCACTGGACCACCAGGGATGAGGCGCAGGGAGTCAGTGGAGTTTCCTGAGGTGGGGTGTGATGTGGGTTTTTCCGGGAAAGCCAAGGATGAGTCTTCCTGGGGCGTTCTGTATGGTCTGAAGTCTATATAGAAGGTGTGCGGCGATTCCTACATAGAGGGCATTGCCGTAGTCCAGTCAGCTGGTGATGAGGGCTTGTGTCACAGTGCGTCTCGTGTGTAGGGGAGACACTTGAAGAGCTTACGTAGCATGTGCAGAGTGAGGAAGCGGGCGGAGGAGAGGGCGTTGATCTGTGATTTCATGGTGAGCTTGTTGTCAATGATTATTCCAAAGTTTCTGGCGTGGTTGCGAGTCCTACGTCTGATGGCCACCAGGAGTCGTTCCAAGTGTTGCTACTGTTGCCAAAGATCAGCACAGATCTTGTCTGTGTTCAGCTGCAGGCAGTTGTTCTTCATCCAGTTGGCTGCGATGCAGCAGAATTTCTCACGCAGTCGATGCAATGCATCGTTTTTGATGAAAACAGCTGCAGAACCCACTTCTGAGGCCCAGGGCTTGGAGGGACACCTAAGGCAAGGGTAGGACTCACAGAAGGCAGAGTCCAGCAGCACCAGCAGATTCGTAGGAAGTCTTTTGTGTCCCTGAGACTTCAGAAGAACAGGAGGCAAGTCAGCAAGCCCTTGGAGATGACTTGGAGGGGGAGACAGAGTCCTTCCATCAGGGTCCATGAGCAGTAGGCAGCAGGACAATAAGCAGAAAAAGCAGTCCTTCGAGAAAAGCAGTCCAGTTGAGTCTTTTAAGTGGCAAAGGAACTCTCTGAAATTCACAAGGATCCCTTTCAACCCAGTCCTGTATGCCAGGCTAACCCTGGAGGATAAATCAGAGCTTTGTCTGTGAACAGAACGCTACCTATTGAAGTGTCTGGCCAGGAAGACCCATCAGAATACAGATGAGTGCTCAGAATGCAGATGAGTGCTTAGAATGCAGATGCGCCTCACCTCCCTGTATTTGTGGCTGTCTAGAGGGAATGCACAAAGTGCAGCTGCCACCCAACCCAGACGTGTATTGGAGACATGCTGTCAGGCACAATGAGCAGTAAGTACAGAGAAATGTCCACTTTCTAAAAGTACTGCAAAAGTGGTAGAATGCACTCCGAACATTCCCTCGATGTTGCAAAATACTTAAGGTTTTCAAGTAGTTGTGGCGTGCAACCCCAGAGTGCATTCCATCCATACGCACGGGGTACATCGTTTGTTCTCTTGCAGTTACCCCTGACGAAGGGCATAGATTGCCCGAAATGCATTGGGTCCTTTCACTTCTGTAATGTCATGCTATGCGGAGGGGCGAACCCCCAGGTGTTGTAAAGGAAAGGCCTGGACAGGCATTCGTCGAACAAGGAATTTATTTTGAATTACTAATTGGTATGAATTGATAACGGACTGAGACTTGAAAACTTATTGGATTAATTGAAATAAAATTTTGAAATTCACCCAATGGGAAGTGTGATTTTGGCAGTACATCCCTTGTTGGGATCTGACGAGGTTCCATGATTTTTCACTTTCTAAAAGTGGCATTTCTAAAACAGTATGGTTAAATCCAACATCACCAGTAAGGAGGATTTATCTATCTTTACTAGAAGCCTATGGTCTGTGAGACTGGCGTCCACTAAGGAATGGCATAAGCGTAGGGGAGAAACTATTTAACATTTGGCCCTCTTAATTCACTCATTAAGCCTTAAATAAAATAAGTTCATCATTCCTATTTGCTCCAGATTTGATTTTCACAATTACCATAAAACATTTTTTAAGAAAATGTTCACCTCAATTGGCATCTTGGGGTTGAGTAACAGATGTTTATTTTTGTACACCCTAATGGTATTCATTTTATCAACATCAGAAGGCTATAAAGCTGAATGGATCTATCATGATTAGAGCCTGTGACCCTGTGGTCAAATGCAGATTCCTGCAGCAGATATATTAGCCCACTCTTTAGGAAGACCGATTTGGGTCTAATAGCTCACTTATACGACTGTTCATAAAATGACGGAATATGCAGAGCACAACATATTTATATTTCTGCTGCACATCAATCCCTCTTCTTGCAACTGTAAAGCAGGTTCATCGTTCTAGTGGCAATCTACTAATCAATAGTCATTCCGGCTACTGGTATCTTGTCAGGATATATTTACATTTGTGTAATTTCTATCTCCATGAGCTTGCATCAGTATGTGAACATAATTTAGCTTTATGAAGCATCTATGAAATACTTGGTGGCATGGTGGAAGTATTGCTTGCTTTCGTGCTAAGGGATTCAGTATTGGTGTTGATGTGTGAAAATTGTGTTTGCACATACTTGCATGCTCGTGTATCATATGTCAGTGACTCTGCCAGCTTTTTTGGGTGCACATTTTTCATGTGTGGCCCTTATGATGTTTAGAGAGATTGGTTTAGGCAACTGGCCCTGCATGAAATTCGATGCGAAATTATAGCTTGCCAAGGCTGTCACTTACCATGATTTTTCATTAGTTCACAAACAATGGTGGCAGGGTTGATGTGTGTAAAATACTGTTACTCTACTTAATGTTACATGGTGTGACTTTCATGGCCAAATGGGTGTTTGATTGATTAACTAGCTATTAACTATGATACGCTCTCTTTTTCCCTGGGGTGTGCAGCCCTAAGCCCTACATGAATTGTTGCTCTGTGGGTTGATAGTCTGAAAGTCTGCCTCTCCTTTCTAGGAAGGTGCTAGGGCTGGCTATTTGTGCTTTTATCCTTTTCAAAGGTAGTTCTCGCACTCGTTTTTCTTGTCTCTTTACATCTTGACAGGAAGAACTATTATATGTCTTTATGATATATCACTCACCATATTCTGTTTTTCTTGAGGGTGATTGGCTCTGAATGCCTCTTACCCATAAAATATGCTGCTAGCATTTGGGTGCGTTCTGATGGAGCTCATTTAACTTATTGGGCGTGATGTTTAATTGTCAATTGAAGGCATCAAATACATTTTTGAGTGGTATTGTTTTGCTATTTCCACTCACAGGCATGTGATGGAGACATTCTCAATGAATATGAGTCTCTTCAGGAGAATGAGCAAATGGGTATGTAAAATTTGATGACATTCTGCCTCTGTTGGATACGTTTTAGGCAACATGGGGTCTCTATTATACCAACTAGCATTTTTGTTTGAATGACACAATGTATCAAATAGTGCCCCTGCTAGGGAATGTTTTTCCACACTTTTCTCTCAGGCACATAAACTATGCATACATTTTATTTTATTTATAGTTTTTGTAGTGACAGTCTTTAATAGACGACCTAATACTTCTGTTTGAAGAACTTTTTTTTTTAATTACTTTTATTTATTAACGTTTTTCCAGTACAACATACTTCAACGATGCAGTATAGTCTCAGTACAAAACATCACAAGATCCGTGGTATACATTTCCTACTCTCAGCCCATTCCCGCTTCGTGAATACAATTCTCTGATAGGGACAAGGTTCATTCCGTATGTGTCATGTGGCGGGGGGAAGACCACTTTGCGCTGTGGTGAAAGCTCAGTCCGGGGGGGTGGCTGTTTTCCGGGGTTCCTAGCTGCTAACCCCTAAGAAAGTACGCTCAAAGGACATTGACGGGATCATATGTGGGGGGGGAAGAGTGGGAAGATAGATGAGTAGTTTAGGGAGAGTTATCCCCAGGTAGGCACTATCGACCATCTACCCTATTCCTCAGTGACAAGGGGTCTCCCAGTGGCTCCAGTCTCGTCTGAGTGTGTGAGTAGATATGTGCGCAAGGGGTCCAATATGTCTCTGGGTCTCGAAGCCGTGGGTATCAGTGTCTGTTCTTGCCATAGAAGCAGGTCCCCAATCCAGTCCTTAAATTTGGGCGCCCGCCCTCTACCCCACCTACAGGCCACTCTGCAGTTAGCTAGGAGAAGGCTCAACGCCACAAATCTCCGATGTGTCGGGTGTATATCTGCAGTGTAACCGAGGAGAGCAACCACAGGAGTCTGTGTGATTGTGGTCGTGGTCATGTGCATTAGCGCCTCTAGCACCATTGTCCAGTAGTTTCTAATCCCTGCGCACTCACATGCCAAATGCAGGAAGCCTGCGTTACCCTGTCCGCACCTATCGCAGGAAGCACTGTCTCGCAATTTAAACTTGAACAACCTTGCTGGAGTATAATATAACCTCTGAAGATATTTATAGTGGATAATTCTTAGTCGGCTATTCGCAGATATTTTGCCCGTTTGTTCGCAGCAATATTGCCATTTTGTATCGTCCAGGGTCTCTCCTAATTCTTGCTCCCAATGCTCTCTGGCTGTCCCTGCATGCGGGCCAGTTCCTGCCTGCGCAGCGTGGTATATTTGAGAGACCACATGGGCTGAACCCATGTTTTTGAGGAGGCTATGCAGCAAGCCCATCGTAGGAGGTTCAGCAGGATAGGCAGGGGTTGTAGCCCTCACACTCTGCCGCAATCGTATGTACATGAACAGTTCCATCGGCGAAGGATCCTGGTTGGCAAAGAACTGGTCTTTAGTCAGGAACGTGCCATTGTGGTACAAATCCCCCCAGGTGGCTCTGTTAGCCTTAGTGAGAAGTCGGCGACACTGCGCCTCTCGTGTTACTTCTAGGGCCGGGTGGCCAATCACTGGGAGCAGTGGGGAGTACAGCATATCTGTAGTCAGTCGCTTCGCAATTTTCTGCCACGCAGTGACCGTGCACCTCACCGTGGAAGAGTACACCTCTCTCTACTGCGTCTGTGCTGCTAAAAAACCAGACAGTGGGGTGGGCTGCATATAATATTGTTCTATCGCCAGGTGGGGCATATAAGGGGGGGGTTGAACCAGTAAGTCGCATAGTGCGCCTGCGCACTTAGATAATATAGTTCAAAGTCTGGGGCTTCAACCCCTCCTTGAGCAAATGGCAACGTTAGCATTTGCCACTTTATCCTGGGTTGCCGGCCTCCCAAGGCCAGGCGTATCATCAGGGTTTTGAGGGTTCTGAAAAATGTGGGTCCCGAAGGAAGAGGGATATTAATGAACAAGTACAAGAGCTTGGGAAGGACCACCATCTTCATGAGGGAGATCCTGCCCGCCATGGACAAGGGTAATGCTATCAATCTCTCCACAGACTCCGCAATGTGATCTATCACCCTGCCGTAGTTAGCTCGTAGGAGTTATGAACCATCTCTAGTTACTGTGACGCGAAGGTAGCGGACTTCGGAAGAGCACCACTCTATAGGATAATCCAAGGGATATGGACGCACGGCATCCATTAGGGGAAACAATTGGGATTTCGCCCAGTTTATTTTGACCCATGACGGCTCACCAAATGCTATGAACTCTCGCAGAATCGGATTAAGGCTGGTCGGAGGATTCCGTACATATAGGGTGATGTCATCCGCGTATAGCGAGACTAACACATGTCGGGTGGGTATTCCAGGGCCCATTCGCGGTGTAGCTGTCGAAGTCGGGCCGCCAGGGGCTCGACTGCTAAGGCAAAGAGCAGCGGTGACAGCGGGCAGCCCTGACGGGTGCCCCTCGTGATCTCTATCCAGGGCGAGCTAGCGTCATTTATCACCACTCTGGCACGTGGCTTCGTATACAACAGTTGTATCCAGGCCAGAAAACTCTTTGGCATACCCATCTGCCCCAAAATAATTAATAGTTAGTCCCACTCCACCGAATCGAACGCCTTAGTGGCGTCAAGGAAAATCGCGGCCGCCTCTAGGTCCAGGTCCATATCTTGCATTGCTGCGAAAAGCGTACGTAAATTATGAGAGGTAGCCCGCCCTAGCACAAAGCCAGCTTGGTCAGGAAGCACTAGCGCCTTCATGAGGAGACTCAGTCGGTTTGCAATTATTTTAGCCAGTATCTTAATGTCGCAATTGATCATAGAAAGTGGCCTATACGAGTCACATTTGTCTGCTGGCTTCCCCGGTTTAAATATAGAAATTATAGTGGCCTCTCTCATAGAGGCCGGCAGTTCCCCCATTTCTAGGGCTTCTTCATAAACCTGTTTAAGTTCTGGGGCTAAGTGGTTTATTTAGGCCTTGTAGAAGTCAGCGGGCAGGTCGTCAGGCCCAGGGGCCCTGCCCGAGCGAAGCTGAATTATAGCCTCCCTGATTTGGTCTAATTCAAACGCAGCAGAGAGGAACTCTCTCTGCGAGTCTCAAAACCACCCCAATGCAATAGGCTCTAGGTACGACTGGAGGGATAACGGCTGTTGCCTAGCCGATGTATATAGAGTGGCATAAAAATTGAAGAATGTGTGGAGAATATCAGACGTGTTTCTAACGCTCACCTCTTCAGGGGTTTGTAGTTTTAACACGTAATTTGAGAATCAGGGTTTCCGTATAGTTTCAGCGAGCGCCTTTCCCGGTCTCTCCCCTTCCCCATAGTGTCGAGCCTTGAAGTATTTCCCTCTAAACCGGCATTCCCTGTCAGCATCTCCCTGATATTCTGTTATCTTATCCCTTAGTGTCGCGTATTTTTGCGAGGATGGCGAGTGCGCTTTATCTTCTTCAAGCTGCTTAAGCTCTCTCTCTAATCTAGTGAGCGACCGCCTCAAGTCCCGAAGTACTCCTCCCCCCTTTGCGATGCTCAGCCCCAGGATCGTGACTTTAAATGCCTCCCACACTGTCGTTACTTGTGCGACTGACCCTAGATTCCGCTGAAAAAAACTTCTATCTCCTGGTCCAGCTCAGCTCTGAACACCGTGTCCAAAAGCATGGTAGGGTTCATGTGCCAGCTAAGACATGGAGTGTGTGTGATCGGTGGTGAGAGACACATAAGGAGTGGGGAGTGATCAGAATGGGTGCGCACCAGGTGTTCCACTCTCGTTAACCATGTACTGAGGCCTTTGGTGATCACCCGGTAGTCCAGGCACGACCAGGTTTCGTACGCGGCTGTGTAACAGGTGCCCTCCCGCCTATCCGGATTCCAGTGTCTCCAGGCATCTAACAATCCCCAGTCAGCGATGATATCCCCCAGGTGGCGTTGTGATCGGGTGTAATGGTGTGGTTGCAGGTTGTGTCTATCCAGTGTGGGATTCAGAGTGACATTGAAATCCCCGCCCCATAGCACATGTGTAGAGCCAATATCTACGATCTTCCCCCATAGTGTGGTAAAGAACGTCGGATTGTCGGTGTTAGGGCCAGAGCAACTAACTAGTGTCACTGAGTTGGACGCCAGCGATCCCCACATTAAGCTAAACCGTCCCTGCGGATTCGATAGCGCTCCGGCAGGCACATATGGGGTATTTTTATGGAATATGCCTCTTTACCCCGCATCCCGTTACCCTGCATGTTGTTACAACGCGGTTGTTACAATGACCGCGTTGTAACAACGCAATACCATTACCCCGCAAGTCGTAACAACGACTTGCGGAGGGGGGCGCTGGATGTTGGAATAGTATAATTTACTATTCCAACTCCAGTCTGTGCGGACAGTAGGGAAGGTGTTGGATTTTAAATCACCTTCTCCCCCCTTACGCAAGTCGTTGATATGACTTGCGGGGTAATGGTATTGCGTTGTTACAACGCGGTCGTTGTAACGACCGCGTTGTAACAACATGCAGGGTGAGGGATGCGGGGTCAAGGTTGTTTACCATTTTTACGCACTAATATGGCGGTGCCACGTGAGTAGGTGGAATATGAGGCAAAACACCGGTATCCCGCCCATCTGGCTGCAAAGCCCTGTGGCCGTTTGGGATCCATATGGGTCTCCTGGATCATTGCGATTTGAATTGAGTGTCTGTCCACGTACGCTAGTATTTGCCTGCACTTCCTAGGGTCTCCCAATCCCCGAACATTCCAGGTTAACAAACGTATCTGAAGGTTCGCGCCTAGTCTACGTATCTATCATGGTAGATGTATCTTGCCTTCCCCGCCTAGGAGGAGCGCCTCGTCTCCAGTGAATTACGTAGCAAGCGGGGCTGAGAATGCTCCGAGCTGTATCAATGAGTCTGTCTCGTACACCATTCTGGGGTTCTGTAACATCAAAGTTTTGTACTGCTAAGTGTCCAAACCAAACGTTACCCAGTCCCCTCCCCCTCCCACATCGACAACCCCAACCTGTCGTGAAAAAACATTCCCACCCACCTCACCCAAGAAAATTCCCCGTAAACCCATTGTCTTTAACGTCTATACCTGAAACTTGGGGTTCAAGGTTGGACCGTGATTTCTTCACCTTTCGTAGATAGTCCTCCACCTGCTGTGGGTTGGTGTAGAAGTATTGCTTCCCCTGATGAGTTATCCGCAGGCGTGCCAGGTATAGCATGGCATAGTCTATCTGTGCCTGTGCAAGTTTCCGTTTCACCACTGCGAACTTCTTTCTGGCTTCCTGCACAGTAATGGTGAAGTCCGGATATAGAGCTATGGTATGACCATCATAGGTTAGAGGTGATTTCGAGCGCGCCAGCCTCAACGCCACATCACGGTCTCTATAGTTAAGGAGTTGAGCGATAATGGGTCTGGCTGGGGCACCGGGGGGGGGTCTAGGACCCAGTGAGCGATGCGCCCTCTCCACCACCAGCAGGTGCGAGAAGGCCTCCGGGCCAAAGAGTCCACGCAGCATTTCTTCTACATAGTCCTCCATTTTGCCGGTATTGGCGCTTTCTGGTATTCCTAAGATGCGGATATTATTGCGCCGGGAGCGCGCTTCAAGGTCTTCATTTTTAGCTGCTATAACCTTGAGCAGCTTATCCATCTGTGTCATCTGTTTCCCCGATGAAGCTGATGTGTCCTCTAGACCCGAGATTCTATGCTCCGTTTCCTCAATACGTGCATCATGTTTTTCAAGCTTCTGAGCCATGAAGTCCAGTCTATTGCACATACCATCCATTTTGGTCTCTATAGAGGCCAGACTGTGTTTCACAGCCACAAGCAGAGCCTTCATGTCGTCGTCTGTAGATGGCATGGTTTCAGCGTGTTGTCCCGTTGGTAGTTGGTCAGGGTCACTCTGGTGTTGCGGCGTTCTGCGGGCTTCAAAGGGCAGTTTCTGCTGCTTTGGATCTGCTTTGTCCATTGTGCGCCAGCCAGGCGTGTCCACTCCGCTTCGCAGAAGTCTTTGTAGACCCAGACGGCTGAGGGTGCGTCTCGAGGATGTCGCGGTCGTGTCGTGCTCAATGGAGTCAAAATCAGCGAGACGTCGATGCGCAGCAAATTGGCAATGCAGATGCGGGGGCCCCATGGGAGCCGCAGTGCGGGGAGCTTCTGTCTTGAGATTGCATGTGCTTGCAACTGCGTAAAGCGCCTCCCAGCACCCTGGAGCCTTGGTCTGCAGGCTAAGTGAGATGGGATTGAGGGCACTCTGTCAGGGCTGCACGGGCTCTAGCAGCAGTCTGATCCTCCTCCGTGATGCCAGGGTAACACTGGTCACCAGGTATGTACCTGCGCGCCTGCAGTCTGGTATAGCAGATGAGTGGGTCCTAATGAGGCCCGATGCAACGTGCGGCCGGTCTCTCAGCAGTAAAGGAGGTATCCAGCCTGGCGCTGGGAGAGGGGACAGATGCCCGTGACACGGGCACGTGTCTGCTGCAGGCCCCACACAGGGTATGAGGACCTAATGATGAGCAGTGGAGCATTAATAGCAAATGCGTTGGTGTTTAAGCGGCTTCCCGCCGCCTCGCCGGGTGCGCGCCTCTTTTAGGCAGTTCAGGCCTCGACGAAGCTGCAGGCCCCGCTGGCGCCCATTGCGGGAGTTACCTGGGCCTTCGCCTCCTACTGCGGTAGCGTCTCTCTCCAATGCGGCAGGGAGGTCTCCGGTGCAGCGCGGCCCGCGTCTTCGGAGAGCCCCCCTGCTCTCAGTTGCTCAGCTCTCTGGCGCGATGTCCCCGCAGCGCGCGCTCGGGAGGGGCAGTCCCCACAGTCTTGCCGCACACCGCCCGGGCCGCAGTCAACAGTCGCGCGACATTCAGCGCCCGGAGGCAAAGAATTGGGCTGTCCCGCCTCCTCGACCGCAAACTCCGCCGGCCCGCTTACCGGTTGGCACCGTCCCCAGGATCTAAGGAGTCAGCCTCCGCTGGACACCATCAATAGGGGGATGCCGACACAGCTCCGCGCTCCGAGCCACCTTCAGGGGAGTACAACCTCAGCCGCTCGGCCACTCCGCAGCTGCACCAAGACGGAGCTCGGCTGTTCTCAGCGCTCGGCAGGAGTTGACAATCGCCAAGCACAGCGTCGGGTTCCAGACACTGTCCAATTTAATATCCTGCGTGCTCGCTCTGCATATGTTGTCAGGAAAGCAGGATGATGACGGATATTAGTTCCCGGGCCACCAGAGCCTCACACGGTTGCAGCCATCTTGGTTTAGCACCCCCTAGCGCCCCTTGAAGAACTTTTTTATATGAAATGTTTTGCACTAACACAATATTGACACATAGACGCGCTAATGTTATTTGTACAGAGAAATCATGTTCACTTCCATTTAGTTTAACTATAGCTAATGTAGACCTGAATTTTAAATTGGATAATGTTACTTGCCATCTTGCTTAGTAACACATAAACATTTTATTTGTAGTTGAGCTGGAGCTCCAATTGTCAAACACAATGTTCTGTTGTGTAGTTCCTACAAATCTATAAAGGATCTGCGTGTTTAGACAATATAAACTAAGGGATTGGTGTCCAGGCTGATTCCAAACACCCCCGGAGGATATGTTAGTCTGTAGACAAGCTAGCTCACAGTGCCACTATGAGCCCCTTTTACCAAGGAGCAAATAGTTTCTGGCAACTATCGAACATGACAACCATGATCCCTCAGGGATCGTGGAAACAGTACAGTACTTTTCGCTCACTCGCTCTCAGAGAGATATACAGAATAAACGGTGGGGGCATTTTCAATAAGCATTTATTGAACCAGCGTCATTCTAGTATAAAATACGTGTGCTGCAACAACCATTAGACAGAAACAGATGTATACCGTTACAAGCACCAATAGAGTAAATAGAAGGTAGAATTCTACCATAGTGCTAAAACAGTGAATATATGCAGGCATATAGATACATGACAATAATAAGGCGTACTCCTACGATGTAAACCCTAACGAGATGTACCTAAGTGTACCTAGCATGTATGTAAGTGTATAGCCAAGAATCCCCCTATGATAACAGCCAACCCCCTTACCTGGTGTCAGAGAACGAAGGACCCCATCTTGGTCTTGAGTTGGACACCCCCCGAGGGATGTCAGACCACTGCGTGCTGTAGTGTCTGGGAGCAGTGACCTCAGCGTCTCGTGTCAGCGTGTCAGCATGGAAGCTTCTTCTCCTCTGGTTTGCCCTGTGAAGATGTGGTGCTTATAAACCCGAAAGGTACCCTCAGGTGTTCTACCTAGATGCGTCATGGTACTGAGGGCATGTCGGCCAAGGATGACAATAGTGGTGACCCTTATACAGTGTCATTATGCAGAAGATGGTAATCCTGCTGTGATACTGAGAATCCTCATACATAATTAATGAGGCTAGTTTTCGGAGAAAACCACACAACATTTATGCAGCACCTAACTAGGTAAAAGGTCAGCGCCAGACCAGTTATGTAGAACAATGGTAGGACAAATGTGGGTAAAAGGTCATACAACTACCTAGGCCTGTACTGGGGTACATTGGGGTTCATAACACCCACTCCTCATCCAACTAGACAACAAAGTAACAAATGCTTAAATATGACTGTTTAAAAAGCATAAAAGTCATTGCTAAAATATGAAATATAAAAAACGTTTAAAAACATGATATGTGTTAAAAATGATGTAAAAGTTAAAAAAGCTCTATAAGTCCTCTAAATAGTCAATATACTTGTTAGACCAACTGAGCACGCCGAAAGCCAAAGTGCTCAGTGAGAGCAGAGAAGGAAAAATAAAACAAAAATTATGTTTTCGAATTCCAATTTAGGTTGTTTTTAAAAAAAGGGCGAATTGTTTCCAGCACACGGAGAGCCAAATGTTTATGTGTCCTGTGGGGGAGACGCAACATCATTGTTGCTTGCCTTCGCAGACAACGGGCCCTGTAACACCTCTTGGATCAGGTCAATGGAGCAAAGGTGATCTTCTCTGGTTCCCACAGCCATTGCTGAGGAAGCACTTGATGCCTGTAAGCCTGGTACAGAGCCGGTGCCCATTCCAACAGGAGCAGAAGCATCCTGTGGTGGCTCTAAGAATGCCGACATCAGGATTGGAATAAGCTGAGGACACTGCACTACATGGGCCTTTAACGGGTCCAGCAGTACATCTACATCTAGAGGCGCAACCGATGGAAGTGTTAGACAGATGTCCAGCACGCATCCGTGTATACTGAATAAGCAGCGGAGTACAGGCAAGACGCAGTCAACCCAGACTGATCTGAATGACAGAAACCAATGCTTGCTTAGCTCCCGAAGCTGAGGTGTGCCCAGATGGAGTACCATGCGTTCAATGCAACATTGCTACAAGAGCGCTTTTTTAATCTCTTTGGAATTTGGGACGTCCATAACGTAGCAGTAAAATTTAAACCAGGATACCCACTACAAGTAGTAGGACCAGCGAAAGCCCTTGAAAAACGCTTCCCAACACAGAGTGTATTAATGATGGAATGACTCCGAAGACCGTGTGAAAGGTGTTTAATAGCTCAGAACCTATGTTCTTAAATAGGTGTACTATCCCACTCGTATCAGACATGTTAAAGATATGATGTACCATTTCCCTGAAATGGAGCGGAAGTTTGTTCGGACTAAAGCCTGTATGTCAGCTGAAGACCTTGCAACCTGAAGATCAAAAGCCTCTCGAGCTGAGGTTAAGGCCACCTCCTTCTCTAAAAGTATGGCTTTGGTACAACGGTTTGTTTCCTAACATTTTCATTTTCAGATGCAAGAACGTCAAAGACGAGAAGTTCATTTTTTCGTACGTGTCTGATTATGTCTTGTTTCATGGTATGTTTGTTGTCAATTGACATTGTAAGGGTCAGAGTGATGGCATCCCAAGGCCCCCCACCCCTATCTCACAGAGTACTTTAAATTGAAACTAGTGCCACCATTCTTGGCCCTATGCCCAGTCGCGGCTCCTGGAGGGAGTGCTGCGGGCAGTGGGGTGGGGCGGGGTGGGGGAGGGGTAGGGTGGGGGGTAGTAAACTCCGGCATACGGCCAAAAGGAGGTAAGTACAGAAATAAATAAATAAAACAAATTACATTGCGTGCGCTGCAATGCCAAATGGCGATGCGGCGCGCGCAATGTAATTTGTTTTATTTATTTATTTCTGTACTTACCTCCGTTCGGCCGTATGCCGGAGTTTACTACCCCCCCACCCTGCCCCTCCACCGCCCCGCAGCACTCCCTCCAGGAGCCGCGACTGCCTATGCCTCGCTCTTTCCACTGTAGGCCGGTCCCTATTTTTGTATTTACCCTGTCTATAGTTGTATCCAATGCTATTTATCCCTGACCATTCTCCTCCCACAGTTTGGCTTTAACAGTCTTGACTTTGTCTATTCTTTGTTTGCAGGTACTCTTGCCAGCAGGCCAATAGTGGCGTCGCCCAAGCACAGAGTCCGCGAGCAAAACTGATGGTGTCCTGTATGAGAGATGGTAGTATACTATAGTTATAATCAGATATATTTTCCTCTGTCAAACTTTGTGATATAGCATTTATGGGATGCATCTGTAATGTAGCATCTCCACTTTCATCCTTGCCTCCCTTGCTGTTTGGTCCCACTGTGCTAAGGACTTGTGGGTGGATGGACCATGGTGAATCTACTGCTCCTCCCTCACATAGTTTTAGCCCGTTATCACAGTCCATGGCCGTGTTCTGTTCTTGGCCTATCAGTCCCTCATTTATCTGCTGCAGGGACAGTGTTTTCTTTTCTTAGTCTGTAGCTATTACTAATGTTAAGCAATGACCATCCTCAGGCGAGGAGGCATATATTGGTGCTCTGTCCATTGTACCTTCCATGGTGTATTGTACGGTGCAGTGTTACCTCCCCTTTTGCACTTTGTCGCCTTTCTTTAAACAACATCCTCAGTCTTAGACTTTTTTATTCAATCTTATTCAATGACTTTCGCAATCTTTTATAGTGTCCACAATGTTCAAATTTTACATCTTCCCAAAAACTAGTTCCACATCATTCCCCTCCTTCCGGGAGAATAATCACGGTCACAATAAAGATATCGTAATCTATAAAAAACACAATATTCAGACCATTGTCATATTTTTATCCTCTATTTTCAAAAGATAGAAAACAGCAATGCAGTTGTTTACTTGTAAGGCCCTAATTCCCCAATTATTACTCTTTCCAAGTGTATGTCGGAAGGAGTCAGTTGTCCCTATTGCAGTAGACAAACTTACAGACACTCTTTGATACAGTAATACAGAAGGTAGTCAGCAGACTATTTCTGACTGCTTATTCCTGAGGGGTGGGGGTATGGATAACAGAGACATTCAATCAGTCATGCAGTAATCAAACAGCCAGCTGTGCCTTGTTAAATGAAGTGGAGAGAAAAAAGTTTATCAGGCAACGTGACCTGAAATAGCATTTGATGCAAGTTTACAGAAAATATTCATAGATAGGAAGGAAAGAGACAGCGGTAGAGTAAGATATTTCATCCTCTTGCTTTCTCCGTGGGCTATGAAGGCCCACAGAGGTGCAGCTGAACGAAATTTGTAGAATCACATAAAAGGTGAGGCAAAAACTGGTGAACTCTGCACTTACACAGGCGTAAACATATACTTAAAGAGCTGGGGTCTATCCCTAGGTGGTGCAGAGCTACCCGAGCACCTTTTCCCGGTGTATTGTTAATCCCAAAGGAGTTTGAGTGTAATAATAAGGAGAGTTGGAATCTGTAAGTTCATAAGAAGCAGTGCACAGACATAGGGTGATGTGCAATAGAAAAGCACTGTTAAAATGTCTATTAAGCAGTCTAGCAGCATTATTGTATGAAAAAGCAACATAAATTGATGTTATTGTGTCAAAGTCAGATCAGTCAAAAATGTAGATGTGCAGTCAAATTTGATAACTGATGAACACAGGTATAAACAACAAAATCACAAAACTCAAGAAACCTATTAATGCAAATCAAGAAAAACAATAAAATACGTATTCCTCCCCTGTGTGAAACAAGGCGTTCACCACCCCCTTCTTTTCTCAGTGTCCAACACCTTCCACCCCTGGAGCCGGTGAGTGTCCGCAGCCAAGACAGGGTACTGCAGAATTTCACCCTCCTTGAAACATCACCAGTCAAGTGCTCTAAGTGAGCAATACCCTTTGCTGCCGAGTTTCAGGGAGCTACTGCTTGATCAAGGAAAAATGTGAATGTTTGCCTTCCCCGAACCCCAGTGGTAAAGGTGACGGTGCAGCAGGCATAATCCAATTACAAAGCACATCAGCAAGGAACGAGGTGAACCCTGAATCATAGACAGTGAGAGAATACCAGGGGAGTATCTGCAGTTACAACCCCTCGTGACGCTGGGTGTGCTCAAACTGTGACGGCACCTGTGGGCCCACTTCCGAGAATTCCCACCAAATCCTCCTGACCCTGCTCCCACTGAGCAGGGTCCCTGGACCTATCAGTGTGGTTGGAGTGCCACTGGCTGCCTAGAAACACAAACCTAACCCTAATCTAAATTCTGAATGAAGCACCAGCTGCAAACATTCCACACTTCTAACTAACATGTAAATCTGGAGGGGATGCTAATCACCAACCCTCCGCCAGTCCTTCCAACCAAGGTCCTACAGGGGCTCACTCTTGTCTGAGTTCCCTCAGAGCTCCGGCTAGCCAATAGGGTGTGCTCTAGCTGCGACGGCACCCTTAACTTCCCTTTTCTGTCCCCTCGGGAACAAATTGAAAAATCAAAGCTTGGCAAAGAATGCCCACGCACAGGGCAATAAAAAGAATACTCAGAGCCACTGTGGAGACATAGGCAGCAGGTAAAGTGAACAGAGAAGAAATTTTAAAAAAACTAGCGGAAAAATCTTACCAAGGAGTTGACCAGCCAGTGCTGAGAGGATCATCTGCCCCCCCCCCTCTATGAGAGTTGCCGCAGGCAAGAGGAGCAGTATTGTGCCCACTCTGAACCATCCTCAGAGTGTCACTGCAGGCTGAAACAGGGTCTGGAGGCAGACATTTTGGGAGGGGGGGGGCAGGAAGCGAAGGTCAGCATCAGATGGCCAAGGCTCAAGGGACCGCATTCTCTCACCAAATGTTGAAACAGGAAAACCTCTAAGACCCAAAATCATACTTCTTCACAACCACCTGAGTGAGATAATGAAAATGTATTTAACGTGCACGGGAGCCTCAGTTGGGTGCTGGGTGCTCGTATAAGCAGAAGTAAAACACAGGCATTTATAGTCATAAACCACAACATGTCATTATAATTTGTCTGCGTAACAGGTCATGTCTAGGCCCTCATGTCCCGGCAGGTGGCGAAGAAACATTTTGTGCTCGGAAACTTACAGTACATCGTTACACAAGAATAAGTTGGGAGCCACCCTATGTGTATGGGACAAGTCCCCTATATCTAAAGCCAGACAGTTAACTATTACCCTATCTTTATGTGTGTCTAGATATACAATTGAGGCCTTACAGGACCTCTTGCTAAGGCAAGCAGGCAGAATACAGTAACATGGAAATGTACTCTAAATGCAAGCCTTGCAATGTGTTGTGTTACGGGCAGTTTACTAAAAGCAAAGTTCAAACTCTTATTTAAGACTGTCACATGATATCAAGCAATTAATGTATTTGTATATAATTCCCGTCATCATTGAATTATCACAATGTCAAATTATACAAAATGGATGCCACCATAGTTATCTAAACTTAGCTTCCACAAAGTCTGTTCAGAGAATCAAACAGTATAAAGGAAACCTTCAACGAAGGCCATAGCGGTGCCCTGGAACATACTGTGACCAGATATGCGATGCCAGGCAGCATCCCGCAGCAACCTTGATCATTCAACATCAAATAACTCCCGTTCGAGAGAAGTTTGAACACCGGATGAATCATAGCAGCTGGGGATTCTTCCAAGTGGCAAGATAGGTTTGCAACCGAAGCATTGCAAGCTCCGTGAAGCATAATATCCTGACAAATTAGAGACCCACTAAAATAATTCTCACAGTCTAAACTGCTGAGAAAGACTTCAGTGTCCCCATTCCTGCATCTAAATCTGTACGGTAATTCTTAAGATTTATGGATGTATTCCCCACCCAACGCTTCATACCTGCCTACTTGGTGGTACTGTCGACAATATTGAAATTGGAATGTTGTAACCGGCAATGTTATATGGCCATCGATTAACCATTGTGTGGAAGGTGACTCAGCCATGGTGAAAGGTAATTGGTCCAATTTTTCAATGTGCAGCATGGTAGACTTCGCATATCTTTGTGCCATTTTTGTCTGCCTCTTTGTTAAATTATAAGCAGAGAACAGAGACGTTCTGTTGATATGTATCACCAGGGCACGTGACCAGAGTGCAATGATTGCAGCGTCCAGCTTAATAACAGGATGGATCGTAACTGTGATTGCCAATGTTGAAGAATGGACAAGTCCTGTTCTATTATATCTATTGCAGGAGACACAATGCTCCCCAGTTAATAAATCCTGGATGTTAGTATGGTCATGCTATTGTTGACTACTGCCAAAGCCTTTTCTAGGTTAACCTTATCAATTTCACGCAATCTCTCTGCAGCTTCCTAAGATCCCTTAGATCCATGTCATCTGAAAGTAAGGACAAGTGTTGTTTCACCTGGGACAGTGTTGAGGTTTTTAGCCAATCTAGGAATAACTTCCCAACACTGTAGGATGTCACCACTCCCGGATGTTCTTGTTGTCCACAGCGTTGGTCCGGCCTATGGATACTAAACCCGTTGGCCGTACCCTTGAATCTTGATTGACACACATTTGTGTCAATAGGACAAACTAACCATCCCTTCCAATTGGGTCTGAAGAATTGTATGAACCCTAATGCCACCTAGTGTATCCTCACTATGCTGTGTATAGTTTTGCCATCCCTCAAAGTGTGAAAGCAAGGGAGCCCGAGATGTGCTCAAGTCCTTAATCTTGGCTAGTCCAAGACAGGAAGTCTGTTGCACTGTATTGTTCCGGAAGATAATTTGCTGTGGTATGAGGCACGCTCTGAAAAATGCCTCAGTTCCCTGGACGTGCCGTTCCTTAGTCTCCCAGACCAATTTTGTGTCTATGGTGTCCCTCCAGAAGACGAAACCCTGTAAAGACAGCTGGGAAATAAAGGCAGCAGAGTATATCTGTTTCGTATTAGTGAGCATATTTGTCTTCGCAGGTGTAGGTGCAACCTTATAATAGTATGAGGTTGGGTCCGAAATATTAAACCCAGAAAAATAAGCAAACTTCAATGCAAATGTTTGTGAACTACCTTTCAGTGGTGTTGTGCAATGTTCCCATTGGTGGTAAGTAAAAACATTACGTGGGATACTTGTTTTATGCAGGAAATGATGACCGTAATGTTGGTTACAATACATGGTATCAAAATCAGATGTATCATAATACAATTCATTTTTTGCGAATGCAGCAGATTGTTCCAAATCAGACAGCATACTATTCACAGTTTCAAAGTCCCAATCATCAGAGATTGTTCTGGAGGTGACGATATAATTCAAAGAAATTTTAATTACATGTGGTAATTTCAAAAATTCAGTGGGACCAAATACATCATATGAAACCCTATCCCAAACTATTCCTTCAGGAATCGGAACTGCTGTAGTGTTCACCAAGGACAGGTCTCTTCGTTCACGATGAGATGATGTATGTGGTTTCAGGACCAAGTTCACATGTTGTACTGCAGAGTGTTCTGGGATATAATGTCCATTCAGGAGCAGGAAAAAGACAGTCACTACACCTATCAAGAGGACTAGGAACAGCAGACCAATTGCAAACCAAAGCTGTAGCCAGGGCGAAACAAAGTAAGTCTTTTTCAGCCAAAGGTAGATCCTATATATTTTTTCTTTGCGGGAAATAGAAGCTGGCGGTTGCTCAGGTTCATTCGGATCCAATGAGAATGTATCGAAATTGATGAAGTAGCCAGATGCTGTTCGGTCTATCTTCTGTAGCTCTGCAGGTTTTGTACAACTGGCAGATGACTCGTTATGAGGCATATTCACACAGATGTCGGTATTAGGCCGAATTGAGATTTGTGTTTCATTTGTGTTTGGTTGAGTATCAATGTTAATAGGCATGAGTTCTATTACATTGTTGGTAACTTCTTCATTTCGTAGAGTATAATCATTAAAAGTTATTAATCTTTCGGTCTGAACTTCCTGTATGGTAGCAAGAGGAGATCAGCAGCTACCCAGGAGCCCATGTGGCCTGCTATTCAGTATCGGCCACATAGTGTGGTTTGATCAGATCAATGGAGACAAATCTCTTTTCTTTCTTTCCGGCAAGAGGCGGTAGAAGTACTGTTCATGTTCCTTCAACAGCCAGGACAGGCCCAAATTCTTTCTTGTCCACTATCCTTTCCCTGACGAGGTCCCCGATGTTTGGGACCCAGGCAGGTCTTGCCAAAGCTTCTTTCACTTCTCCAGTGGCGGTGCGTTTTACTTGGACGCTGCTTTGTAGTTCCCGGAATTCATTGAGTTCCTGTAAAACAGCCAAACGATCATTGATGTCAAATGCTTTTTCATCCGCCACTGTGCTGCCTCAATCGAGGTCAGGTTCCCACATTCTCGTCCCAAACAGGACCTCATATGGGGGTACAGCCTCCTAGGGAACTCCTTGGCATGTTATTAAGTGCCCTCTCAACCCTATTTAGGTGATAGACCCAACTGCCACCCGATCCTCATACCCTCGCTGTTATGGATTGCTTTAAGTCCCGGTTTTCCCTTTCCACAATCAAATTTACCTCAGGATGATATGGAGAGGAGTACTGCAATGCAACACCCAAACTTCCCTTGGCTTCTTTGTAAGCCAGAGAACTAAACGCAGGGCCATGGACAGAATGTAATGTGCCAATTGCGTATGTCCATATGAAGACTCGCAAATCCTTTACAACAGTTAGGGCATCAGCTGAGTGCTGAGGTCAAACCCACAGGAATCTAGAGCATGAACCCACTGCCACCAAGAAGTACTTGTAAGCCCTGTCAGATTGTAGGGGGGCACAGTGGTCCATATAGACACATGCAAGAGTTCTGTCTGATATCAGTAAAGGTGTCTGTGGTGGAAGTGCTACGGTGGAATTCTTCATCTGCTGGCAGATGTCACACTTGAAGATGAAGCCCTTGGTCTGTTTTGTAAGACCTGGACACCAATAACGTTATTTCATTAGTGAAACTGTTGCAGTAAAACCTGTGTGTGCTGAACCCAGACCCTCGTGGGCAGCTAGTATCAAACCTAATCTGCGATCCATGTTTGTTATTACTCTATCCCCCACTCCTGGAATTTGAGCATACAGAATATTTTGTGCATCTAACTTGTAGGAGTACTTGAGTGGAAAACCTTTTGGCAAGGCTGTGCTGTTTTTGCGCGAAGCGATGACAGCTACCATTATCTGTCAGTCTATCCTCGTGCTGGAACGAGTGATTGCAGCAACGGCAGCAGTTCTCACTGTCGCCTTGGCGGCTTCATCAGCTAATGAATTCCCTTCAACGTGCACGCCAACACGTTGACGACTCAGCGTATGGATCACGGTAGCCTGCGGCAAGTCTTTTTTCAGCTCAGCCACTTGTTCCCAAAGTAATTTATGCTTTATTGTGCAACATTTTGAATCTTTAAATCCATTCTGACCCCAGTAGTGAAGATATTCATTGTATGTCTGAACACAATACAATGAATCACACACTGAGTGTGGGGAGTTCCCAATCCGTATTTTTTAGTGCCAGTATCAGGGCTTTTAGTTCTGCCAGCTGTGCCGTGCAATCTCCTAGAGACTGCATCTGCGTATTGCTAGGACGGAACTTACAGATCCACATACGTCCCTTTACAATCACACATGCAGCGCTGTACTGCAGTGTACTTCCTACGGCCGGCTGGGCAGATCCATCAGTATAAATTATGTATTTATACTGATCTAGAGGCGTTATTTCATTCGGAAGAGGATATTCTTGTTCGTGTTGCAAAAATGCTTGTGTTTTTAATGTAGGATCAATTTGTAGTCTACAACAGTTGCAGTGAGAGAATTAGCCAATTGTATCCATCACGGATGCATGCTATAGTGTTAGGAACGCTTGCTTTAGTAACCCCCTCTAAGGTTGGTACCGGAGTTATGACAATTATTCGTTTCCCCTGAACCAGTGTTCTTTCTCTCACTACAGCAGTCTGTACTGCTGTCAGAATGTTTTCAGTGAATGCAAAACGCATCTCAGCGTTCATGTACAAATGGGATTTGTATGCAATTGGTACAGTTTTGCCTTCATTGAGGGTGAGGTAAGTGTACCCTGATTGACCCACGACTACACAGATCACCAAATTTGTGGTATTTACACATGTGTGTAAGTGTTTGGATGCTATCATATCAGCTTGTAGGAAATGGAGAATTACTGTATGTTCCTGTTTGACTTTTTTTTGCGTAATCCAAAATTTATGTTCTGCCAAAGTTTAGGGATCCTAAGATGGATTGTAAGTGTTTCAGAGTTTTCGGAGGTTGAAGCAGCGCTCATTTTTCTAAAAAGTTTGATGCCAGGCTTTTTCCTTCACTTGAGAGCTCATATCCCAAAAATAGGACATTGAGGTGGGCAATTTTTTATTTTTGAAAGTTAAATTTGTAGCCCTCAGAGGCGACCCCAGAATTATGTTGTTCACCCTGGCCAAATGATCCAATAGTTAATCGTCCATCAGATAAATATCATCTACATAGGGCAATGCCTCCTCATCAAAATTTTGAAGTAATTCGGATACCCTGCTGAGAACAATCTTGGCTATTCTTATATACTTGGGGCAGTCTACAGAATTGACGCCCAGAGCTTGGGCTGAAAATGCAGTCAAATATCTGCTCTCAGGAGCTATATTTTGGCAAAAGAATCCATTTGAGATATCCAGTGTTGTTTTATATTTCTTCCACACAATGTTATTAATTAATGCGGCACTGTGTGAATTTTGTACTGCAAATGTTTTTGTGCATGTGTTCAAATTCCTGTAGTCTAAAACCAGACGGTATGAATTGTCAGGTTTTATTACGGGAAACAAAGGATCATTCATAGGTGAGGTGCAATTCTCTATTTCACCTTGGTATTCAAGTTGATCTAGGATCTCCCTGACCTGTTTTTTCGCATCATGTTTTATTGGGTACTGTCTCTGTGGAGTTAAAGTAGTTTTTACTGGGATTACATGGTGAGGTGACTCAGCATCCCATCCTACATGAGTGTGGTATAATGCAGGAGCTAGTGCTACTGCCCACTCCTGCGCATATGAATGTTTTAGTGATACTGTAACGAGGTCGGAAAAGGCTGGTAAAATTACCGTTTCTCCCTGTGGGCAATCCATAACAAACTTAGGAGGCAATATTTTTCAGCCAAAAGGATATCGTATACAAAAGTCAGGTTCTCCCAAAAGAGACCTTTCAGTTTCCTGGGTATATGCCCTCCACATGGAGTGTTATTTCATGTAACTGATGTGGGACACTTACCCTAGTATCAGGTGCTTCCACCGCGATATGCTCTTTCAACGCCGCTGTCACCAGAAATTCCATCAGGTTCTGGCGGGCTATTGTTACTTCTGCTGCGCTGTCTAGCATCGTCAGAGCCCATTCCCCATTCAGCAGTTGAGTCCTCAGCAGCCAGGGCATTTCTTATTTTAAGTCCAGCTACTTTCTTCTTTTTATATTGAGGTTTAGATTTTGGTTTATCTTCTTTTTTGATATTATAGTCTGAAGTGCGATGTGTATCTCTTGACTTTGATCACTCTTCTGATCTGTATTCTGACTGTCCTTCACTCTCTCTGTTTTGATGAACCCTGAAAGGAACGAGAGGAACGTGTATCAGGATCCTGACACCTGTCAGGTTTTTTGATGTTGTCACGATTTCTAAGGTTATACCTCCTGTCGAAGGGTGCCTGTTGAGGAGACCCACCCCATGATTGTGACCTATTCTTTTTATTCTTCGGTGGTTTGTTATCCCATTTCTTCTTGGAAGAATCTGGTGTTTGTTTGGAGTTATCCTTTTCAGGACTACCTATTACTTGTGGTTTTTCAGGTCTTGCTCCCAAATTATCTCTACCTAATGACGCGTAGGTATCTTCAATACTTTTAGGTAATTCTCGCTCCTGTTGTGCAGGAGTGCATTCCCTCAGGTGTTGTCATATAGCCACCGCTGCTGCCTCCCCTTTTATGTTTGCCAACATATTCGAAGATACCTGGTAAAAATTACCTGTTAATTTCATTCCTAATTTCAGAACAGGTTCTGCCCCGTACTCATTCTGTATTTGTCTTAATACTTCTGGTATTACTGCTATTGAAGGGGTACCATGTGTCCTGGTGTAGATGGCAGCGAAAACTGTGCCCCAAGTGGTACAGTCCTCTATCTGGGGAACTATTCCCAGTGGCAAGCAGATTGTTAATATTCTGTGTTTTTCTTGTGGGCCTGTGTGTGGAAACACAGCCTCTAACTGTGCTATTTTCTGTGCTATCCAGAATGGCAGTTGGCATTCTTCCCATGACTGCGTTCAGTGTTTGTGGGGTAATTTTAGTTGCAGTTCCTTGCAGCTGGCCATCAGGGGTAACACGTGTAGGTTGAAGTGTGAGTGTTCTCATAACGAACTGTGTCAGATTTTTGTAAAGTTTTATTATTTCTTTGTGAAGTGGACGTAAGTCTGCTATTGGCAATGTGTCTATTTCTGGATGCGCTGTGTAAGCCGCTAGGACCGGCCAAGTCGCTTCGTCTCTGCTAAGCGGACCCAGTATTACTTTTTCTGTAATATGTGGGAGGGGGCCTTTAAACCAATTTATATGCTCTTGGTACGTGAGTGGAACCTCTGTGTCCTCGTATGGACTGTATTCTTCTGGTATTTCATCCGGAGTAGAAGAATGAAATGTATTTGTATGTGCATCTGCAGGTGTGAATTTAACCCATGAATAGAATACCTCTGTCCTGAATGACTCATGTTCCTCAATCACGAATGTTACAGTCCCTCCCAATGCTGAGAGACCAACATTTTTCTAATTTTACAGCCAGTGCATTTCTGCAATTTTCTGAAATGTTTATCGAACCTTCCTGCTTAGCTTCCTTCCTACTAGTACTAGCATTGCCATCAGCCGCAGTGTTTGCTGTCTGAGACATTATGGGTGAAAGTTTATAGAAGAGATAAGGTTATGCACAATGTAGGTAACTATAATCCTTAAAGCTTGGATAAACCTACAGCCAATACATAGGGTATACCTACTTGGCTGTGGCGGATTTTCCTTTCCCACTCCAGACGTCTCTGGGTAAATGTGAGTTGGGGTCTCTGAGAAGGCACGACTGAACTACTCAGATTTGACCACTAAATAAGAACCAAACCAACGTTGGCGGTGCCATGTCGTGTAGTTCCTACAAATCTATATAGGATCTACGCATTTAGACAACATAAACTAAGGGACTAGTGTCCAAACTGATTCCAAACACCCCCAGATGATATGTTAGTCTGTAGACCAGCTAGCTCACAGTGCCACTATGAGCCCCTCTTACCAAGTAGCCAATAGTGTCTGGCAACTATTGAACATGACAACCCTGATCCTCAGGGATCATGTAAACAGTACAGTACTTTTCGCTCAGTCACTTGTGCTCACTCGCTCTCAGAGAGATATACAGAATAAACGGTAGGGACGTTTTCAATAAGCATTTATTGAACCAGTGTCATTCTAGTATAAAATATGTGTGCTGCAACAACCATTAGACAGAAACAGATGTATACCATCATAAGCACCAAAATAGAAGGTAGAATTCTACCATAGTGCTAAAACAGTGAATATATGCGGGCATATAGATACATGACAATAATAAGGTGTACTCCTATGATGTAAACCCTAACTAGATGTACCTAAGTGTACCTAGCATATATGTAGGTGTATAGCCAAGAATCCCCCTAGGATAAGAGCCAACCCCATTACCTGGTGTGAGAGAACAAAGGAACCCGTCTTGGTCTCGAGGTGGACACCCCCAGAGGGATGTCAGACCACTGCGTGATGGAGTGTCTGGTTGCAGGGACCTCAGCGTCTCATGTCATCGTGTCAGCATGGAAGCTTCTTTTCCTCTGGTTTGCCCAGCGAAGAAGTGGTGCTTATATACCCGCTCATCAGTTAATATTGAAAATGTGCAAGCCGCCTCAACTTATATTCAATTCAAATTAAATCGGAATCAAAAGACGAACCGGCATGGGAATGTTTCAAAAGGGAAGGGCAATGGAAATTTTCAATATTAACTGATTTCTTTAATCCATTAACTTTAATTATCCTTCCTGGTTTGAAAACTAAAATACTCTGTCTTCCTTTTTTCTTTGCAGATTTATTTAGCGCGAACTCGACCCGAAGATATTGGAGCACTTTACATGAGCAACAGTTACGTTACACAAGAACACATTCATTGTTTTTGGTAGGTGGTAGGGAGATTAAGTGATTTGCCCAGAATCACAGGATGCTGAGCTGACGCCGAGGCTCGAACCAGGTTCCCCAGATCCAAAGTCAGCAGCTCTAGCCCTAAGGCTACATCCTCTCCCCCTTCTCCCCCTGTGGAGTGTAATGTGCTTCACCTTTATTGAATGTATTGATTTGTTCACCAGGCTCAGCCATGGACCACCAAAATCATTATGTGAATAATGAAGCTCCCAGGCAATCAAGAGAAGAGCTTTATAGTCCCTGAATTTGCTCAAATAAAAGCACTACAGTGAAAAGAATGTGTGTTTTGAGGGAATTAAATATAGAATTTTTTAAAAGCCTTTAGTATACAAGAAGATCTAGTGCTCACCCTTCCATCATTAGGATTTAAGTCACTCCTGAAAACTCTTGAGTGGCAAAATTAGTTTCGATAGAGACATTCAATTCTGCAACTCTAAAGAAAGATTACAACTAATAATTAGGACAAACTCACCGACAATTGCAGAAAAATATTTATTTTGGAATTTAGAGCACGGTATTCGACGCTTGCTTATTTTAGGTCGTATGAATCTCCTGCCTTTAAATGACCTTACAGCAAACTGGTCTCAGAATCCGAATAATGGGAACATTTGTAATTTGTGTATGCTGAGTACCAAGACTCTGGACCATGTTTTGTTTGTATGTCCAGCATTGGCATTGAGCCGTTATCGCTGGCTCCGCCCGATGTTTCTACAAAACTCTGTTAAAAATGTAGCATCAGCCCGAGATTATCTCTTTTGTCCTAAAAACGAAGCAGTGTGTGTAAAACTATTTAATTTTTTTAAGGATTTCATGTATATTTTTTAAACTTGTACCGGTGTTCTTACAAGATTGTGATTTGTGATTGTGATTTGTGTAAAAAATGTAGTATCAACCCGAGACTATCACTTTTGAACAAAAATGAAGCAGTGTGACTAAAACCTTTTAATTTCTTTTGGAGTTTATGTACATATTTTAATTCTTCCTTTTTAGCACACTTTTTAAACGGGCGGCTATCCTCTTAGCTAGCCTCTCCATCTACAAAGCATCAGTATTCTAGTTTTTATTAATTTGTATTTTGCACATTGATAGGCAGCTATTAACCGCTCTTTTTCTTAAATTAGGGTTAGGTTGCGTCTGCTTCCCACTATGTTCTGTTGTTAATTTTAAAAACTTAAATGTAGTGGGATTCAGGCGGTATTTTGCTTATGAGCCAGCTGCTACTGAATTGCCTTTTGCACAGGTCTGGACATGCCCATGTTTTATCTTGCCTCTAATTCTAAATTAATTTTCTAGCTGCAATTGAACTTTTGGACTTTTTAAATGAACTGTCAGCTTTTTAATGTCCCATGTACATCTTAGGAGTTGTAATGTGGAAAATCTTAAGTACTGTATGATCTGGGCTCTCTGACAATATTGTTTGTTTCTATTTACAAGAAATTTAGCTAATCTAAGGCAGGCTTTTGATAATTTTATGATGGTTAGTGGATTGTGCTTGTTATATGTTTCTCTTTTATTTGAAATAATATGTATGCATTTTATGTGGACCTCTTAGGAGTTCCAAATCTTTAATAAATATATTGAATTGAATATTAGAATTTTTCTTAGATGTACACATTTTAAGCTCATACTGCTATTTTGAAAGGTAGGCATTGGAGGAATATTACAGTAGACCACAGTGTTTTAGATGTGAATTTTATAGCTTTTGCCATGTTTTTTATTGAATTTTTATTGCAAGTTTGAAGAACATGCAAAAAAAACATTACAGTTTCCATATTGACATAGTACATACTTTAGTTACATATGTTCCGTCTTAGTGTATGCTCTATGCCTTGCATGCCGGGTTTTGACTCTGTATACCATATGTATATAGAATATTCATAGTGTGTTAATGACATTGTTTGTGGCTATTGCCTCCAACCTTCCTTCAGGGATGGTGTTGCCAGTTTCAACTGTCACATGTGTTTTGTTCAGCCTGGAGAGACAGGTAGGTACTAATGGGGCGCCAGACATTTTTAGGGCTTGACCTAGCTGGTATTAGCACCTAGAACTCTTCTAGTTTGGCTTGACAATCTGTGGGCTGGCTCGTTGTCCCCAGTGCTTTGCCACCCTCCTCTTGGCCAGAAGCAGCTTCATAGCTACAAGTTTACTAGTGCTTGATGAAATATCCCTGACAGCCCAGCAATACAACCAAACGCACCAACTCACCGATCACCTCATCTATGCAATCAAAAACTCTGCAATTTTGGCGCAGCCCCAAGTAGGTGTATGAAATTGGCATCAGCGTCGCCGCATCACATGCAGTGTGCATCTGGCAGCAGTCTCATTTTGGACAAGCCGGGGGTGTGTACGGTAAACACGGTGTTGGAATTGACATAAATGAACTGCAGTCTGGAGAAAACATGCCTGTCTGGGAACAGCTGTAGCGCCACCTCTCATCAGTCAAGTCATCGTCAAGGTTAGCTTTTCTTTTTTTACGGAGTTTTTTTTATAGCGCGAACTCGACCCGAAGGTATCGGGTATCAGAGCGCTTTACATAGCACCAGTTGCGTTACATGAGGACACATTCATTTTTGTTAGGCACGGGGAGATTAAGTGATTTGCTCAGAATCACAGGATGTTCAGCGTCTTTGCCGAGACTCGAACCCCGTTCCCCAGATTCGAGGTCGACCGCCCTAGCTGTTAGGCCAACTCCTCTCCATCTCTTCTGAGCCCTGGCTTTAGTCACGGGGCCTTTGTCCTTCATAATGGAGTAAAATCTTGTGATCAGTCACCGGGGTGAAGGGGAGCAGAGGACACTCTCAAAGGCCTGCAAGCTAGCCAGCTCCCAAGGAAAGGACTCCTATGTTGCGTTGCAGATACTGTGCGTGCGGTAATAAAGGAAGACATAGAGTGCAGACCATACAGGCTTATATATCCCATGTGGTTCTAAACTTGTCCGCCGGGTATAAGTCACCCATCATTACATATCCCATGCTTCTAAGCTGTTGCTGAACTCCTTTGTCCTCCGTAACAGGTAGCATGCTTTACTGGTGAGTTTCAAGCCAGCTGAGTAAAGGCCGTCCAGCTGAGCGCTGCGGCAGAGCGAGTTCCAGGCTCACACAGTGCACCAGACAGTATCAATCATGTCCATGGGCCAGCTTTTGCAGCGCAAATCACTGTAGTCAGGAGGATGGGTCAGCATTATCTGCCCCTATTGCAATGTGGGACAGGTATGAAGTGGAATGGATCCAATGGTGCACATATCGGGCCTGCACACAGTGATTCAATGTCAGGGACGACACATTCATCCCTGCTCGAAAGGCAAGGTTAGCAGCTCCCAGGACAGTCTTGGTTGTCTACCAGCCCATGCCAGTAGAGTCCAAAGGATCTGATGTGGTCAAAGAAGACCACCGTGAGGGGGATGGGAATGTTGATGAATAAATAAAGAAGTTTGGGCAACGCAACCTTCTTAATGATGGCTATTCTCCCCGCAAGGGACAGTAGCCGGCCGGCCCTTACAGATATCGCTCCTTCAGCCTCCCCACAACCTTGCCATAGTTTCCTGCCAGAGTCGGGCTATATCTCTGCTTGTCTGGATCCCCAGGTATCGGACTGCTGCTTCAGCCCACTCCGGGGGGGGGGAGCAGGGCACGTCTGGAACTCGGAGGAAAGATCACCGACTTGGACGAATTGATGACAATCCCAGTCAGTGCACCAAATTGAATTAATTCACCTAGCTTGAGCACAAGATTCTATGCATGGTCTTTTAAGTTAATAGTTAAATCAACTGCGTACCTGAATACAGCAAGTCTCGGGCCATGTAATTGAGGCCACGTCTGCATGGTGTTGGTGCAGTCAGCCCACGAGGGGCCCCACAGCAATGGCATATAGGATAGGGGAAGCAGCAGGGCCGGCGCTAGGCATGGGCAGTGTGGGCAGCTGCCCAGGGCCTCGCGCTCAGCTGAAAGACAGGGGGGCCGCTTCCGTGTGAAAGGCCACACTTTCACAGTTAGCCCACCTGCTCCTCCGAGGCCCCCTGCCCCACACTATCACAATACACATCTTGAGTCGACCTTGCTGGTCAGGGCGTCGTCGTGGCATTCCTGGTGGTGCAGGGGTGGGGGAAGGTACAAACAGAGTGGGGAAGGCACAGCAGCCAGGCCAGCAATTATGGCTCACAGTTTCAGGGGCGGGGCAGCACCTCTGTTAAGTACCGGCCATTCCCTTTCTGCATTTTGTTGCTAGGTGACAGAAGGCCCCTTTGTTTCCAGGACCAGTCAGACACAGGTAAGGCGAGGTGGACGAGGGGAGGAGGGAGTAGCCAGATCAACTGGCTTTTGTTAACTTTTACATCACCCATTTTTTTTATGGGAATGTGTATTTAAAATGTATGTAGTACTGCCGGTGCTAGGGCAGTGTTTTACAAAATGCCTCGTTACTTTCGAAGGCCCAGGGTAGGGGGCCCCCTTTCCCTGGGCCTCTAAGCACTAGAGCAAGCTGCAAGGTCCAGGTGTGGGGGGCCCTTCCTGGGCCTTGTAGCCAGTACTCCCTCTTTTCTTTTCTTTATTTGTTCTCCTGTGAAATTAATCCAAAATATAAAAATGCTTTTCCTGGAAAGGTCGTCTTTTTTCTGACATTTTTCACTTCCAAAGTGCAGCCTTGGGATGGAGAGAAATAAAAGGTTCAAAATGTAAAAAATAACTAAAGCAAGACAGAGTGGGTCGAAAAGGGGCCAGATTGATTTTATTCACACCCAAAACACATTAGTGCCACTTTACAGAGTTTGCCAGTGAAGCGCTACTTTTTGTTTTCCTCGGGTGGGGAAGTGCACCATTCCTGGATGTACTGCAATACCTGCTTGATGGGCGGATTCGAAAACAGAATGCATACCGCGGCTCTGTATTCACGAATGTGGTCTTTTTAAACCATATTGCTTACGTTTTGTAAGGATATAAGCAATGGACATTGAAACTGGTCCCTTCCGGCCCTGTAGTCATGGCCTTAACTTTTCATGCAAAAGCACTCATTGATTTCTGAATAATAAGTGCAAAAGCGTTAATGTAACAATGTTGTTCCTGCTTACATTTCACATGCTTTTACTTAATCTCGCATTCCTTATGAGTGTTTGCTTTTTCCAGGATGTTGTCACTTTTTTTTTTTAGGCAGCATATTGCTCTTGTCTAGTGCATAATTTGAATTGAGTCGCCTCCAGGTGTTTATAGCGGGGTGCAATTGGGTTGTAGTTGAAGGCAGTGCGAGTTTCTCTCAGTGGAGCAGTATGGTGTTCAGTGGGGGAGAGGATGTGGCACTATGGTCAGAGCTGCCGAATTTGGAACTGGGGAACCAGGTTCAGCCTTCATGACCAGTCCACCAGACCACTCTCCTGAGAGAGCACATTTCCATGCTAGACCTTAGAAGGCCCCGAAAGACCTTAGAAGAGTGGTGTCTGAGCACCAGCAGGTGGACCATAGCGGTGGCAAGTGTGGGTTAACCTTGAAGGCCTGTCCACTACAACCCCTATTGAAGCTCACCTTGAGTCTTTTGGGCAGGCCTACGAAGCAGCACACCCTAGAGCAACAGTGACTCTGTCATTGAGGTCACAGGCCCCTTGAGCAAGAAGGCTCTAGGGCGGTGCGACCGATGAGATCGCACTGAGCGCTGACTTCGGGTGGGGGCGTCATGTTTGCGAGTATATTATGTTTCTAAAAGCACTTGCTGCCTCCTTCCTGGCCTCCAGCAATTATCGGCAACAATAAAAATGTCATGATAACTCCGGTGATTAATGTTCTTCCTAGAGAGAGATGGAGTTTTGTCAAGTGGAAGTTTTGACTTGTGGAAAGGTAGCGCAGAGGGTTAATGTGCCTGCTGCAAAGAACATGTACCATGCAGATCACTAAGTCCACATAATGTAAAAAGGCCAGTGGGTTACTGCTTTTGTCAGAGAGATCCTATTGTTACTTGCAGTTTATAAGTCAAAATCCTAACATAGAACAGAGAGATATTAACTGTCATCTAAGAGCTGCATGCAAACTGCAAGGTATAAATTACAGCATTATGGTTTTTTCCCCAGCCTTTGATTATCCTAATGTTGCGAAAAGGGTTCATTTGGACAGAAATCACTTCTGGTTATTAAAGAGAACCCCCAACCATGGTATTACGTTCTAAATTCAGAGTTTGTGTTTCTCCAGATCAATCACTATTAAACTATACTGCCTACTAGTATGATTGTCATGTGACTCCTAGTCATTTGTCTTATGTAACATTACCTCTTGTGATTTACACACGTATGATTGATTGTCTCTGTGTAATGTGTGATATAAAGTTCTCTGACACCCTACACTGGTATCAGTGGCGCTGTAAATCAAATTAAATGCATCTGAGCGAGAATGTGGTTATGGAGACTTGAGGAGCACTGTTAAAGGGTGGTAGTGAGGGAATCCATGGCAGAGCGAGTCATTGGGGGGCACCAACATTGTCGCACAGGGCTCCACCAGAGCTAAAGGCGGTCACTTCTACTTCCTACAGTTCTAACACCAAATCAAAAACGTTGATTTGAAAACCCCTTGAATCTGAAGCATACCTTTAAGTCAATGTATGATTTAGCAGTGGTCTCGGTTGTTCTAAGTCTTTTTTATTTATGTACAATCTTTATTTGTTTGCAATGGTGTCTTGTAATTTTGTACTGTATGTGTTGTGTTTTTGCACTTAACATAATTCTGGCGAGTAAAGAGCCCACACACAAAAAGATTGTCCTACGTCTCTTAGCATGTGCGTGTGGGATACTGGTGAGATGATTTACATTAAAACAAATTACGAAGTATTAATGTCATCCTAAGGTAGCACAATAATGGCACAGAAAGATAAGGAGTCTTTTGAAATTTGCAATTATATCCATGGTGTGAGAGGTTTTCTCTTGTGTCATTTTATATTTTGAATTATCCGCCCCTCATTACCTCAACAGGATCTCCCCGCTTTATGAGGCAGAACTGGAAATTGTATCATGCACTCATCTGGAAACAATCAGTTAACGAGGAGTAAATAATATACATCTTTGTGAGACCTGCACCTAGCTTTTCCATCCAATGTGACAAATGTAATCCATTTAATACAGTTTTAAAATATATGGACTTATTTCATTTGTATATTTATATTTTTGTCCATGTTACTGATATCCACATTAGGTCTCTTCAGTGATGCCAAATAAGATCAATAGTCCTGCGATGTCACTTTCTGTGATGTCACTTCTTGTGATGTTACCAAGGGTGGCTCCTCCACTAGGGCGGAGGAGCGTCACCCCACTGCTTTCTCGCAGTGCGAGAAGCAGAAACACAAAATGCTAAAACTACCATTTTATGTTTCTGCTTCTCGCACTCCGAGAAAGCAGTAGTGTTTGGTTGGGGGCGGGCGGGTCTGCTGCAGGGGAGGAGTGCCTTGCCCACTGCTAAGGGCGCTGACTGTTTGGTCGGCCCTCTGGGGCCTACCAAACCAGTCATGCGCACTCTGGCCTTTCTCCATGTAGGCTGCATTGCAGCCTACATGGAGAAAATGGCCCCCCCATAGGCGCCTGGCTGGTCGGCGTCCCGACCAATCACAATGCTACCATAGCAGCGTTGTGATTGGATTAGGGGAGGGGAGGGAGGCTGCCTGCTTCCTGTTCCTGCCAGAGGCAGGAGAGCAGGTCAGGAGCAGAGACGACGCGAGGCCCGGGAAGGTAAGTTTATTTTATTTTTAAATTAACCCCCCCCCCGCGAGACCCCCCCACCCGCGAGTCATGCCGGCCGCGCCTGGATGTTACATGCAAATTAGAGGGGTCTCACATCTTCCCTTTCGCCCGGGGCCCCAGAAGTTCTAGGACCGGCCCTGGGAAGCAGCCATGGTCGACGAATGCCTCTGTTAATCTCAATGGAGTCAGAGACCATGCCATTGATCCGAACCCTCGTGGTAGGCAGCATATACTGGAGGAGTCTAATCCACCGGAAAAATGAGGGGCTAATGTATTGCAGCAATGCAGAGACATAGGGCAATTCCACGGAATCGAAGACCTTTGTGACGTCAAGCAGGGGAGGTTTCTCCATGAGTGTGTTGGGTGGGGCTCTGCCCCTCTCTCTTCTCAGCACTAAAGTAGACATTGCAGATGTAAGTCTGTCATGCAGGTTGCATTTGCAGTCTTTAAACATTTAATGTTAGTTAGTGCCTGGCCTCCTACTCACTCATGTAGGTCAGTCAGGCATGCACTGTGGGGCAGCACAGTCGCATCTGCGTGCCTACAGCGCTTAGTGAATGTCAGCATGACGCAGACCTTACCTTTGAACAGCCCATGTAGAAAGTGAAAAGAGCTGCGGGAAGCCGACTGCACTTCGGGATGATATATAATGCAGTCCCTGGGCGTTTCAATGCATAGCGCAGTCCGACGCCAGGCTAATGTCATCAGATCCCACCCTTTCTCAGTAATCGCATGCCTGCGTGACGGGCGTGACCCTGCAGCCCTGACTCCGTCCAGATCGTGAAACCCTCCTCCGGTAGGGCTGTTTACATTTCTCATACTGCAGATGCAGTGGCACATCGGAACACAGAGCTGTCCTACCAGATATGCACCTGGTGCCGCAAGATCAGTCTCCTTTTCACGCTTTGCAGAAAATGAAAGCTGGCTGCTCCTGCAGAGTGAGTGAGTGATAAGTAATTTAATTTGCATTGGCCTATGCCATGGGACCCCGAAGTTCACAAATGGACTGACCATGAAAATACCCACTTTCCTTCATCCCCGTTTCTCTTACATCCGGGATATTCCACAGATTAATTTTGAAGGAGGGCGCATGTTTGTTTGTGCCGAAAAAGATAAACATGGAAAAGAGCAGATATTTCCCCTGACATTCAGCTGATGCCATTTAGCAAGTGTCTGCTCTGCTTGTATTTCATTTCTGGACCAAGTCCAAGTTATACATGCAGCTGAAGTTACGGATGCTGCTGCTTCTCCCGCCAGATTTTTCTCAATTGGTTTTGGGAAATACAAATATGAGGCATTGCTTCAAAAATATGCTGATATTGAAATATCTATCAAAGCAAGAAACTGCAAGCAAATGTGGTGCTGGTGAAGCATCAGTGGGTTTGCCAGGTTCTGGGTTGTAATGTGGTGTAATTGATTACTTGGAGAGAAGTCTGGTCTTTTCATTGTCTCTCCCCTTCACACTACAATTTCTCCCATTCGCTTTCCTTTCTGCATTCTCCCACTCTGCTCCCCTGTCTCCCTCCTCTCTATTTGTTTCATTCTTTCCTTGTTCCTGTCTACACTTTTTATTCCGTAGGAACGTTTGTAATCTGCTTCATGCGTTGTCTCTCCTCATATTTACTGGTGCCTTTCATTCTCTCCCTATGTTCTGTCACTTTCTATCTTGTTTTACCTAGTCGACCATCTTATTATTGGGACAGCATGCCCTCTCTCCTTTACACTTTCTCACTTCCCCTCCACAGTTGTCTCTTCCTTGTCTCTAACTCACCACCCTCCATATTCAGCCACTTGTCTCCCCTATCAGTTTTCTTACCTCTCTCGACCCTCTCCATTATCAACTTTTTACGTTCTGCACTCATATATGTTACTCCCTACTTTCTGTTTTCTGTGTTCCACCTCGTTTTCTTCTCCGTGACATTCTCCACGTCCGCATTCTATTTCTTCCTTATGTCATTGTCTGGATTCTCCTCACTGTGGTTCCCTTAATGTCTCATTCTTTGCATTTTTCCTGTCTGTACTCTTTCTGCCCTCTCCTCATTGTTTTACTCCATATTACTCTCTGCGTTCGTTCATGTCTAAGTATTTTGGGTCAGAGGTTCTTTCCAAAATTAGAAATTGGGATGTTACATTGAAAAAAAAGATAGGAAAGCGCACCTTTTCGCTCATTATTTTAAAATGCACACACTATACTCATTTTGATGATGCAGAATCCGCACCTTCTTTAGAATTGATTGAGGAGCTTTCTACCGCTCAACTCTTTTTAAAAGGACTCGGCCCTACCCATATTAAAGGCCACTTGCTTGACCCTGTTTTCTCTAACGTACAAAACCTACAGATGGGCAATACAGTCCCTTTACCCTGGTCCGACCATTTTTTAATTCCTTTTAGCTGGACGCTAACTGATTTTATTTTGCCCTCTGTGCGTACTAGGAAATTGGCGCGCAAATGGTCGAAACTCCCTGTAGAGGCGTGGATAGATAATCTAAACAACTCCATCCCCCACCTCATTTAAACCCTAATGTGGCTAATGAGAATTTTAATAACTGGCTTGAGATATCACTTAACCGTATTCTTCCTAAAGTAGTGATTTCAGAAAAAGATGGAGGGAAAAATAATCCCTGGTACTCACATAAATTAAGGGAACTGAAACAGCAATGCAAGAAACTGGAAAGGAGTTGGAGAAAGGACTTCTCTACTTCTAGGAAACTTTTATATAGAGAAGCCATTAGAATTTATAAAACTGAAGTAAAAAGCTCTCAAGCCCTCTATTTTCAGGAAAAAATTATAAGAGCAGCAAATTCACCACGAGAAATATTTAAAATTACTAAAGCTCTCCTTACACCTCCGGCCCCGTCTAGTGCTTTGGATAAAGCCCAATTGCGTTGCGATCAAATAGCGGATTTTTCTCAGAGAAAATTCAAGCTATATATAAATCGTTTCCTTTAACTGTAGACCAACATCCCCCTCTATTAGGAAATATAGCCATTTTGGAAGGTCAAATTCTGTTGGAGGATTTTCCGCCGTTAGACCTTCCTACTTTAACTAGGCTGCTAAGAGATTTAAAATCGGGCTCGCCTTTAGATCCTGCCCCGCCTGCGGTCCTCCATCAGATTTGTGAGGTTGTCTCACCAGTTATCCTTGAGGTGATCAATATCTCTCTCAAATCAGGTATAGTACCGCTCTCTTGGAAACATGCGAGGGTCAAAGCACTTTTGAAGAAGCCCAATCTGGACCCTGAAGACTGGGCTAACTATCGTCCCATTTCTTTATTACCCGGATTAAGTAAACTTGCTGAGAAATACACGAATTCTATTTTATCCACCTTTTTAGAAAACAATAATTGTTTACACCCTACACAAACCGGCTTTAGACCGCGACAGGGCACGGAAACTGCCCTCATTGCCGTGGTGGAGGAAGCTAGGAAGATTTTGGATTCCGGAGGCTGCGCTGCTCTGATCTTACTAGATCTTAGCGCAGCCTTCGACACGGTAAATCATCAGTTGATGATCCAAAGACTTAGGGAAGTTGGAGTGGCCGGATCAGCTTTAAAATGGCTGCAATCCTTCCTTCAAAGCAGAGTATTCACAGTCTTTGAAGAAGAATCCGCATCTAAACAAATTCCTCTGACATGCGGGGTTCCTCAAGGCTCTTCCCTGAGCCCCACTATGTTTAATATATATTTGCGGTCATTAGCAGAAATAGTTCACCCCTTTGGTATACAGATTGTCACATATGCTGATGACACTCAACTGATTGTCTCCCTGAACCAACATTCCCAACAAGGCCACAATTTAGCTGCATGTCTTGAGAAGGTTTTTCATTGGATGAACAATTCATTTTTAAAACTCAATGGAACTAAGACGGAACTTATGCTGCTGGGGAACTCTGCCCCCTAAATATCGATTCTTGCTGGCCCAGCTGCCTAGGCTCTCCCCTCTTCCTAAGCAGCAAATTAAAAGTTTAGGAGTTTGGCTTGATTCAAACTTAAACTTTACTGAACAATCACGGAAAGTAGCGGCTTGTTGCTACGGCCTTTTAAGAATGATTCGGAAGATTCTTCCTCTACTACCTTTTATGGCCAGACGACTGCTGGTCCAAGCTCTTGTTCTTTCACGGCTGGACTATGCGAATGCTATCTATTTGGGAGCCCCATTATCTACTACCAAAAGACTCCAAACAGTGCAGAACTGTGCGGCGCGCATGTTGTTAAACATTCCGAGACGTATCTCGGCCAAACCCGCTCTCACTTTCCTGCATTGGCTTCCGTTCTGTCAAAGAGTTCAATTTAAGGCAATGTGCATTGTACACAAATCACTTTTTGACAATGGCCCTTGCCTGATTCGTCCATGGATTCAATCCTATTGCCCTAACAGACCCCTTAGATCGGCGAATAAAGGCCTGATTGTAGTTCCTAAGATCAAACGTGCTCGGAGTGGAGGTCGACTGTTTACATATAATGCAGCCAGATTATGGAACAGTCTGCCTCCCCACCTACGCTCTGAGACTAATCACACTAAGTTTAGGAAACTTCTGAAAACCTCTCTTTTTCTCTGAGTGTCGCATAGCATCACTGTTGTCGCAGCGCTGGGATGCCTTTGGGTAACCACGCGCTTTAGAAATACTACTTCATTCATTCATTCATTCATGTTCACTCTGTAATTTGAGGTACATTTTGTGCCTCACCTCTTTCAAATTTCACCTGTCGCCACTGATGTCAAGGAACATCGCTATAGCTAATAGCTGCGGGTTCAAGGTATGAAGGAAGGCGAAGAAAGTGAGGTGGTTCTAAGCTCTTGGTAGCCCCAGGACAAAGCCCAACTGTTCCGGTCACACAAGTCTGGGAGAACGGGGAGAATCTTGGCAGCAAGAATTTTGGCCAATTTTTGTTATGCATGTTTATCATGGAAAGGGGTCTGCATGAGTTGTAAAAGTTGAGCTGCTTGTCGGACGTCAGGAGGGGTTACTATCAGGGCCTCCTGAACCGATGGCAGTGGTCAAAGTGGGCGTGCTCCTACTTTTTCAATTCAATAGAATCCGTTCCCCTACTTTTTTATTTAAAAAATTCTTCCCAGGAGGCAGAAATACCAAGGCTTATATATAAGACTCGGCCATTCGGGGACAGGCTGGGTGAGCAGAGAAGGAAAAGGACTCTGTATCTTCCTTCTTGCCCAGAGAAGACAAGGACAAGTTCCACTGCTGCTCTGCTGCTGGCAGCTGCCCCCCTCTCTCTTCCTTCCTCCTTTTCTTATTTGCTCTCTTTCTGTTTCTGTCTCGCTCCTCCTCACTTGCTGAATGAAAACTGTGACTTCAAGAAAAGGCTATTACCCTCTGTCTGATCTCCTTTCCTTCATTCCTTCCCCTGTAAAATGGATCCAAAAAAGAAAGAAATACTTTTGCTGGAAATATCAGCTTTTTCTGACATTTTTCCGTTCCAAAGTGCAGCAGAGAAAAAAAGGTTCAGAATACGAGGAAAAAAAACAAATAACTAAATAAAGCAAATTCAAAATACGAAAAATAACTAAATAAACCATGACAGAGTAGTTCACATTAGCAGCACTTTACAGAGTTTGCCAGTGAAGCGTCCCTTTCGTTTTCTCGTCTTTCTTTTAACAACATTATTTTCCTGGGTGGGGAAGTGCACCATTCCTGGAGGTACTGCAATACCTGCTTGATGGATGGAGTGGAAAACATTTAATGTGATCCTTATTAGCAGTTTTCCTTATTTTTTGTTTATAAAATGTGACCACACCTCTGTGTTCAAGGATGTGGTCTTTTTAAACCATACTGCTTATGTTTTGTAAGGATAAAAGCAATGGACATTGAAATGGGTCCCTTCTGGGCCCAGTAGTCATGTCCTTAACTTTTCAGGCACAAACACTCATTGATTTCTGACTAATGAGTGTAAAAGCATTAACGTAACCATGTTGTTCCTGCTTACATTTCACCTCCTGGTCAGGGAAATTGCTCTCCCCTCGCGCAGCTCTGTCGTGGCGTCCCTGCCCCCTGCACCTCTCTGGTTCCAGGTAGGTGTTCGAGGCCCTCCTCCACCCACAGACTCCTGCCTGCGCCTCATCCCTGGTGGTCCAGTCGGAGAGCCTTGCTCTTCTGCTGGTCCGCTCTGCCAGCCTTCTCTCTGTTTTTCTGTATTTCTGTTTTTTGTCTATCTGTGCCTGCTGTTTTTCTCTCTTTGTGCCTTTCTGTCTGACTGTTGCATTTTTGTCTCTTTCTGCCTTATTGTCTATCTTGTACCGTTTTTCTATTTTCCTGTTTTGCCTTTCGCTCCCTTTTCCCACCGCTGCTGCCCCCGCGGCCCCTTCCCCACGTGTTCCCGTCTCCCAGCTGCTCTCCCTCACCCTGACCTCTACTTAATGGCGGCCCGCCACACATCTTCCAGAGAGCCGCCTCCGCCATAGCACCTGAACTAGGACGTACAATCAACTGCACCCTCAAAACAGGCACATTCCCCGATGACTGGAAACGCGCAGAAGTCAAACCCCTCCTCAAGAAGCCCTCCGCAGACCCGACGGACCTCAAGAACTACAGACCCATCTCTCTCCTCCCCTTCGCCACCAAAGTCACTGAGAAGATCGTCAACAACCAACTCACGAACTTCATAGAATCCAACTCGATCCTTGACACTTCTCAATCCGGATTCCGCAGCAACCACAGCACCGAGACCGCCCTCCTAGCTGCCACTGATGACATCCGCACTCTCCTCAACCAAGACCACATGGCAGCCCTCATTCTACTAGACCTCTCAGCAGCCTTCGACACCGTCTCCAACCACACACTAGCCGCCAGACTCCACAACGCCGGCATACAGGGAACTGCCCTAGACTGGATCTGCTCCTTTCTCGCCGGCCAGACTCAAAGAATCAGACTCCCGCCCTTCCTCTCCAAACCCACAGTGATCAGATGTGGAGTACCCCAAGGATTCTCACTCAGCCCCACGCTCTTCAACATCTACATGGCCCCTCTCGCAACCATCGTCAGAAAACACAGACTCAGCACAGTATCCTACGCTGACGACTCCCAGCTCATCCTCTCCCTCACCAAGGAACCCGACATCACCAGACACAGTTTCCAGGAAGGAATGAAGGACGTCGGATCCTGGATGCGCAGTAGCTGCCTGAAGCTCAGCTCGGACAAGACAGAAGTCCTCGGATCCACCCCCACTGTGTGGGACAACACCTGGTGGCCACCTGCCCTCGGCAATCCTCCCACACCTACGGACCACGCCTGCAACCTTGGCATCATACTCGACTCCTCCCTCACCATGAACCGACAGATCAACGCCGTATCTTCCATGAGCTTCAACACCCTCCGCATACTCTGCAAGACCTTCGAATGGATCCCCCCTGAATCCAGAAAGACCGTCACCCACGCACTCATAACCAGCAGACTGGACTACAGGAACGCCCTCTACGCTGGAATCAACAAATCTTTACTCCACAAACTCCAGACCATCCAGAACGCGATAGCCAGACTCGTCCTCAGCATCCCACCACAAGACCACATCACCCAGCACCTATGAGACCTCCACTGGCTCCCCGTCGAAAAGAGAGCGACTTTCAAGCTGCTCGCAAACGCCTACAAATCCCTCCACAACACTTGACTCCAATACCTAAACAAAAGAATCTCCTTACATGCCCCCAAGAGAAACCTCCGCTCCGCTGACCTCGTCCTGGTTAAAATACCTCGCATCCGGAGAGCCAGAATGGGAGGAAGAGCCTTCTCCTACATCGTGACCAAGACCTGAAACGAACCCCCCCTCAGCATCAGACGCATCCCCACACTGCAAGCATTCAGGATGAGCCTCAAGACCTGGCTTTTCGGATAAGTCGGAGCTGCCCGATATCCCCCTCAGCGCCTTGAGACCCTCACGGGTGAGTAGTGCACTTTACAAATCCCTGATTGATTGATTGCTTGATTGATTGATGCTATACCTAATCTTGCATTCTCTATGTGGGTTTGCTTTCGCCAGGCTGTTACTTTTTTTTTTCAGGCAGCATATTACTCTTGTCTAGTGAATAATTTGAATTGAGTCGCATCCAGGTGTTTATAGTGGGGCACAATTGGGTTGTAGCTGAAGGCAGTGAGAGTTTCTCTCAGTGGGGCAGTATGGTGTTCAGTGGGGGAGAGGATGTGGCCCTATGGCCAGAGATGACAAATTAGGAACTGGGGAACCAGGTTCAGCCTTCATGATCAGTCCCCCAGACCACTCTCCTGAGGGAGTACATTCCCATGCTAGGCCTTAGAAGGCCCCGCTAGACCTTAGAAGTCTTGGTGTTTTAGCACCAGTAGGTGGATCCTAGCAGTGGCAAGTGTGGGTTAACCTTGAAGGCCTATCCACCATCATCCATACTAAAGTATACCTCGAGTCTTGCCGGCAGGCCTACAAAGCAGCACACCCTAGAGCGACAGTGACTCTGCCACTGAGGTCACATGACCCTTGAGGCCAGTCCACCTCACCCATTGGTACCTCCATTGGCCTTGTTTCACCAGTAGTAGTGAAACTCACCAGCTATTGGCAATGCAGGATTTGCACGCATACCAAACTAAGTTTGTAAACTTCATGGTCTCTTTGCTTCATGCACAGGCACTTTTAACATATGCTGCCTGCTTTGGGGCCACTGGAATTATGTAGCAATGGAGGACAAAATTATGTCACAGTGTTGACTAAATTATGCAGCAAAAAAAAGGCTGCAGCATAATGGGATACATTTTCTAATACTTTATTATTTTGACATTTTTACACATTCTAACAGTCTCTGCAAAGATCTTGCCTCATTAGTCCCAGTGTAACATGATAATGCAGCAGTGAGAAAGATGAGCAGTCAACCTTTGCAAAGAGCCCTCCACTTAGCAGCAACAAAAGCCACATTTTTAGTAACTTGTGATCCGTTTGAGCTACAAACTATTTTTTCGTTAAAATCTTCAGATTATGCAGCAGATGATGTATTATGTGGCAAATATAGCAGAGCCATAATTATGTGGAAAACATTTGCAAACTGGTATATTTTGCCATTCATGTTTGAACTGCTCTTGTGGGAAAAGGGAGCAGAAGTGCTGATGACAGAAACTGCATGGCTCGGAGACCAGCCACGGCCGCTGCAGGTAAGAGTGGTGGGGCGGTGGTGCCGGCTGGGGGGATTTCGAGAGACGACCACAAGGGAAAATTAAATAAATAATTAATTTCCCCTCGTGGTCGTCTCCTGAAATTCCCGCCAGCCAGCCCCACTGCCCCACCGCTCTTACCTGCAGCAGCCGCGGCTGTCGGAGACTAAGGGCTTGTGAGTCCACTTTTAAGCATATTAGGGACATTCTGTGGTTGGAAACATGTCCCACTTTGTGAATGTATTTTAATGTCAATAACTCATATTAAACCTTAAATAAACATGTGTATCCACTGGTTAAATTAAATAACATAATAAGCTGTAACTGGACAGTGAAATGACAAACAAATATTAAAAATTGGGATGTTTTACTCTTAGTGGCCACACCTCTGACTCCGTCCTCTGACCCAATTCTCAAGTTATTCCCGCCCTCTGATTCTCCACCCACAGTTCCCCTACTTTTGTTTCCATACTTCGACCACTGACCGAGGGAGGCAGGTGCCTAGCACCCCTGGCTTCCTCATACATTGCCAGCCCATGCAGAGCTAATTGTTCAGCATACTACTTATAAAACTAGGGCCTCAAGCCATCCAGTCCAGGGGCTTTGTCGCCCGGCATACTACGAATGGCTTGGAGTATGTTCCGTAATAAATGGAGCATCAAGGTTGTGTCTAGGTCCGTTGTCAAGCCAGAGCAACTGGATGAAGTCAAAGTAGTGAGTGAGTTTGTCGGGGGCACCTTCCCAGTGGAGGTATAGAGAGTGGTGCAAAATTGGAGTATTACCTGGGTAATGTCCCCCATGGAATCGCAGGTCTCCCCAGCGTAAGTCTGTAACTTCGTAATGTAGCAGCTGCTTCATTGTTTTTTAAGCAAAACTGAGTCATGCCAGCTTTGTCACATTCGCCAAAGCATCGAGTTGTGGTTTCCCTGTACAGAAAGCAGGTTTCCCTCTTAGCAGTTTTCTCATATTAAGACAATTTGTTGCAAAACTGTGCAAGGTGTTGCATGTGCCCACGTTAAAAGGCTGGAGCTCAAGCTCCCGGAGTTCACTTTCAAGTGCTTGAAAATGTGCACACGAGTCTTTGGGGACTCCATATTGCTTCGATATACTAACTGTGCGGATATAGACCTTAAATGCCTCCCAGAGAACGTCAGGAAACTCCACCGTGCTAACATTGAGTGAAGAACTCTAAAATGGCACCCCTTATTTTGGAATGGAAGAGGGGGCACTTTAAGAGCATGCCAGAGAGCCTCCCAGTGAAGGTGTGGCCGGTTGTGCTGCTTAACAATAGTGCTAAAACCACCAGCACATGATCAGAGAGTTCGGGTTAAGTGCTCTCCACTTTAGGAGTGCAAAATGTAGACTATCCGCAACCCGGCGCCACAGGATGTAGTCACAAAAGTGCCTTTTGTTGCCTGGGGATGCCTTGTGTGAGGGAGTGCAGATGCACAGCAACTTGGAGGTGGGGCCTGCCAGTGAACTGAGACTTGTCTACATGAGGATCTAGTATTACATTAACTTTGCTCCCCCTATAGCACTGTTGAGTTGTCGAACCATCTATTTTGTCCCATACTACAGAGAAAAAGTCAGGGGAGTCAACATTCAGGCCATATGTGCAAGCAATGGTAACCGTTGTGCCCAAGAGGACACCATGCAGGGTAACACACCTTACTACCTTATCGCAGAGCGATTTCATGGACTGCCACATTCTTAAATATCACAGTGACCCACGTGTATAAGCAAAATACATTGATATATGTGCTTCCCTGATCCACCTAGTGCCCATACAGCCCTAGGTGCTCTCCATAAGGAGGAGTTCTTGTAGCAGAGCAAGATGTAAGATGTGCCCACGGAGTAATGCAAACACTTGCCTCAATTTGTTCGATTCATTCATACTGCGCACATACCAGGACAGCGATGTGGTTCCTTTCATAGCATACCATTAGGTATCAAGGCATGAGCTCCAGGCCAGACCCTAAGGTATGGCTGCCATCCAGTAGCCATCACAAGAGTGGCAAGGCGCAGGCTATTTCACCGGCCACCAGGTTATGAATATCAAAATAATACATGGACGTGTTTAGAGACCAGTTGCCCACAAAAGATGCTCCCACGTCAATAACCCCAACCCGTTGAAGAACATCTCCTCCTTCCAGGGAATCACAAATGGGATATAATCAAGTGGAAAACATCCCAAGGGCAACACAGTGAGGCAGGTGGTCTTCTCCCACAATAAGGACAAGTGGCCCGGTGTGGGAGAGTAATGGGCTGTGTGGAAGGATACGTAGGCTTGTGTGATGGACCTTATCCAAGCTCTGCACCTCATCAGACAGCAGTCTGAGTCCGGGGCAGTGGCTGTTTCCCAGGGACAACTCAAGTCGTGTCCAAGGCAGTTCAGCTAGGGGGATGTAATGTGGTCCATCAGCCGCATTAGTCATTATCACTTGGGTGACTGTCTAGATTGTTTGCAGCATGAGAGTCTGGGTCTGCATCTTCCAGGCATGCGAGAGGCAAAACTTGACAGCCAATTTGGGATCTGTGAAGAAGTGGGCTTTTCTGTTGGTGGTGACTAAGTTTGGCCAGATATATGATAGCGTAAGAGACGCCTGCCTTCAGCAGCTACCACTTTGCAGGGAGGAATTCTCTGTGGACAGCCTGCACAGCCAAGGTGAAGTCTGAATATATCAAGATTCTATTACCCTGGTATTGAAGCTCCCCTTTTCCTTGCGCCGGGGCTGGATCATATTGCGGTCTCTGTAAGGTAGCAAGCGGGCAATAATGGGTTGGGCAGGGGTCGCCAGCAGGGGTTGCAGGCCCAGAAAGGGATGTGTGTGTTCCACCGAGATGAAGGTGGTTAGTTCCTCCACGAAGAGGGCCCAGAGAAAGGTCTCAATATAGTCCTCAACTGTGTTCATAACAGTGGATTACGGGAGTCCCAAGACTAATGTTGTTCCTTCTGGAGCGTGCCTCCAAATCTTCATTCTTAGCTTTAAATAACTGCAAGGACTCTCTCCATACGTAGGAGCTGCTCATTAGCGTCCGATACCGATTGCTTCAGATGGTTAATTCGGTCATTGTGTTTATCGAGATAGTCACATATGCGGTCCATTTAATTGTTGAGCGTATCAGTCTTTGAGTCGATAGTCTTGAGGCTACTCCGTACTTCTGCAATAAGAGCTTTGATACCCATATCCTCAGAGGTTCTGTCAGAAGAGTACCCTCTGCCGGTGTCCTTGTCGACTGTTCTGAAGGGGCGCTTCATGTCAAAGACCAGTTTGGTTTTTTGCTTATCAGTTTCCCCCATCTCAGGAGGTGTCGCACAAACCCCAGGAAGTGGGCAATTCAACAGAAAATAAGGGAGTGACCAGCTATAAGGCTATAAAGAGTGATCAGTGGTCCCGCCGCTCCCCAGAGCCCTGGGGGTTGGAGCAGGCCTTGGACCAAACGCTGAGTCCAGTTTCCCCAAATGGCATGCTTAGCGGTGAGCCAAAAGCAGATTGTAGTGCGTCCCAACAGTAATTCCAGGGCCGTGTAGGGAGGCGAGTGCTCCAGTTCACCCCCTTTTTCTGCCACAGGTTGTGGCTTTGCGATTCTCAAGCTGGCATGATTCAGGAGGGGGCAGTACCAACTGTGTGGCCCACCCATGGCCATGCAGACTGGAGCCTTTGAGCAACAGCCGGTCAGTCCTCCCCCTAGACCTAGTACAAACCGGGTACGCAGCGCGGGGCTGCACACAGCCACGCATATTGCTGCCTCACGGGGCAGACGACTGACAAACCAGCAACAGGCCGCTGCTCATCCTAACTCCCCAGGGCAGACCAGCTTTCAGCTGTGACAGGCCTGTCCAGTCCCACACCTCAGAAGAAGACTGCCAAACCTCACTCAGTGTGGCTCCAGGGACTGCTCAGCAATCCAGGCACCTCAAAAGCATCTGGTAGTCACAGCCGGACTGGGAGCAGAAACCAGCCCTGGCAATTCTGCACGACCGGCCCCTGGGGGAGTGCAGAAGGCTTGAGAATCGCCGACCTCGGGAGGTGGGGGTGGTTGCTAGTGTCAAGCACTGCTGTCGCTTTTGTCACAGGGGGCCGAGATAAAGCTGCAAAACTGGCCCTCAGTAACAAAACCGCCCCAGCGGGTCAAAAACAGGCCCTCACCCTTCTGGCCCACCGGGAAAACGCCCGGTGCCAGCTTTGGCCAGTCCGGCCCTGCTGGTGGTGCAGGGTCCAGTAACTGGAGTCCTGGATGCCCATAGTGTAGATAAATGGTGGATGGTGCACCGGACTGAAAGAAGCTTTCTCAGTCGTGGACATCTGGCTCTCTGGTGGCCCCAGCATTTTTCATACAGTGGTGAGGAGTCCTCCGGAGACCTTCGTAGATACTGTTTCATAAATCAGTCCTGGCTAAGGCATCAAGGATGATAAAAGCATTGTGGGTATCTAAACGTTGGGTTAGTGCCCCACAAAGTAAAAAAAAGAACATATTTTCATTACATCGTGACCTGTTGGATCCAAGACAACTCACATATGATTTCCCCATTCTTGGGGCTTTTGAGCCTAAGGAGGTCTCATTTTCCGGTTGTAGGACTGTGTTAATTTACTATTCTAACTCTGGATTAAGCTTTTTTTGAATGACACATGCTTGATAGCACAGTAGAGGCATTTTAAGATTTTTGTTGGCAGATATTTACAGACGATTGATATATAGTGAGTCTCTATTTTTCAGTCTATAATATTGAGGTTAATATTATTTTAGTATGTTTTCACTTTTTACCCAAGTACCAAAGGAGTCCTAGGTCATAATTCAGTATCTGTACACCACCAGCAAATATCATTGGGATAACACCAGGCCAGTCCTCCATGAAAAAGGCAAGTCAAAGGCAGTTTTGAAAAAAGAACACATAAAACGTACACAAATACATCAAACAATGTTAATGCTTTAGCTTGAAATTCCACAAATGTAAATACTACTACTAACAAAGTCAGTGGATCTGGCTTTTTGTAAGGAGGAATGTTCGGAAATAGTTGAAAAAAATGTAGTATGTGTTGAACCAGCGTTACTAGAAAGAAAATCCTGTAGTGAATCAACATCTTGGGTTACAGCAATATGGAATCTGGGAGTAGGGTCCCTTTGGTGAACAGACTGCATTGGCAGAGATAACTTGTATGCTCAAAGAATAGTGACAATCCGAAGATGAAGTTTGATCTGTGAGTTAGAGTGATATATTGAGTAGCAGATAGTTTTGATAAAGAGTCAGTATTTCTGTTGCACCTTAATGACAGCGTAATCGGGTCCATTGTTGGGAGGAGAATGCCTCCTGCATGGTGTACAATCCTGAGTGCAGGACCTGCAAGTATCTGGTATGAAGGCTTTTGAATTTTTGGCCATAACCTCACACTAATCCAGTGAGCACGCAAAGGCCTAGGCCTGTTTTGATTTACGAGTGGTTTTCGTCTTGTCCTGGACCTGAAAGGGCACACTAAGCGAGCCCTCATAATGATACCTGGGCTCCTATCACAGGTTAAACACATGTATACCAGTGGTATCAGCATACTGTGTTGTGCAGTAATTCTAGTGTAACCAGGCCTTTTTACCTGTCATGCAAATGCAAGCTAGTGGCTCATCCACCCAAAGTTCCACTGCTAACAGTGAACCAGGTATCCTAGTGCTGAGATCCCATGTGCCTGGATATATTGGAGTTGGTATGCAGTGAATGAGTGCCCGAGTGAACCAGACTGATACAGGCCTGTGGGTTCCATGCTGGAAGCCCCTGGACTGTTTGTGTGCACAAGATGGAGGTGGGGTTGCTTTCCCGGATACTGGAAGTGCAGTGCTAACATTCATGAGACTGGAGAGGGAGCCTAGACACAGAAGTTGTAAAAGACCGGGTACGCAGCGCGGGGCCGCACACAGCCACGCATATTGCTGCCTCACGGGGCAGACGACTGACAAACCAGCAACAGGCCGCTGCTCATCCTAACTCCCCAGGGCAGACCAGCTTTCAGCTGTGACAGGCCTGTCCAGTCCCACACCTCAGAAGAAGACTGCCAAACCTCACTCAGTGTGGCTCCAGGGACTGCTCAGCAATCCAGGCACCTCAAAAGCATCTGGTAGTCACAGCCGGACTGGGAGCAGAAACCAGCCCTGGCAATTCTGCACGACCGGCCCCTGGGGGAGTGCAGAAAGCTTGAGAATCGCCGACCTCGGGAGGTGGGGGTGGTTGCTAGTGTCAAGCACTGCTGTCGCTTTTGTCACAGGGGGCCGAGATAAAGCTGCAAAACTGGCCCTCAGTAACAAAACCGCCCCAGCGGGTCAAAAACAGGCCCTCACCCTTCTGGCCCACCGGGAAAACGCCCGGTGCCAGCTTTGGCCAGTCCGGCCCTGCTGGTGGTGCAGGGTCCAGTAACTGGAGTCCTGGATGCCCATAGTGTAGATAAATGGTGGATGGTGCACCGGACTGAAAGAAGCTTTCTCAGTCGTGGACATCTGGCTCTCTGGTGGCCCCAGCATTTTTCATACAGTGGTGAGGAGTCCTCCGGAGACCTTCGTAGATACTGTTTCATAAATCAGTCCTGGCTAAGGCATCAAGGATGATAAAACCATTGTGGGTAGCTAAACGTTGGGTTAGTGCCCCACAAAGTAAAAAAAAGAACATATTTTCATTACATCGTGACCTGTTGGATCCAAGACAACTCACATATGATTTCCCCATTCTTGGGGCTTTTGAGCCTAAGGAGGTCTCATCTTTCCGGTTGTAGGACTGTGTTAATTTACTATTCTAACTCTGGATTAAGCTTTTTTTGAATGACACATGCTTGATAGCACAGTAGAGGCATTTTAAGATTTTTGTTGGCAGATATTTACAGACGATTGATATATAGTGAGTCTCTATTTTTCAGTCTATAATATTGAGGTTAATATTATTTTAGTATGTTTTCACTTTTTACCCAAGTACCAAAGGAGTCCTAGGTCATAATTCAGTATCTGTACACCACCAGCAAATATCATTGGGATAACACCAGGCCAGTCCTCCATGAAAAAGGCAAGTCAAAGGCAGTTTTGAAAAAAGAACACATAAAACGTACACAAATACATCAAACAATGTTAATGCTTTAGCTTGAAATTCCACAAATGTAAATACTACTACTAACAAAGTCAGTGGATCTGGCTTTTTGTAAGGAGGAATGTTCGGAAATAGTTGAAAAAAATGTAGTATGTGTTGAACCAGCGTTACTAGAAAGAAAATCCTGTAGTGAATCAACATCTTGGGTTACAGCAATATGGAATCTGGGAGTAGGGTCCCTTTGGGGAACAGACTGCATTGGCAGAGATAACTTGTATGCTCAAAGAATAGTGACAATCCGAAGATGAAGTTTGATCTGTGAGTTAGAGTGATATATTGAGTAGCAGATAGTTTTGATAAAGAGTCAGTATTTCTGTTGCACCTTAATGACAGCGTAATCGGGTCCATTGTTGGGATGAGAATGCCTCCTGCATGGTGTACAATCCTGAGTGCCGGACCTGCAAGTATCTGGTATGAAGGCTTTTGAATTTTTGGCCATAACCTCACACTAATCCAGTGAGCACGCAAAGGCCTAGGCCTGTTTTGATTTACGAGTGGTTTTCGTCTTGTCCTGGACCTGAAAGGGCACACTAAGCGAGCCCTCATAATGATACCTGGGCTCCTATCACAGGTTAAACACATGTATACCAGTGGTATCAGCATACTGTGTTGTGCAGTAATTCTAGTGTAACCAGGCCTTTTTACCTGTCATGCAAATGCAAGCTAGTGGCTCATCCACCCAAAGTTCCACTGCTAACAGTGAACCAGGTATCCTAGTGCTGAGATCCCATGTGCCTGGATATATTGGAGTTCGTATGCAGTGAATGAGTGCCCGAGTGAACCAGACTGATACAGGCCTGTGGGTTCCATGCTGGAAGCCCCTGGACTGTTTGTGTGCACAAGATGGAGGTGGGGTTGCTTTCCCGGATACTGGAAGTGCAGTGCTAACATTCATGAGACTGGAGAGGGAGCCTAGACACAGAAGTTGTAAAAGAGGACACAGGCTTCTCCTTAGAAATTCGATTAGGTCCTTTCTGTTACAGAGGGCTGTTGATTAGTCTTCATGAGACTGCAATTTGTGGATGGCAGGGATGACGTGTTGGACTGCTGTATCCATTATCAGAGTGTGAAGGGTCCTTTATAAGTGGAGCAGCCCTTTATCTCTCTACCTGATGACTGTCAGATGTGGCTGTTGATAGTGTTAAAAGTTGCAGACTGCTCACACTTTTTTGTGGCTCTCATGTGGGTGCTCCAAACTTGATACAGCCCTGCCATGACGAGCATAACTTAATGCAAAGGTTGAGTCTGGACTCCAGCCCGAGAAGGACACATGCAAAGGGAACCGACCCAAGACAGTTCTGCAAACGCAAATAAGGAATCCCCATCTCCTACCGCCACCTCTGTGTAAAAGAGGGGCTGCTGACCAAAGACATCACCTGGAGTCCAATGTGGAGGAAGAGCGGCTGGCTTGTTGAATCAAAGAGTCCTGTCTGACTGATGGGGAAGCAGTGCACCAACCCCCACAGGAGAAGCCTGACCGTTGGAGGAGGTAGAAGCAGTTGACCCTCGTGCAGGTGTCCGTCCACCAGACATCCACAGACAGAATGCATCTGTGTGATCGGCATTGCGGATCCATTTTTCACAATTATTGTTGGCATTTCCAAAGTGTGCCATACGGCCTATTTGTGTTATGCCTGTTGTATTTGCCTACGCATTTGTCAAATGTGGCCCATTGTCCGGCCCAACTGAACCCAGGCTAGATATCTGTTTTGGGGCAGTAGCCGTGTGTCAGTGACCATTGACAGCTAGATTGTGCCACTATAGAACTCGTACCATGCGGTCCCAACCACCGAGAAGGAAAGACTGCAAACCTGGAACAACTGCCAAGGTGTCCTTTGTGGATACTGTGGTACAGTAGTAGTGGTTGAGGGCACTGGCCCCTGTGGAAGCTGAGGAGAAAGGCTGTCACCTGAAGGCATCTGGCAGAAGTGATGCCGAAGAACTCAGCGCCTGCCCGGACTACTGCCATTCTGACCCAGCATAGCACTGAGAAGTGTATTATTGTCACCGGAGTCCTCCATCTGTAGCAGTGGACAGGACTGCCAGCAGCCTCCAAAGCGCAACTGACAGAGACTCACCAAAGAGACAGAACAGGGATCGCCGATCCCTCGAGGCCCACCTGTGCCGAGCAACTGCGGGATCCCAGAAGCACCCACTTCTGCTTATACATTCTAGAGACTCACTGTGGAGCCGGCAGCTGAGCATCTGCAACAGGACTACCTCCTGCCCTACTCACTGGTCATGCTCATAGCCTGTGAACTTGCTGCCCTTTGGTCCAGCGCAGCCCAGCGCCACACGAGAAGGAAACATATATGGGCGACTATCCTTTCTGGAGGGCCAAGAAGAGACTAAGGGGCATATTCTCAAGAACCATCGCAAAAGTAACTTAACGCAACCTTCAACATCGCAGTCTATCGCGGGAAATTTATGCCGTGTTAACCAAGTATTCACAACACGGCGGTACCATGCGATAGTCCCCAGATAACGCGTCAACCGACCGCGTTAAAATCAACGCCACGCCGCAAAAATGCGAAACACGAACGCAAAAAAATCTGCGATGAGGCCAAGCGCGATACAAAAAGCAGCAAAAACCAGCTACAGGCCTGCAATTCACACGCGTCAGGCGGGAACAATCACCATAAAAGCAGACCAAACAAACGTTGAGATGACAATGTACCAGCACAACCCCACAGCTATGACGCAGAACAAATGACCATTGTCCAAATCAGATAGGCAGTTGCCCACAAACAGCCACAATGTACATTGACATGCATTCAGTATGTAACCTGCGCCAATGCGGAAACAAACATGGAACACACTGTGAAACCCCATCTCCACTTCACATTGCAGAGGGACAAACAACACCCCCTGCACACCTACGTGCCATGTCCATGACCAAACAATAATGAAAGCATGGACCAATGTAGGGGCAGTGACTCCCCCACGTACATGTCACCCATGTCACGTGACTTGAGTCACAGGGTGCATCCCTGCATCATGGCGGCACATATCAGAGCCCAAAGAAGCCCTCTTGTCACTTGTAGGCCACAAATGACAGCCAAAATGGAATGAATTGGGACACATGTGAAACGCCGAAGAGTGGGATACCGTAACAACTGTGACACACAGAACTGGCAGTTCGAATACGTGACACCCTAAACAGCCTCACTGCACAGAGGTGACACACCCAACATCCTTTGACATATTCCCAAATTGTCAGCACAACATGTCGCACCCACACGTGTCTGAGTGAAGTGCCTGTACAGATGAGTGACATGCACGCAGGGAATGTGTTTCGGAATGCATTTATTAGCACATGCTGTGCCTGTGGTCAGTCAACGTACTGTGCCATTACTGCTAAGGACCCTCACAATGTGACGTCAACCAGAGAAGAAATTGTCAATGATGAAGTCCCTACGGGCAATTCCTGCTGCGGCTGCAGTGGGGTGTGGTCCACCTGCCTCATCTTCATCATCATCGTCCGGTGCATCTGGCACTTGTATCCATGGGGCTCTACTGCGTACACATATGTTGTGCAACACACAACATGCAACGATCATCTTGCACACGAGGCCTGGGCTGTACAGGAGCCTTCCACCTGTAACGTCCAGGCACCTGAAACGTGACTTCAACGCGCCAAATGTGCGCTCCACGATGCCCCTGGTGCGTTTGTGGGCCAAATTGTACTGCCTCTGGGGCTGTGTGTTCGGGGCTCTGAGGGGTGTCATCATCCAAGCGCAGAGTGCATATCCTTGGTCACCTGTGACAGTGCAGAGAGACATGAGTCAAGACTACGTACTGCATGATGTGTGGGCAGGCTCACTGGTTCATTGGTGTGTGATATGTGTGACTTAGTGATTCCCGTATGACATGTACTGCGTGTTGCTGATGAGCGGCATCACTGGTTATCACGTAGCCTCACTGCTGCACCTCACCCCCCCGAGCACATTCATTATTGTGCGCAGCGGGATTGCATCACATGCACCCCTACGGCACACCATTGTCATGCCTGTCTGCGCATGTCCACAAGCCTGACTATGACACAGTGATGATGCTGCGCAGAATGTGGCTGGCCACGTGTGTGTCGGCCCATTGCAAGGACAGGGCTGACACAGATGTAGAGCACCTGCCTGGCTGAACCCGACATGCAGTTGAGGGTACATCTTTGGCTCATGCAGCGATAATAGTGACACACACAACAGTTGGCATGTGTGATCCTTGACCCCTAGCGGGCATGCCCTCCCCCATGTACCCCTTCGGCCGAGCTCGCACACCGGGGGCATGCCACATGGCAACATTGTCGATTGCGGGACGGGTGGCGCAGACACAACAACAGAGACACAAGCATCAGCCACATCCTTGGCAAGGCCTACGCTGCACCACACCCAGATCCACGTGTGGAGTAGCCACACCCCTACGCAGTACAGACGTACGCCTGTCCACCCCGCTTACGCTCACAGGGAGGTACGACACGGTGTCATGTCCCAGGTCTACACCACTGCCTGCGGTGACATGGATGCGCACGCTGTACACAGCACAATGTCATGTGGAATGACCCCGGTCCCTCATGCATACATAATAACCACACGGACACACTGAGTGAGTTTGTGGGACTGGCCACGGGCAAGTGCGCCCGGCCCCTTTTATTGCCAGGCACACATCTCCAGTGACGCCTGTGCTGGATGGGTCTTGGGTAGTGTAAGCCACAACAGAGATTGGTTGGTGCTGGCAAAGACCACAACAGTGAGCAGACAATCAGCAGTACAAGGTACGTACATCATGGGTCCCTGACTTGAGCAGCACAGAGTTAGTGGCCCCGGATACACAGCGGCTGGCACAGGCACACCGCCACGGGACGGTGACTTGCTGTGCACTGAGGTAGTGCCACGCCAGCTGAGCGCGTACTCGTCGATGTCCAAGGGGAATTTCGCGGTGGGTTAAGGAGGACAGTGGAAGGTGTCCTTCCAGGGCATGATGCAGAGGGCAGAAGCAAGCAGGAACAGACAGATGGCGGAGTTGAATGCTACAGACCCCACTTTTCCACCTTGTCAGTATCAGCTACATGTAGATGAAGACAGCCTCCAGCCCATGGGCTCAGACGCCACCGACGTCCAAACAGAGATTGCCCATGGATTTCAGGGCACACACTCAGTGGCGCCAGAGCTGGAAGGCGATGCAGTCTGCGATGAGGCCTGTACAATGACATGGACTTTGCTATGTAGAGAGCAAGACTCAGTTCAAATCATGTGACCTACTCCACCGCAGTGTGTGCCGGAGGCAGCGGTCAGCAGGGACCCACAGCCACGTGTGGTAGGCATGCGCTGCACAGAGTCAGTGGCACCATTTCAGTTGTTGGTAGTGTCCCATCACCTCCGTAAAGGTGAGCCTTTTCTCATCCGGACTGAAGCGCGTCTTCCTCTTACTCCTCTCCTTGCGTACTGTGACATGAACACTGCCATGAAGAAATCAAGACTCAGTTCCAAAAGTGCGACCTAGTTGGCCGCAGTGTCGGTCGGAGGCAGCGGTCAGCGCGGGCCAACCGCTGTCCAGTCATCTCCTCCTGGATCTCTCTCACACGACGTTGGAATGGCATTTGTATTAGATTTGTGGCTGACATAGGTGGTGGCACCAGAGCTGAGCGGGTGTGCAGCCGGTGAGGAGGCCGTGACCTGCCTGTGACGGACTGCATTGGATTGGTGTGAGGCCTGCAGGACCGCAGTGCAGGCCGAAGGCCGGAGTCAGCAAGGGCCCACAGACACGTTTGGTGGGAGTCCTATGCACAGACTTGGTGGCACCACATCGGAGGGTGTATAGTGACATGGACTCAGCCTTAAATCATGTACTCTGCCATGGTGTAATCAAGGCTCAGTTCCAAATGTGTGTCCTACTTGTCCGCTGTGTATGCCGGTGGAGTACGTCAACGTGAAAGGAGTTCCGCGGGCCTGTGTCGCGGAGGCCGTGATGGTCTGAGGAGTCTGCCAAGGTCGGGGGCCTCGGGCTTGGGGCTTGCACCGGCACGTGGTGGGCCCTCTTTGACACACGCCGGTGTCGGCAGGTGAGCAGTGTTGCCTGGATGCGCAGGGGCGGCCATGACGGCTTTGGGGACCAGCGGCCCGGGGTGCAGCAGGCACACAGGATCCCAGGCAACCCAGCTCATGGCATAGGCCTCGTGGCGGGGTGAGAGGTGCCGCCCTGGCAGGGACGTTGGGCATTCCGGAAGGGGACCACGCCCAGGGCTACGTGCTTTTTGTTCACAACCATACGCTGACCTGGCGTACGCCGCGCCAGCCCACTCCTCTCACGCTTACAGGGGGGGACGTAACAAGCGACATTTCCTTGATCTCCCCCACTGGCTGGGGTGACATGGTTGCGTCCACTGTCCAGTACACCAAACACCAGTGGGGTATGTCGACATGGATATGTGTGTGGTCTGCATACTGCAGTCTGTCCAACACATCCATGCCACACTTGGCATTGTGTGCAGTCCCATTCATCGGTCACATCGCCTCCTTCGCACATGCCTGGTTCCCTCCTCTTCCCACATTCTGCTAATGTGTGGCTGAGGTGCCATGCCGTTGATGGCTCATGTACATGGCTAGGTCAGGTTCCCACGGTGAGTTGTGCTGTCGTGTCTGGTGGGTGGGCATGTTGTTTGGCATGTTGTATGTGGGTTGTGACATGTGCATTCCCAGAGTTGTGAGTTGTATGATTGTGGAGTTGAGGTGTGTGGTGTGTTCATTTGGTACTTACCAACGAGCACTGCATTTCCGTAGGTGCCATCCTGGAAGCGCTGGTTGATGATGGACTGTCTGAAGATGTATGAATCATGCACACTGCCTGGGTAGTTGACGACGACATTGGTGAAGAGTCCCCGGTGGTCGACTATTGCCTGCACATTGATGGAATGCGTGTGCTTTCTGTTGCAGTAATTGTGTGCAGTGTCGGCAGGGGGCACAAGTAGGACATGTGTGCAGTCGATTGCCCCCAACACGTGCTGCTATGGCGTAGAATCCTTGCTTGGTCTCCAGCTGTTCCTGCGCCGTGTGGGGGAAGTATAGGTCCTGGGGTACCAAGCTGATGATGGCATCCAAGATAGGTGTGAGGAACTTTGATAGGGCTGGCTGTGAGACTCCTCTGACTCTGGCGGTTGTTGGTTGGAATGTCCCAGAGGCCAACAGGTGCAGCACAGCCAGCAGCTTTGTCTGCGGAGGGATGTTGGTTGTCCGCTGTGTTGGTACAGTCAGCCTGTGGGCAATGATGTTCAGGATGTGGAGGATGGTTGTCCTTTTGAGCCTGTAGTGGGCAATGACATACTCTGGTGTCATGTCTGTGAGGCTGGTGCGTTTTCTGAAGGTCCGCGGTCTGTGTCTGCGCAGCCTCTGTGGTGGTCCGGGGGGTGGTGCGGGGGGGTCCGGGGGTGGTGCGGGGGGGTCCGGGGGTGGTGGCGGGCCTGGGGGTGGTGGCGGTGGGTGTTGTGGCCCTCTTGGGGCTCCGAGCTGCATGATGAGTAGCTCCATGGCATCTGTTGTCCTTCAGGTGTGGCTGTGGGCTGGGCTCCCTTTTCTGGTGCAGGCTGCCGGCCGACTTTACACCAGGTCAGAGCAGGTGTTAGTTTCCTGCTGCTAACGCGCCATATCGCATGTTTTGTGGACTTATCGCCGATCTGGCTGGTCGCTGAGAATGTTGCAGAGTGGTGTTTTCGCGGCTTTTTGCACGGGTACGCCTACTCTGCATCTCATTAGCGATAATTGCCGGGGTCATCTGTGGCGATGTTTTTTGAGGCTGCTATAGCGGGTAAACTGGTGTTATGGGCTGTTAACACCAGCTTGTGAATGGGGCGATGTATTTATCGCAACTTTGGCTGCGATAAAATGCCGTTAACTCAGCGATGGCTCCTTGAGAATATGCCCCTTAGTGCTAAGAGAGGTGTGGAGGAGCTCTGCACCTGAACACTATGCCACAAGAAACTCTAAGACACCACGGATAGAGGGGCGAGCGTGTAGGGTGCCTAGATTCAGACCCCACTTTGAAGTGCATGTGACTCGCACCCGCTAAGCAGTATCTAGCCTTATTGTACTATGCAGTGTTGTACTTTTTGGTATCGTAAAATACCTGCCTTTTCTAAAGAGAAGTACAGGGGTAGAGAATGATCATATTTGGTTGCTGGGTGTAATGTTGAGTGTCGAGCCTGAATACCCTCTCCCTAACCTCCCTGAGAAGGCTGTGCGCGCTCACCATGGCTACCACTGCCAGTCAAGTGCTGAAAGGGCTATACTTGGCCCAGGTAACTGAGCCATGATAGGTTGGGCCCCTAGACAGTAGAGGCAAATTACTACAGCTCCCACAGCTATGACTCAGTAGCTTCTGTCTGCCCGGTGGCCCCCCTGAACGGGCTCCGACACACGTCTTTACTTTTGGGGAAAAGAAGCAGTAGATCAAAAAAACATGTTTTCATAACACAAAGTAATAAAAATGAATGTGCAAGGAGAATTAGTGAGTAGCACTGTGCCTCTGACATGGTAAGTAATCTAAGCAGCAGCACTTCCTAAACAAAAAAGCCACAAAACATCAATTAAAATGTAATTATGTCAGCAAGAATAAGACATCAAGAACACACATTCAGTTTTAATTACAAGCTGTATGTCATTTCGCATCTGTACTCTAACAAAAGAATACCCATGAAAGCCAAAAGCTTTTGAAGACATCCTGGCTTAACATTCTCCCATGAAGCTGAACTTTTGTCTAGCCAGACATAAGAATAAGATTCCTAATAGTTTTACATTTTTCAAATCACTATCTAGCTACTTGAAATGTCTGTGGACAGAGGCATTGTCACATGAAGATTTTTCCAACATGAACTAAAGTTAAGGTTTACTTTGGCATTGTTGTATCTTTTGATTTTTGTTTATTGAGTTGCATTCTCAAAATTTATTTCGAATTGCAATTGCTCCGGGCTCTTTACTTTTGCTGTTTGAATCAATGCAAAACCTCAATGTCGCTTTGATGACTTTCTATCCGCTGTACATTTTATTAGGCAAATGATTCCTTACTGGCCCAGTTGTAAACTTTTCAGCAGTCTGAGGAGCGTCAATTCAATTGATTTTTGTTTTACAAGTATTTTTGTTGGGTTTTCAACAATACAACAATAGACATATTGACTGACCAAGACTTACAAAGTGTCCACATGAGTGTCCCAGAAACAATTGCTTTGGGCGACGGGGTAAGAAGTCTAGAACATGTGTGCCAGTCTGTGACAGGTGCCTGAGGGGTGTCGCCTGGCCATGCGGGCCGGTCAGTGGTGATATAAGGGAGAAACGTAGTGGGATAGTGACTGGGGGGGGGGTGGAGACCAGTGTGCTGCTCGAGAGGAGGTGTGGTTGGTGCTGGGGCACGGGTGAGACATGTTTGTGGCAGGCACGATGCAAGCGAGAAACAGGGTGGGCCCCTGGGGGTGCGCTATGGGAAGTCTGCAGGGGGAGAAAGGGGGGAGAGTAAGGCACGTTAAGTGAAAAGTTGTGTCCCCAGATTCATGGGGTTAAATCATCGTTTTGGGTGAGTTGGAGGGAGTGGTCAAGGAGGGCATCCCATGCTGTGGCGATGGGGCACCTATGGATGTGCCGGATCTCTTCAAAGCGCAGGGCTTCACCCTCTGCCCTCCCCCGTTGCTGTACCACTCTATGCCAGGCTTCCAACCTGAGGGGTTGAGGTGATCGTCAATGAAGGGAAATGGTGCGTTTGGCCAGAAGCAGTGCTAGGCTTGTAAAACGTGCTCTAACTGCCACTTGCTTTCCATGTTTGAGGGTGCTTACGGCTCAGGTCTCCCAGGTGGGTATGTCTGGGAGTTATGTGACTTTACAGAGTGTCTCATGGATTGCCTGCCAGCACGTTGAGAGGGCGAACAGGACTGTAGCATATGCTGGAGGTTGATCGGGGACCCCTGGCATGGCAGACAGCTGAGGCGGGCCTTGAGGAAGAAGCGGTTGAGCTGATGTGGCATGAAGTAGGTCCTGTGTAGTATGGTAAATTGGATAGACTTGAATCAGACGTTGAAGGCTCTGTCCCACTCAGAGTCATGGAGTGCCCGTCCAATATCTGTGTCCCATTTGTCTCTGAGTAACATAAGCGTTGTCCCTGTATGATCCCTTAAGGCCTTATAGTGCCATGTTATGAGGGGCGGCATGTTCACATGGTTAGCAGGGGCTGAATGACTGATTGAATGGGGGGCTTGGTGTCTGTTATGGACCATTGGGTGCGGATTATGTGTTACAACTGGTGGAATTGCAGGTATTGACCCATGGGGAGGGCGAAGGTGTTAATGAGGCAATAGATGGTGAGGAGTTGACCGTCTGGGAACAAATCACCTACCGTGGTGAAAGAGCAGTCGTGCTAGGGCGTAAGGTCTCTGGAAGAATAGGAACTGTGAGGGTGTGGAAGCCCTGGTAGTGGGAATGCAGGTGAGAATGAGACTACGTGGCTAGTGCCCGCCGGACGCATTTATGGGCAGTAGGTACTAGGAGTGGTAGTGGTCGGAGATGGAGGGCTGCTTTGGGTAGCAGGAAATGCTGGAGGTCTGTGTGAGTGACGAAACCTATATATAAACCCGCATCCATGAGTGTTTTGACCAGGTTGCGCTGCGCCAGCCATCGTGAGACCCATTGGAGTTGGGCCTGCTCGGAAGTAGGACTCGAATGAAAGTGCACCAAGCCCTCCCTTCTCCACAGCTAGTTGTGGTTTCTGTAATGCAATACAGTGGCATTTGTTGCCCCATATGAGCTCTCGGAGTAGTGTGTCTAGATGCTGGAAGAAACAGCGGGGAGGGACGATGGGGGGGTTGGCACAGTAATTAAGAAGGTGGGGAAGTATAATAATTTTTTGATGGCTATTTTGCCTGATGTGGCCAGTGGCAGTGTTTTCCAGAATTGAACCTGAGATTTTATGGCTATAAGGGCCCTCTTAAGATTGCCCTCAAAGAAATCTGCTGGAGAATGATATAACCACACCTCTAGATATCTGACAGTGTTGCTTCTCACTCTAGCAGCTGCCTGCCTAGGGGTATTTCGACAGGGGGCAGGGAACCTCCCAAGTGTAACGTGCTGGATTTAGCCCAGTTAACCTGTAGTCTGGCTACGTGCACGAAGTAGTGAAGAGTGGCATAGATGAGGTAAAGATCCATGCAGCTGTCTTGAATGTAAATGAGCAGGTCATCCGTGTAGAGTGAGACACCACGTGGGTTGGGCCTCACATGGGGATCCCCCTGGCTCCCCCTCTGAACAGAGCCAGGTGGCTAGTGGTTCCATTGTGAGTGCAAAAAGGAGAGAGGAGAGGTGGCATCCTTGTCTGGTGCCCCTCTCCACTGGGAACGTTGGGGAGATCAGTTGGTCTAGCCGGACTCTCGACCTGGGGGTCATATACAGCAGGCGTGTATAGGCGCAGAGGCGCTCACCGACTTCCAGGGTGGACAGCAGCTGGAAGAAGTAGTCCCATTCCAGGGTGTCAAAGACTTTTTCGAGGTCCAGAATAAACCATGCCACAAAAGGGAAGTGGTGGGCGGCCTGGTCCAACAGTTGGAAGAGGCGACGGAAATTCTGGGGGACATCTTTACACAAGACCGTTGCTCCTAGGGTGATACCAAATTGTAGTCACATGCTTAATACCCCAATGAGCCAAAAACGTCTTTGATTCCGTGGAGGCAAACAGCACTCCATTATCTGTTGCCAATTCACCTAGAGCACATTCCCTTAGAAACAGAGATTGCAAGAAATCAAATACTTCACCTGTACTAGCAGACTTCACAAATTCTACCACTGGCCATTGAGTACAATAATCTCTTAGCACAATTCCATGATTTTTATCTGGAACAGGAATTGCCTCAGCCAGACTGGGAAAAATAACCTGGGTCTTATCACTAATGGCACCCGCCAGACAATTCCTCATAAAGTGTTCCGCATTATTACCCATACCCGGTCACCAAATTATCTCCCTGATTCTCCTATTTATAGCTCATATGCCCACATGACCCTCATGAGCCAGCTTAAGAACCTTCACATGCATATCTTGGGGAACCACCAGCAAATCCGCCCTTCTAAGTATGCCATTGCTAATATTTAAATCCAAGAAAACACGCTTCAAGAGATTCACTAGCCCCACCTTTGGGCAATCCCTTACTAGTGCACCCACACAAGCAGACTTCCAATCCTCTTCAGAGATGCCATTTCCCTCTACAGAAGAGATGAAAGCAGTTATGCAAAAACCCTCACTTTCAATTTCTTCTACAACATCCTGTTCTTTAAGTGGTATCCTTCACAAGCAATCTGCGAATACGTTCTTTATTCCAGGTACAAATTCCAAAGGAGACTGAAATTCCTGTAACCTATAGTGCCACTTGGCAATTCTGGGTATAGCTTTACCAGTCCCTTTGGTGGTGAATAAATTGACCAAACATTTATGATTCATTTGAATGGTAACCTTAGTACCCCACAAATACTTTCTAAAATGGTCTACACCTCACCAACAAGCCAACACCTCCTGCTCAATGACATAATAAGTACGTTCAGCTCTTCAAAGTACACGTGACACAAAACTTACTGTAAGAAGTGGGGTTGTTAGTTGACTGGGGTGTGAGCCCTTGTCAAGCATCAACCACAATCCTTGACAGGGTGAGGCACAAGCCAACCCTAAATTAACCTGTGCTCAACCCTCTGGTAGCTTTGCACAGGTTTAACTTAGAGGCAATGTTTAAAGTTTTTGTGCAACAATTTAAACAGTAGTACAGTGAAAACCCGACACAAAAAGGACCCCACACCAGGATAAAAAAAATAGAGCTTTCTTTATTAAATAAAACAAGACTAAAGTGTGAGAAAGTGCCCTCTTTCTGCATGGTAGCCCCCACTTTTTGCTGAACTGCTGATGTGCTTTGACTGAGTGTGCCCTGGGCTCCTGCCAATCAGGTACCCAGGGCCTATGTTCTTTCCCTAAAACTGCATTGAAAACAAAACCCAATTGGCATCTCTGGCCACAGGTCAGTCCCTGGTAAATAGTACCACAGGTACCCAGGGCACTGTGACCAGGGAAGGCCTCTAAGGGCTGCAACACTTATTGTGCCACCCTTAGAGGTCCTGTACCTTTACACTCACACACTACCTTTTCAGGCTGCGTGTCTTGGTGCAGAACAAAGTAAAGAGTCGACATGGCACACATCCCTGTGTGCCATGCCTACAACCCACTGCCCTGGCATAGATCAGTCACCCCTCTAGCTGGGTGCCCTATACCAGTAGTGAGGGTACAGGTGCATGAGTCCTGTACCCCTACAGCGTCTAAGTCCATTCTTAGACATTGTAAGTGCAGTGCTGCCATTAAGAGCATATGGTGCTGGGAGTTTGTCATTACAAACTCCACATCACCATAATGGCTACACTGAAACCTGAGAAGTTTGGTATCAAACTTCTCAGCACATTAAACCCACACTGATGCCAGTGTGGGATTTAATGAAAAATGCGCACAAAGGGCATCTTAGAGATGCCCCCTGAAAAACGACCTACCACTAGTGTCCAGGCTGAGTGGCTGCTGTCAGCTGCCACCACCAGACATGTTTCTGGACCCCTTGGTTGAGAGCCTGCTGCTCTCGGGGGCCTGAAACAATGCACATCCTGGGACGAGGTGCCAAGCCTCCTCCCCCAGGATGGGCAGTGTCCACGAAGGGGAAGCTTCAAAGGCTTGCTGCCTTTGTGAGCTTCCCCAGGACACTTGCTGCTTTCAGCAACTGGTCCCCACTTGTTCTGACCCCCACTTTGGGTGGAAGAACCGGCAGGAAAAACAAGTGAGGAAGAGAGGTGTGCCCACCTCTGCCAACTCCACCCCTCAGGTGGGGGAGGTGAAGTGAAGCACAACTCTCAGTCCCCACCATCTTGCAGATGGGGGGACCCAGCCAACAAGGGAAAGGCTTATGCCCCCCTCCCACTGGAGGGTGGCATAATAGGGGGTGTACCCACCCCAGGGAAAGGACCCATTGTTCCCAGCCTTTTACCTACCTGTAATGCCCATAAATCTAGTATTTAGGGGCACCTCTGAACCTTGCTTCCTCAGACAAAAAACTACAAGAAGAAAAGAAGAAGAAAGACCGAACAGTCGTACCGAAGCTAACAAGAGGAGGACACCCACTGACTTGGCCCCAGCCCTACCGGCCTATCCCCACCTCGAACCTGCTCCAGCAAAATCCCGGTGTGTCCTGCAGCCAGCAACCTCGAGAAACCCGGAGGACCTGCCTGCCTTCAATCCCAAAGACTCTGTCTCCTGTGAACACTGGATTTGTTCAACAACAGAATCCAGCTCCGCAAGGATCCGTGGGTCTGCACCACTCTGCAACCGACCCCCACGGCCCGAGTTCGAGTGGCCCAACACCAAGAGGAGGTCCCCCCGGTGATCCTGACCCAAGACCCGGTGATCCCTGACCTGCCTCAAGCCTCCAGCCGACACCTGCAGCCTCAAACCGGAAGGTACCCCCAACCGCGACCAGGAGCTGGTAAGAAGATCCGCCCCTAAAAGGCAGCCCTGCACCCGACACCCCACGGCCTTCGGTGGCCCAACCGACGGTGCCTAACCAACCCCCACCATCCCAACTTACCTCTCTGAGTGGTGGTCGCACCCAGAAGACCTTCGTCCCCGAGCCTGCAGTGTGTTTGCAAACCGGAGACTCCCCATTGAAAGCTACAGGGCACCCGACGCCAAAACAGCACTCTGCACCCGGACGCCCCAGTGCCGCTGAGGGTGCATCTTTTGTGCTGGCCTAACCCCCCATTTGCCCTGAGCTTAAGTCCAGGAGCTGTGCTCCCACAACCCAGTGGCCTGCTCGTCGGCAGCCACCAACCGGAGGCCCCCTATCCCCCATTGGATAACATTGGGCCTCATCACTCTGCACCCGGCCGCCCTAGTGCCGCTGCGGGTGTAACAAGAGTGCATCCTTGACACTGGGGGACCCCTGAGTCTAACCCCAGAATACCAACTCCCACAACAAAGTACTTACATTTGAACCGATAACAGTGGGCCTGATTCACAGAACTAACTTACGTCAAAAACGTAAACTTACTACCATTTTGGTAATCACAGAATGCACTTACTCATTTTGGTATTCACAGAAGGCACTTACTTACTCATTTTGAGTAACTTACTCATTTTGTGTAACTTACTCATTTTGGTATTCACAGAAGGCACTTACTCATTGATGAGTAAGTGCCTTCTATGAATACCAAAATGAGTAACTTACTCATTTTGTGTAACCTACTCATTTTGTGTAACTCATTTTGTGTAACTTACTCATTTTGTGTAACTTACTCATTTTGTGTAACTCATTTTGTGTAACTCATTTTGTGTAACTTACTCATTTTGTGTAACTCATTTTGTGTAACTTACTCATTTTGTGTAACTTATTTTGTATAACTTACTCATTTTGTGTAACTTACTCATTTTGTGTAACTCATTTTGTGTAACTTACTCATTTTGTGTAACTCATTTTGTGTAACTTACTCATTTTGTGTAACTTACTAATTTTGTTTAACTTACTCATTTTGTGTAACTTACTCATTTTGTGTAACGTACTCATTTTGTGTAACTCATTTTGTGTAACTTACTCATTTTGTGTAACTCATTTTGTGTAACTTACTCATTTTGTGTAACTCATTTTGTGTAACTTACTCATTTTGTGTAACTCATTTTGTGTAACTTACTCATTTTGTGTAACTTACTCATGTTAGTGTAACTCATTTTGTGTAACTTACTCATTTTGTGTAACTTACTCATTTTGGTATTCACAGAAGGCACTTACTCATTAATGAGTAAGTGCCTTCTGTGAATACCAAAATGAGTAAGTTACACAAAATGAGTAAGTTACTCAAAATGAGTAAGTAAGTGCCTTCTGTGAATACCAAAATGAGTAAGTGCATTCTGTGAATACCATAATGTTAGTAAGTTTAAATTTTTGACGTAAGTTAGTTCTGTGAATCAGGCCCACTATTTTCCTCCATAGGATAACATTGACTGATTTTCTATGAAAAGTTTCTAAGTGTGGAGTTGGAAAATCTATGAAAACCTTTTACAACTGTACTAAATAACAAAAACGCTTTTACTTACCTGTTTACAGAAAATGTCCCAGTGTAGTATCCAGGTATACTACACTGTGTAAGAAAAGTAATCTGAAAGTAATGTACTGGTCATTTTACTAAAGTATATGTACTGTATTTCCAAAGCATTGCATTTCTCAGTAACAGCATTGTAAATCAAAACAAAGTGCATATACAATTACAATCCAAACTGTATTACAACTGTATATTTACTGCAAAGTATTTATCACTTACCTTTGCCAGGCTTGCTTGGTTCTAGAAAATAAAATAACTAAAAGAATATTTTTATACAAAAACAATTGGTCTGAAGTTCAGTCTTTGAGTGTGTGAATTTATTTGCTGACTGAGTGTGTACAAGAAATGCTTAACACTGTCCTCTGATAAAGCCTTACTGCTCGACCACACTACCACAAATAGAGAGTGAGGTGCTATCTACTTTACCTCTGCCTACCTTTTGGGTTCCACTGGACTCTGCGCACACTATACCTCACTTTGGTATATTATATACAGAGCCAGCTTCCTACATAAAGTGATATTCAGTTTTAAAGATTTGAGTAAAAATGATGCCAAAAAGCACAAAGCGCCAACTGAATTTCTGGCCGTGCCGGACCGGGACAAAGCCACTAGTTCAGACCGACCGTGGTGGAGCCAGCTACAGGGACCCAGTTAGGCCAGCTGAACAAAGTACCTTACATACTGGTTTGCGGAGCATTGCGAGGCTCCACATTGAAGATGCATCACGCAACTGAAGTGTTGTGCTAGTTCCAATATGTGGCGAGAATGTGATGCGAGGCCCCGCGTTGAGGATCTCATTGACGGGGCTTTTGATGTGAAGTCCGGTGTTGAGGATGCGGTACACAGTCAGGGCTATCCGTCGGTTCCGAAGAGCTGCAATGTGGAGCACTGCGTTGTTGAGGCTGCCATCAATGAGAGATATGAGGGCCTGCGCCGAGGATGTATTGCCCAATTGCGGTTCTAATGAGGCTGCAAATGCGATGAGGGTCTTTGCGACGGGTCCAATCCACACAGCAGCGACGATGCGTTGGTTCTGCTCGGTTATGCACCGCGCAGCAGAGGAGATGTGTTGGCTCCTCTGGATTCACAGGCTGGCAGAGCACCTTAAGCCCACTTCCATGGGTTGAGGACTGAGGTGGCTCCACTTGGCGGTGTAGACTTACAGGTGGCAGAGTCCAGGCGCAGGTGCATGGTTGTTGGAAGCCTGTTGTGTCCCTACGGCTTCCGATCAAAAGGCCAGCCAACATGCCCTTGTAGCCACTTTGGTTCTGGGTTCAAGAGATGTAAGCCCAGTCCTTCTCTCCCAGGCAAGAGGGCAGCAGGTCAGCACAGCAGGGCAGCAGTCCTTGAGCAGCACAGCAGACCTTCTTCCTGCCAGAGCTCACAGGTCCAGAAGTGAACTGGAGAGTTGGCATCTGAGGTTCAGTACTTATACCCAGTTGTGCTTTGAAGTGAGAAGCTTATTGATCTAGGCCTGTGAAGTGCACAGGTGCCCTGCCTTCCTGGCCCTGGCCCTGGCTCTGGACTAACTACAAGGGGTATGCAGCCCTTGGTGTGGAGGCAGGACACAGCCTAATCAAGTGTATTGACTGGGTCCAGCTCCTCCCTCCCATACTGCCAGTGATCACAAATCCAGTCACTCCTAAGCTCTCCAATGTGTGTGTGGCTGTCTAAGAGGAATAGACAAAGCCCAACTGTCAACTACACCCAGTCATTTGACCCAGAGACAGGCTGCAGGCACCAAATGGCTAAGGCAAGAAAATGCCAATGTTAGATCTGGCATCCTTGACGTGGTTTCCTCTGACTTTTTGCCTCCTGATCTCCTGTTTTGCTGCCTTCATTTTTGCTGGCTTTAGGATTCTGGACACTTTACCACTGTTACCAGTGCTAAAGTTCATGTGATCTGTACTTTAAACATGGTAACATTGGCTTATCCACAATCAGCATTGTTAATTTACTTATAAGTCCCTATTAACGTGCACTATATGAGCCCAGGGCCTGTAAAGTAAATGCTACTAGTTGGCTTGCAGCACTGATTGTGCTAGCCACTCAGTAGCCCTTAAAAACTGCACACACAGGCTATGCAATGGCAGGCCTGAACCATGTTTTAACTGCCATTTTTACTTAACAAGTTAAACTACTTGCCAGGCTCACACATTCCTTTTTATTATATGTAAGTCACTCCTAAGGAAGGCCCTAGGTAGCCCCAAGGGCAGGGTGCAGTGTATTTAAAAGGAAGGGCGTGTACTTTGAGTTTTTCATGTCCTGGTAGTGACAACCTGCTGAATTCGTTTTTCACTACTGCAAGGCCTATCTCTCCCATAAATAACATGGGCATTGCCTTAAAACAGCTTTTAAGTGTAATTTACCACTGGGAGCAGAAAGAAAATTGGAGTTTGGTGTCTCTGAAATCACAATTTAAAAACACATCTTTTAGTAAACTCAGTTTTTAAATTGTAGGTCTGAAAATATCACCTTTCGAAAGTTGGCATTTTCTTACTTTAACCATCCTGTGGCTCTGCCTGTCTCTGAATACATGTCTTGGTTAGGGTGACAGCTGGGCTTTGTGCATTACCTTTAGACAGAACACAAAGATAGCTGGAGTGTGACATTTGCTTCCTGATGGCCCATCACCAAGCTGATGGGCCATCCTGAGTTAGATTGGGAGGGAGGAGCTGACACTTGCACCTGAATAGGGCTATGCCTGTCCCTGCACAAAGAGATGCATACTAGCCTGTAGTGCGTCTGGAGCCAAGTAAGGAAGGGCAGGGACCTTGTGAGGTCTAAAGGCCTCTTTGATGTCTCTCCCACTTCAAAGCAACATTTGGGTCTAAGTTCTGGACCCCTGACACCTCCATTACAGTTAACTTTTGGGTCCTGAGGAGACTCTGCCAAGAGGGACTTCCACTTTGCTAACTGCTCTGCTGTGTTGGCCTGCTGCCTGCTGATTGCTGTGCTGTGCTGCCACTTTGCATCTTGCTCTGATGTGCTTATCTGCTGCCTCTTGCAGTGAGAAGGAGTGAATCTACTCTATAACCTCTTGCAACCTGAAATAACGCCAAGGGCTTGTTGACTTGCCCCCTGCTAACCCAGAGTCCAGCTTTGCCTGATTTGCCCTCAACCCGTCCTGAGTTCTACCCAGAGCATCAGCAGCCGTGTTTTTCTACAATTACTCGTACCAGCACTGTGCGATGATCAAGAACCGTTGTGCCTGCCAGCCTGATCGCCAACCATCACGTCTGCCTGCTCACCGAAGCTGCATCACTTGAAGGCTGTGTGGTGCAGCTCAGTGCACACCGCACTCCAACGAGGGACGAAATCACTCGCACCAGAGCTGTGCAACGCGCAAGAATCACTGTGCCTGCAGGCCTGAATGCCAACCATCGGTTTTGCCTACTCGCTGAAGCCGCTTCGTCCAAAGGCTGTCCTGCACGACTCAGCGCACACCACACTCAAACAAAGGAAGGACTTCACGTCTGCCCCCCTGTGACTTACACCGCCGTGCCTGACATACTTGCGACTCTGCGCCACATTGTATTCAATACAAAGAGGCTGCTGCACCACAGGTCCCGACCCCAAGACCAACTGCATCGCTACAGCTCTGTAGAAGGCATTGTGATCTTCAGGACCTATGGGGTCCCTACCATCTACCTGCGCCCTTGCTGAGGTGATTCAGTCAGCCTCCAATAACCCAATCGCACAGTCTGTCCTTTATTAACTTTTTTGAAAGTACTACTTTTGCACTAACACGGACAGGAAGCCAATGTTCTGAACCTCGGCTGGGATCACAGTCAATTCCCCCCATGTACCGTAAGGAACATACTAAAAGCGCAAATTCTCTTTTAGAACCGTAACTGCATACATTCTTTAAGTGTTCATAACGTAACATAATGAATATTAATTAGATTTTTGTTGCTTTAGTCTTATTTTAATGAGATCAATATTCTTTATTTTTCTAAACTGGTGTGGAGTCTTTTTGTGACGTTTTCCCTGTTTTAAGGTAATCATTGTGTTGCACAAATACTTTACAAAAAAACACAAGGGTCCCTATTCACTATATACACTAGTTTGGATCATGGGCATTACACAATATTGTGACTAATAATCACAGTATTCAAACAAAGAAGTCAGTAACACAAACAAATCAATAACAAACTAAATGGGACATATGAGATTTATTCCATAAAAAACACAAATAAAATTAAAAACATTTCATATTCTAATACAATATTGCACTAATATACATCACAAGAAAACAAAAGGTCGACGCTGCGTTTCGGTGAGTTGGTAATAAATCACCTTCTTCAGGACAGTTTTCGAGGTAGGAAAGTGCTCGAATTTAAAATTCACTGGGCACTTATAGAAGCAACGTGCTCGAGTTGAAAAATGGGGTTTGAAGATATCCCGCCTCTTAAAACGCGCCACGGGGCCAATAAGTATTTTTAGGTTCGTTGGTGCCACCAATATATGTTTTATTAAAAAGATATCCTGACCCGGAAGCTGTTCGTTGGTGCAGGGAGGCCGTAATATTTTTAATAGGTCTATTTGTAGATGGCTGCATGAATATTACAGCAACCAGATCAGATGTGAAATCTGCGGGAGATTGCTAAATTTTGCTATCCTCAACCACGGCTCATCCATTATTGGTGTATTTTGGATTAGTCCATTCATTTTAAAAACTAAATCTTTTTAATAAAACATATATTGGTGGCACCAACGAACCTAAAAATACTTATTGGCTTTTAAATTAAGGAGTGTAACAGTAACCTCTATAATACGAGGCGGGATATCTTCAAACCCCATTTTCAACTCGAGCACGTTGCTTCTATAAGTGCCCAGTGAATTTTAAATTCGAGCACTTTCCTACCTCGAAAACTGTCCTGAAGAAGGTGATTTATTACCAACTCACCGAAACGCAGCGTCGACCTTTTGTTTTCTTGTGATGTATATTAGTGCAATATTGTATTAGAATATGAAATGTTTTTAATTTTATTTGTGTTTTTTATGGAATAAATCTCATATGTCCCATTTAGTTTGTTATTGATTTGTTTGTGTTACTGACTTCTTTGTTTGAATACTGTGATTATTAGTCACAATATTGTGTAATGCCCATGATCCAAAATAGTGTATATAGTGAATAGGGACCCTTGTGTTTTTTTGTGTTGATTACCCAGTCCCTATTCTGAATAGTAGGGTTCTCCCCCTCTTTTAAATATTTTACGCACAAATACTTTATACATTGCCTCTGAAGTTAAGCCTGACTTCTCTTTGCCAAGATACCAGAGGGTGAGAACAGGTTAATTTAGGTTGTGTATCTGACTTACCCTGACGAGAGTGGTGGTCCCTATTTGGACAGGGTGCATACCTCTGCCAACTAGAGACCCCATTTCTTAAAGCCAACTTTCTAAATGTGGCATTTTCAGAATTGTAACTTAAAATCCGACTTCACCATAAGTTAGGAATTTTCATTACAATTACAAAGCCAACAAACATGATCAGGTTACCTGTTCCCAGTTGGAAATTACACTTAAAAATATAATAATATAACTCCATTGTTTTCCTTTGGAAAAGGTAGTGAAAAACAAATTTAACAGTTTTTCACTACCAGGACATGCAAAACCTAAAGATACAAGTCCAACTTCTTAAATACACTGCATCCTGCCCTCTGGGCTGTCCAGGGTCTGTCCTAGGGGTGACCTATATGTATTAAAAAGGAAGATTTGGGCTTATCAAAAGGCTTACTTTGCCAGGTGTAAATGGCAGTTTAAAACTGCACACACAAGCCATAATGGCAGGCTTGGGACCAGTTTAAGGTGCTACTTAAATGGGTGCTGCAGGCCCACTAGTAGCATTAAATTTCAGGCCCTGTTCACAGGTAGTGCCACTTTACTACAGACTTCTAAGTAAATTAACTATGTCAATTGGTTATAAGCCAATCTAACATGTATTAAGGAGCGAACACAAGCACTTTAGCACTGGTTAGCAGTGGCAAGGTGTGCAGAGTCCTAATGCCAGCAAAAACAAAGTCAGCAAAACAGGAGGTCGGAAGGCAAAAAGTCAGGGGGAAAAACCACCCCAAGGATTCCAGGTCTAACAGCTACCACTTACTCAGAGATCCATATCCCTTCCTTTCCAAAACCTCAGGAGATAGCCACTCAGAACTCTCAATGGGTTCAATAATTCCCTGCTGACACAGAGGGGCATATTTACAAGCCCCTACCACCACCACAACGTCACTTTTCTCGACGTTGTGGTGGCGATAGGGGCTTTGTCTTATTCACGGGGCAGCTTTAAGCCACTTAACATGGCTTAACGCCGCCTTGTGAATAAGGCACTCTTTTACGCTATACTTAGCGTGAAAGGGGTGGACAATGGGTGTTGTGGTGGGCATTCCACCGCAGCACCCATTGATTTTGATGCTGCCCCATAATTACCAGTGTGGCTAAATATGGGGCAGCACCAAAATTAAAACCAGGAAAAACCTGGTCTTACCCTGGCGCAACGAGGAGAAATGTTTAATTTCTCCTGGTTTTTGCTGTTTGCATGTGTGCTGCATTGTGCATCACACATAGAAACAGCAAAACGCTGTTGATTGTTTATGTGGAGGAAGGTGTCAGCGCCAGTGCAGGGGGAAATGCAAGGCTGCACCGTATTCTTGTGTTCCGTATTAGGCCTGAAAGGGTATTGTGTATGTATATATATATATTCACTGAAAAAACCATAGGTTTTAGGGACAGTTATAGTTAGTTGGACATTTCACTCGTACAAAACCATAGAAATTCCCCGTTATAGTTAGTTCAGCTAACTATAACTCGCGCTCCGCAATGCACTGCTGATGACGTCACATATTACATCACTCATGACATGGTCAGTGACATCACTGATGACATCACTGATGACATCTCAAATGACATCACTGATGACATCATCCATGTGATAATTTCATGCATCTTCTCACACCCTAATATAACTTTTGATACACCCACTCTAAATTACAGACTGCCATTCTCAAAACAATAGACACTCCAACATCAAAAACTACATACCCACTCACTGATTCTTAGGTCTACACACACATCCACTCACTCACCCGTACAGTCACTCATACTTAGTCACTCAGTACAGGACTATCATATGCACTCATACACCTATATAAACACTCACACACCGCCACTCATCCATAGAGGTACTCACACACCTAGTCAGTCATGCAAAAACTTAATCACACACCCATTTACTCACCTATACAGTTATACACACACCAGCTCACTTACTCATACAAATACTAGCACATTCTTACGCTCTTATACAATCACTGATACAAGTACACACTCATCCATACAGCCACTCTCACAATCACACACTCTCACTTATAGCCATTTATATACTCCAACACACATATATACTGCCTTTCACATATGTAGTTACTCACACATGTACCACTGAGATATACATTCAATCACTAACACACCCATACACACACTCACCCACCCATACAGTCCATCACAGATGCACTCTTGAAACCATGCACCCAGTGAATCACCAACTCACACATCTATGCACAGAGTCACACACACCCCACCCACACAAACACTCAGGCACCCATACAGATACTCAGACAATCAATCAATAACCCATGTAGACACTCATGTAGCTATTCAGAAAGCCATGCAGCCGCTTACAAACCAACAGACAGACGGATACAGACATTCACACAGTTTAGTCACTAACCCATGCATTCAGTAAGATACATTTAATCACTCACTTGTAGAGTCAGTCACTCACGTACTAAATCATCCATTCAGACACTTATACACCCACTCATTCTTCAATACGCCTTTCCCTATATATATTAAACATATTTAAACTTTACAGAAACACACAGTCACTGGATGATGTCATCAGTGATGTCATCAGTGATGTCATTTGAGATGTCATCAGTGATGTCATCAGTGATGTCACTGACCATGTCATGAGTGATGTAATATGTGACGTCATCAGCAGTGCATTGCGGAGGCGCGAGTTATAGTTAGCTGAACTAACTATAACGGGGGAATTTCTATGGTTTTGTACGAGTGAAATGTCCAACTAACTATAACTGTCCCTAAAACCTATGGTTTTTTCAGTGAATATATATATATATATATATATATATATTCACTGAAAAACCATAGGTTTCAGACTACGTTATAGTTAGAAATTAGCATTTAAAAACCTTTGAAATTCACTGAAAAAACCATAGGTTTTAGGGACAGTTATAGTTAGTTGGACATTGCACTCGTACAAAACCCGTGAAATTCCCCTGTTATAGTTAGTTCAGCTAACTATAACTCGCGCCCGCAATGCACTGCTGATGACGTCACATATTACATCACTCATGACATGGTCAGTGACATCACTGATGACATCACTGATGACATCTCAAATGACATCACTGATGACATCACTGATGACCTCATCCAGTGACTGTGTGTTTCTGTAAAGTTTAAATATGTTTAATATATATAGGGAAAGGCGTATTGAAGAATGAGTGGGTGTATAAGTGTCTGAATGGATGATTTAGTACGTGAGTGACTGACTCTACAAGTGAGTGATTAAACGTATCTTACTGAATGCATGGGTTAGTGACTAAACTGTGTGAATGTCTGTATCCGTCTGTTTGTTGGTGTGTAAGTGGATGCATGGATTTGCGAATAGCTACATGAGTGTCTATATGGGTTATTGATTGGTTCTCTGAGTATCTGTATGGCTGCCTGAGTGTTTGTGTGGGTGGGGTGTGTGTGACTCTATACATAGATGTGTGAGTGGGTGATTCACTGGGTGCATGATTTCAAGAGTGCATCTGTGATGGACTGCTTGGGTGGGTGAGTGTGTGTATGGGTGTGTTAGTGAGTGAATGTATATCTCAGTGGTAGATGTGCGAGTAACTACATATGTAAAAGGCAGTATATATGTGTGTTAGAGTATTTAAATGGCTATAAGTGAGAGTGTGTTATTGTGAGAGTGGCTGTATGGATGCGTGTGTGCTTGTATCAGTTATTGTATAAGAGCGTAAGAATGTGCTAGTATTTGTATGAGTAAGTGAGCTGGTGTGTGTATAACTGTATAGGTGAGTAAATGGGTGTGTGATTAATTTTTTGCATGACTGACTAGGTGTGTGAGTACCTCAATGGATGAGTGGCGGTGTGTGAGTGTTTATATAGGTGTATGAGTGCATATGATAGTCCTGTACTGAGTGACTGTAAGTATGAGTGACTGTACAGGTGAGTGAGTGGATGTGTGTGTAGACCTAAGAATCAGTGAGTGGGTATGTAGTTTTTGGTGTTGGAGTGTCTATGGTTTTGAGAATGGCAGTCTGTAATTTAGAGTGGGTGTATCAAAAGTTATATTAGGGTGTGAGAAGATTCATGAAATTATCACATGGATGATGTCATCAGTGATGTCATTTGAGATGTCATCAGTGATGTCATCAGTGATGTCACTGACCATGTCATGAGTGATGTAATATGTGACGTCATCAGCAGTGCATTGCGGGGCGCGAGTTATAGTTAGCTGAACTAACTATAACAGGGGAATTTCACGGGTTTTGTACGAGTGCAATGTCCAACTAACTATAACTGTCCCTAAAACCTATGGTTTTTTCAGTGAATTTCAAAGGTTTTTTAAATGCTAATTTCTAACTATAACGTGTCTGAAACCTATGGTTTTTTCAGTGAATTTCAAAGGTTTTTTAAATGCTAATTTCTAACTATAACGTGCCTGAAACCTATGGTTTTTTCAGTGAATTTCAAAGGTTTTTTAAATGCTAATTTCTAACTATAACGTGCCTGAAACCTATGGTTTTTTCAGTGAATTTCAAAGGTTTTTCAAATGCTAATTTCTAACTATAACGTGCCTGAAACCTATGATTTTTTAAGTGAATTTCAAAGGTTTTTTAAATGCTAGTTTCTAACTATGCCAACAGAGGTAGGACATGTAAAGAAAGAAGAAAAAACGCACAGAAAGAAGCAAAAGATGTGCAGAAAGAACCAACAGAGGAGCAGAAAGAGGCCTTGTTGCAAAATCATCCTGTGCCCACAACTTTTTCAGACGGGTACTGGTGGTAACTGACTCTGACTAAGCAGAGCCAGTGCGCGTTTGCACAGTGGTGAAGGGAGGGGGCCTGAGGTGACATGTGTGCAAACGCGCCCCGTGGCGCGTTTTAAGTTGCGGGATTAAGTCCCCTTGAATCCTGAGGGTCCCTGGGGCCCAACTAGCCCCCCAGGTACCTACAGTTAGGACCACAGAGCTGAGTTGCAGAGAGGCGTTCCGAGGCCACGCACCTTTTTTCTCCTCTCTGCAACGCAACTCTGTTGTGCTTACTGAAGGTACCTGGTGGGCTAGTTGGCCCCCAGGATTCAAAGGGAATTAACTCCCCAACTTAAAACGCACCACAGGGCGTGTTTGCGCACATGTCACCTGAGGCCCGCCCCCTCCCTTCACCACTGTGCAAACGCGCCCCGTGGCGCGTTTTAAGTTGGGGGATTAGGTCACCTTGAATCCTGAGAGTCCCTGGGGCCCAACTAGCCCACAAGGTACTTCCAGTAAGCACCACAGGCCTGCGTTGCAACGCCTGTAACAAATTGTGCAGTTGTGTTTAGGTAGTGAAGAGGGTCGTGCTGGGGGTAGTGTTTTAGGGATTAGGGTAGTGCACTGGTATTTGGGTAGTGTAGGGGGTCATCCGGGGGGTAGTGTTTTAGGGTTTAGGGCAGTGCAGTGGTGTTTAGGTAGTGTAGGGGGTCGTGCTGGGGGAGTGTTTTAGGGTTTAGGGCAGTGCAGTGGTGTTCGGGTAGTGTAGGGGATCGTGCTGGGGGGAGTGTTTTAGGGTTAGGCAGTGCAGTCGTGTTCGGGTAGTGTAGGGGGTCGTGCTGGGGGAGTATTTAGGGTTTAGGGTAGTGCAGTGGTGTTCGGCTAGTGTAGGGGGTCATGCTGGGGGTAGTGTTCTAGGGTTTAGGGCAGTGCAGTGGTGTTCGGGCAGTGTAGGGGGTCGTGCTGGGGGTGGTGTTTTAGGGTTTAGGGCAGTGCAGTGGTGTTCGGGCAGTGTAGGGGGTCGTGCTGGGGGTGGTGTTTCAGGGCTTAGGGCAGTGCAGTGGTGTTCGGGCAGTGTAGGGGGTCGTGCAGGGGGTGGTGTTTCAGGGTTTAGGGCAGTGCAGTGGTGTTCGGGCAGTGTAGGGGGTCGTGCAGGGGTGGTGTTTCAGGGTTTAGGGCAGTGGTGTTCGGGCAGTGTAGGGGGTCATGCTGGGGGTGGTGTTTCAGGGTTTGGGGCAGTGCAGTGGTGTTCGAGCAGTAAAGGGGGTCATGCTGGGGGTGGTGTTTCAGGGTTTAGGGCAGTGCAGTGGTGTTCGGGCAGTGTAGGGGGCGGTGCAGGGGGTGGTGTTTCAGGGTTTAGGGCAGTGCAGTGGTGTTCGGGCAGTGTAGGAGGTGGTGCAGGGGGTGGTGTTTCAGGGTTTAGGGCAGTGCAGTGGTGTTCGGGCAGTGTAGGGGGTCGTGCAGGGGGTGGTGTTTCAGGGTTTAGGGCAGTGCAGTGGTGTTCGGGCAGTGTAGGGGGCGGTGCAGGGGGTGGTGTTTCAGGGTTTAGGGCAGTACAGTGGTGTTCGGGCATTGTAGGGGGTGGTGCTGGGGCTGGTGTTTCAGGGTTTAGGGCAGTGCAGTGGTGTTCGGGCAGTGTAGGGGGTCGTGCTGGGGCTGGTGTTTCAGGGTTTAGGGCAGTGCAGTGGTGTTCGGGCAGTGTAGGGGGTCGTGCTGGGGCTGGTGTTTCAGGGTTTAGGGCAGTGCAGTGGTGTTCGGGCAGTGTAGGGGGTCATGCTGGGGCTGGTGTTTCAGGGTTTAGGGCAGTGCAGTGGTGTTCGGGCAGTGTAGGGGGTCTTGCTGGGGCTGGTGTTTCAGAGTCTAGGGCAATGCAGTGGTGTTCGGGCAGTGTAGGGGGTCATGCTGGGGGTGGTGTTTCAGGGTTTAGGGCAGTGCAGTGGTGTTCTGGCAGTGTAGGGGGTCGTGCTGGGGCTAGTGTTTCAGGGTTTAGGGCAGAGCAATGGTGCTCAGGCAGTGTAGGGGGTTGTGCTGGGGGTGATGTTTCAGGGTTTAGGGCAGTGCAGTGGTGTTAGGGCAGTGTAGGGGGTCGTGCTGGGGGTGGTGTTTCAGGGTTTAGTGCAGTGCAGTGGTGTTCCGGCAGTGTAGGGGGTCGTGCAGGGGGTGGTGTTTCAGGGTTTAGTGCAGTGGTGTTCGGGCAGTGTAGGGGGTCGTGCTGGGGTGGTGTTTCAGGGTTTAGGGCAGTGCAGTGGTGTTCGGGCAGTGTAGGGTGTCGTGCTGAGGGGTGGTGTTTCAGGGTTTAGGGCAGTGAAGTAGTGTTTGGGCAGTGTAGGGGGTCGTGCAGGGGGTGGTGTTTCAGGGTTTAGGGCAGTGCAGTGGTGTTCGGCCAGTGTAGGTAGTCTTGCTGGGGGTGGTGTTTCAGGGTTTAGGGCAGTGCAGTAGTTTTCGGGCAGTGTAGGCCGTCGTGCTGGGGCTGGTGTCTCAGGGTTTTAAGGCAGTGCAGTGGTGTTCGGGCAGTGTACGGGGTTGTGCTGGGGCTGGTGTTTCAGGGTTTAGGGCAGTGCAGTGGTGTGCGGGCAGTGTACGGGGTTGTGCTGGGGCTGGTGTTTCAGGGTTTAGGGCAGTGCAGTGGTGTTCGGGCAGTGTGGGGGGTCCTGCTCGGGGTGGTGTTTCAGGGTTTAGGGCAGTGCAGTGGTGTTCGGGCAGTGTAGGGGGTCGTGCTGGGGCTGGTGTTTCAGGGTTTAGGGCAGTGCAGTGGTGTTCGGGCAGTGTAGGGGGTCGTGCTGGGGCTGGTGTTTCAGGGTTTTGGGCAGAGCAGTGGTGTTCGGGCAGTGTAGGGGCTCGTGCTGGGGGTGGTGTTTCAGGGTTTAGGGCAGTGCAGTGGTGTTCGGGCAGTGTAGGGGGTCTTGCTGGGGGTGGTGTTTCAGGGTTTAGGGCAGTGTAGTGGTGTTCGGGCAGTGTAGGGGGTCTTGCTGGGGGTGGTGTTTCAGGGTTTAGGGCAGTGGTGTTCGGGCAGTGTAGGGGGTCTTGCTGGGAGTGATGTTTCAGGGTTTAGGGCAGTGCAGTGGTGTTCGGGCAGTGTAGGGGGTCTTGCTGGGGGTAGTGTTTCAGGGTTTAGGGCGGTGCAGTGGTGTTCGTGCAGTGTAGGGGGTCGTGCTCGGGGTGGTGTTTCAGGGTTTAGGGCAGTGCAGTAGTGTTCGGGCAGTGTAGGGGGTCATGCAGGGGTGGTGTTTCAGGGTTAAGGGCAGTGCAGTGGTGTTCTGGCAGTGTAGGGGGTCATGCTGGGGGTGGGTTTTCAGGGTTTAGGGCAGTACAGTGGTGTTCGGGCAGTGTAGTGGATCGTGCAGGGGGTGGTGTTTTAGGGTTTAGGGCAGTGCAGTGGTGTTCGGGCAGTGTAGGGGGTCATGCTGGGGCTGGTGTTTCAGGGTTTAGGGCAGTGCAGTGGTGTTCGGGCAGTGTAGGGGGTCTTGCTGGGGGTGGTGTTTCAGGGTTTACGGCAGTGGTGTTCGGGCAGTGTAGGGGGTCTTGTTGGGGGTGATGTTTCAGGGTTTAGGGCAGTGCAGTGGTGTTTGGGCAGTGTAGGGGGTCTTGCTGGGGGTAGTGTTTCAGGGTTTAGGGCAGTGCAGTGGTGTTCGTGCAGTATAGGGGGTCGTGCTGGGGATGGTGTTTCTGGGTTTAGGGCAGTGCAGTAGTGTTCGAGCAGAGGAGGGGTTGTGCAGGGGGTGGTGTTTCAGGGTTTAGTGCAGTGGTGTTCGGGCAGTGTAGGGGGTCGCGCTGGGGGTGGTGTTTCAGGGTTTAGGGCAGTGCAGTGGTGTTCGGGCAGTGTAGGGGGTCATGCACGGGTGGTGTTTCAGGGTTTAGGGCAGTGCAGTGGTGTTCGGGCAGTGTAGGGTGTTGTACTGGGGCTGGTGTTTCAGGGTTCAGGGCAGTGCAGTGGTGTTCAGGCAGTGTAGGGGGTCGTGCTGAGGCTGGTGTTTCACGGTTTAGGGCAGTGCAGTGGTGTTCAGGCAGTGTAGGGGGTCGTGCTGGGGCTGGTGTTTCAGGGTTTAGGGCAGTGCAGTGGTGTTCGGGCAGTGTAGGGGTCGTGCTGGGGCTGGTGTTTCAGGGTTTAGGGCAGTGCAGTGGTGCTCGGGCAGTGTAGGGGGTCGTGCTGGGGGTGATGTTTCAGGGTTTAGGGTAGTGCAGTGGTGTTCAGGAAGTGTAGGGGGTCGTGCAGGGGATGGTGTTTCAAGGTTTAGGGCAGTGCAGTGGTGTTCGGGCAGTGTAGGGGGTCGTGGTGGGGCTGGTGTTTCAGGGTTTTGGGCAGAGCAGTGGTGTTTGGGCAGTGTAGGGGGTCATGCTGGGGGTAGTGTTTCAGGGTTTAGGGCAGTGCAGTGGTGTTCGGGCAGTGTAGGGGGTCGTGCTGGGGGTGGTGTTTCAGGGTTTAGGTCAGTGGTGTTCGGGCAGTGTAGGGGGTCTTGCTGGGGGTGATGTTTCAGGGTTTAGGGCAGTGCAGTGGTGTTCGGGCAGTGTAGGGGGTCTTGCTGGGGGTAGTGTTTCAGGGTTTAGGGCAGTGCAGTGGTGTTCGGGCAGTGTAGGGGGTCATGCTGGGGGTGGTGTTTCAGGGTTTAGGGCAGTGCAGTGGTGTTCGGGCAGTGTAGGGGGTCGTGAAGGGGGTGGTGTTTCAGGGTTTAGGGCAGTGCAGTGGTGTTCGGGCAGTGTAGGGGTCGTGCTAGGGGTGGTGTTTCAGGGTTTAGGGCAGTGCAGTGGTGTTCGGGCAGTGTAGGGGGTCATGCAGGGGCTGGTGTTTCAGGGTTTAGGGCAGTGCAGTGGTGTTCGGGCAGTGTAGGGGGTCATGCTGGGGGTAGTGTTTTAGGGTTTAGGGTAGTGCAGTGGTGCTTGTGTAGTGTAGGGGGTCGTGCTGGAGGTAGTGTTTTAGGGTTTAGGGTAGTGCAGTGGTGTTTGTGTAGTGTAGGGGGTCATGTTTTAGGGTAGTGCAGTGGTGTTTGGGTAGTGTAGGGGGTCGTGCTGGGGGTAGTGTTTTAGGGTTTAGGGTAGTGCAGTGGTGCTTGTGTAGTGTAGGGGGTCGTGCTGGGGGTAGTGTTTTAGGGTTTAGGGTAGTGCAGTGGTGTTTGTGTAGTGTAGGGGGTCATGTTTTAGGGTAGTGCAGTGGTGTTTGGGTAGTGTAGGGGGTCGTGCTGGTGGTAGTGTTTTAGGATTTAGGTTAGTGCAGTGGTGTTTGGGTAGTGTAGGGGGTCGTGCTGGGGGTAGTGTTTTAGGGTTTAGGATAGTGCAGTGGTGCTTGTGTAGTGTTGGGGGTCGTGCTGGGGGTAGTGTTTTAGGGTTTAAGGTAGTGCAGTGGTGTTTTTGTAGTGTAGGGGGTCATGTTTTAAGATGCAATGCTCCAATACCTGACCAGTCTGCACTACATAAAACTGCAAAAAAACTAAAAACAAAAAGTGTTTTGCACACTTTTGTCATTGGGCTATATGTGGGCTACATCTGGGTAATATTTGTGCTACATTTGGGCTCTTTTTTCACTGGTGGCCATCTTGGAAGACTTCTTTGTTATGAAGTTTCCTAATTTCTTCATTTACTGCAGTCTCCTCAGTAGGAAATGCTTTCAGTTTTTTACTTTGATTCCATCAAGAAGGCATTCAGATGGGTCTCACATCTGCCATAAATTCAGAATGTTAGCACTCTAGTTACTCATTAGATCACTGGAGTAAAGCTACTGCTCACCAGGGAGTTAACTGGTAGTCTGCTGCTGGTATTGAAAGTGATTGTTTCAGTCTGCATGTCAGAATTTTCTAATGAAATAGAAGAGGATTTGAGATCTCACTTAAAACATGCCCTAATTTTTCTTTCTGCAGCACTAACCATAATTTCTATTTCAAAAAGAACCCCTCATTTTGTTCCTTTTTAAATTAAATGTTTTAAGTGTTACCGGTTTATTCCAATCAAGATGGCTTCAGGTGTGCCATACTTTTGTCATAAGTAAGGCTGTTAGCACTCTAGTTGTTCTTTAGAACACTCTGGGAAGCTGCAGTAGAACACAAAGGCATCAACTGGCAGGCTGCTCCTGTTGAAATATAACAGGAAGATATTTGAGATCACACTTGAAACATGTCCTAATTTTTCTTTCCAGAGCACTAACCATAATTTCTATGACAAAATGAACCCCATCATTTTGTTCCTTTTTAAATTAAATGTTTTAAGTGTTACCAGTTTATTCCAATCAAGATGGCTTCAGGTGTGCCATACTTTTGTCATAAGTAAGGCTGTTAGCACTCTAGTTGTTCTTTAGAACACTCTGGGAAGCTGCAGTAGAACACAAAGGCATCAACTGGCAGGCTGCTCCTGTTGAAATATAACAGGAAGATATTTGAGATCACACTTGAAACATGTCCTAATTTTTCTTTCTACAGCACTAACCATAATTTCTATGACAAAATGAACCCCATCATTTTGTTCCTTTTTAAATTAAATTGTTTAAGTGTTACCAGTTTATTCCAATCAAGATGGCTTCAGGTGTGCCATACTTTTGTCATAAGTAAGGCTGTTAGCACTCTAGTTGTTCTTTAGAACACTCTGGGAAGCTGCAGTAGAACACAAAGGCATCAACTGACAGTCTCTGCCCTTGTTGGATGTACATGTTTTACTGAGAATGTCAGACTTCATTCTCACATGAGTGAGAAAGATAATGTGAATTTACAGAAAATATGCTCTCATTTTAGCTTCTGGAGCACCTTCCAAACCTCCATGGGACAAGCATGAGAAAATAGTGTTCTCTCAAACATGATTCATGATATCCCAGCAGAAGGTTTTTCACATGGTAAAATCACCTTAGAATACACCACAATTCCTAAAATTAGTATGGTACCATCAACAAATAAATTCTAATGTAACTAAAGCCTGTTATCACCCTTTATAGTTCTCCTTTTGGTGACCCTCAAAATCTTCTATTCAGTACAATGCATTTCAATGAGGTACTATCATTTATATTGGTCCCAAGATGGCTGCCAGCAATTCCAGGATGAAGTGCTGACAGCCAATCAGATCTCACGATGACATGTGTGGTTAGGCTCCGCCCAGATATATATGTGACTTTACTTTTGATTTTCTCAGGAACTACTGAACGGATTTACACCATTTAAGCAAAAGGCACGACACTGAACCAAGGGCTACCTCTTTGCCAAATTTGGTGTAATTCCGTTCAGCAGTTCGGGCTGTAGCTGCGACTAAAGGTTCCTATGGAAAAATGAATGGGGAAAACGCGTTTTGGGACCCCCTTTTTCTCGGCCCCCGCTTGACGTATCACCCCGAGACTTTCAGGATAGGAGCGGACCGGAGCGCCCCAACAAGTTGGAAACTTTCGCGAAGATTCGTCAACCGGCGCCAACGTTATTTCAAATAGAATGTCGCGGATTTCCTATGGATAATAGGTTTTAACTATAACTATCTACTGGCGACCGCCAGTAGATAATATATATATATATATATATATATATATATATATATATATATATATATATATATATATATATATATATATATATTATCTACTGGCGGTCGCCAGTAGATAGTTATAGTTACAACCTATTATCCATAGGAAATCCGCGACATTCTATTTGAAATAACTCTCTTGCCGGTTGACGTATCTTCGCAAAATTTTCAAACTTTGTGGCCCGCTCCGGTCCGCTCCTACCCTGAAAGTCTCGGGGGATTTGTCAAGCGGGGGCTGAGAAAAAGGGGGTCCCAAAACGCGTTTTCCCCATGCAATTTTCCATAGGAAACTTTAGACACGGCTACAGCCCGAACTGCTGAACGGAATTACACCAAATTTGGCAAAGAGGTAGTTCTTGGTTCAGAAAGAACCCTTTTGTTAAATGGTGTAAATCCGTTCAGTAGTTGCTGAGAAAATCAAAAGTAAAAAGATAGTGATATCTATGGCCGCGTCGGATTCGCGCACCCTCCCGATCACGAGCTGCATGCTAATTGGCTGTCAACACTCCAAATCAGGAAGTGTTGGCAGCCATTTTGTCCCTCGGTAGAACCGAGGGACAGAAACAAGTGCGCAAAGCGCACAAAGGGAGCAGGGTAGAAACACCCTCACCCCTAGGTTTGCTCAGGGGGTCCCACAAGGACCCCCTGGGCAAAAAAAAAAAAATTTAAAAAAAAAATCGGCAGGATGCGCTCAGGGTGCGCGAATCCTGCTGAAAAAAAAATCGAAGCGCGGTCTCCCGCGCTCGATTGTATTTGCCCCCGGGTGGCCCAAGTCCCGGGGGCATGGTGAGGGGGTTAATTTTATGTGTGGGGGCCTCAAAGGGCCCCCAAGCCCGGGGACCGCCACCCCCGGGGCTTTATTGAAAAATGGTGCGGGAGGGCTCTTCTGCCCTCCCGCAGCCCCGGGGACCGCCACCCCCGGGCTTCTTTTTTAATTTAAATAAGGTGTGTGGGGGCTCCAGCCCCCACATGCCCCGGGGACCACCACCTCCCCGGGGCACTTATAAAATAAATGTGGGGTCCATTACGGACCCCCAGAGCCCCGGGGACCACCACCTCCCCGGGGCTGTGCAATTTATGGGAGGGGGGCCGCGCGGCCCCCCTCCTGGAGCCTGTGGTGGCCCTGGGGACCGCCAACCCCCAGGGCCGGCTCCTGCAGTGTCCCGGGGTGCCTACCCCCGGGACACTGTAGTTTGCTATGGCAGGACGGGAGCCTCGCGGCTCCCGTCCTGCCATTGCAAACTGCTTTGGATATTGGAAGAGAGAGCAGGAAACCTGCTCTCTCTTCCAATATCCAAAGCTGATTGCTTTTCCACATGGGGAGCAGCATGTTAGCTGCTCCCCATGTGTGAAAGCACTGCCGGCTCCCGTAGGACACGGGGAGCCGGCGGGACTGTGGGGGTTTGGGGACCCCCCACAGTCCCCAACGAGAGGCCAGGCCCCGGGGGATGGGGTCCCCGGGGCCATAAGTGGCCACGGAGGGGGCCACGCAGCCCCCTCCCCAAAGGAAAAAAAAGGAAAACGATCGGGCCCGCAGGCCCCGCCCCCTTCTTTCACCACTCTGCAAACGCGCCCCTGGCGCGTTTGCAGAGGGGGAACGATCCCCTTGAATACTGGGGGTCCCTGGGGGCCAACTAGCCCACCAGGAACCTCCAGTATGCGCCAGGGGGCTGCCTTGCAGAGAGGTGTACAGAGGCCACGCCCCTTTTACACCTCTCTGCAACGCAGCTCTGTGGCGCTTTTGGAGGTATATGGTGGGCTAGTTGGACTCCGGGGACCCTCGGGATTCAAGGGAACTTAATCCCCCAACTTAAAAACGCGCCACGGGCGTGTTTGCACAGTGGTGAAGGGAGGGCGGGGCTTCAGGTGACATGTGTGCAAACAGGCCCCGTGGCGCGTTTTAAGATGGGGAATTAAATCCCTTCAATCCTGAGGGTCCTGAGGCCAACTAGCCCAACAGGTACATCCAGAAAGCGCCACAGAGCTGCGTTGCAGAGAGGTGTAAAAGGGGTGTGGCCTCTCTACACGTCTCTGCAACGCAGCCCCTGGCGCATATTGGAGGTTCCTGGTGGGCTAGTTGGCCCCTAGGGACCCTCAGGATTCAAGGGGACTTAATCCCCCAACTTAAAACGCGCCACGGGGCGCGTTTGCACAGATGTCACCTCAGGCCCCGCCCCCTTCCTTCACCATTGTGCAAATATTCTTCTAAAATCATCCGAAATACGAATTCCGATTTACTCACCTGTTATAAGGAGAGACCTCAGTGCTGTATCTTTCAGCCCAGTACTGGTCCTGAAAAGTAATTTTAACCGTACTTACCAGTAACTTGAATTTCCTTCCATAGGATATCATTGCCTGCTTTTTGCTGAAAAAGTTTCTAAGTGTTGATTTTTGAAACATACAAATATTCCTCTAAAATCAGCCGAAATACGAATTCCGATTTACTCACCTGTTATAAGGAGAGACCTCAGTGCTGTATCTTTCAGCCCAGTACTGGTCCTGAAAAGTAATTTTAACCGTACTTACCAGTAACTTGAATTTCCTTCCATAGGATATCATTGCCTGCTTTTTGCTGAAAAAGTTTCTAAGTGTTGATTTTTGAAACATACAAATATTCCTCTAAAATCAGCCGAAATACGAATTCCGATTTACTCACCTGTTATCAGGAGAGACCTCAGTGCTGTATCTTTCAGCCCAGTACTGGTCCTGAAAAGTAATTTTAACCGTACTTACTAGTAACTTGAATTTCCTTGCATAGGATATCATTGCCTGCTTTTTGCTGAAAAAGTTTCTAAGTGTTGATTTTTGAAACATACAAATATTCCTCTAAAATCAGCCGAAATACGAATTCTGATTTACTCACCTGTTATCAGGAGAGACCTCAGTGCTGTATCTTTCAGCCCAGTACTGGTCCTGAAAAGTAATTTTAACCGTACTTACCAGTAAGTTGAATTTCCTTCCATAGGCTAACATTGACTGGTTTCACTTGGAAATTCTTCTAATTGTGGAGTTTTGGAACTTTAAAATATTCCTCTAAAATCAGCCGAAATACGAATTCCGATTTACTCACCTGTTATCAGGAGAGAACCCAGTGCTGCATCTTTAGCCCAGCACTGACCCTGAAAAGTAATTTTAACCGTACTTACCAGTAACTTATATTTTCTTCCATAGGAATCCATTGTCTGGTTTTCAGCAAAAAAGTTTCAAAGTGTTGATTTTTACAAACTACAAATATTCCTTAAAAATCGCCTGTATGAGTTAAACGCATTCTTTCAACTGTTTACAGGAGATGCACCAGTGCTGGATCCAGGATCCAACACTGAGTAAGAAAAAGTAACGATAACAGTTTTTACCTGCTAAGTGAATTTCCTTCCATAGGATAACATTGGTGACTATATGAGAAAAAGTTTCTAAGTGTCAACTTTTAAAATACAATAATATTCCTTAAAAATCAGTACTGTAACCAAAACGCTTTTACTCAACTGTTTACAGGAGATGTCCCAGGACTGAATCTAGGATCCAGTCCTGTGGTTAGAAAAGTAATCCATAAAGTAACTAATTGCATTTAACTAGAAATTCACATTGAGCTGAATGTTGCATTGTGTTTGAAAATGTGTTGCCCATTGCAACAACTGTAACTACTGTACTTAAAAGTCTATTGCCTATGTGCAAAGTATTTAAACTAAAGTAATTCATTCTGAGAAAGTATTTTTGTAATGTAATGTATAATGTAATTACAATGTAATTTAAAAATAAAATATTTTAAAAAAATTGTTTCTAAAAATTTGGAAATCAGTATGAAAAAATTTATATAACAATTAATACATTTAAAAATTGTCATTTACAAAACCTTTGAAATTCACTGAAAAAACCGTAGGTTTCAGACATGTTATAGTTACAAATTAGCATTTAAAAAACCTTTGAAATTCACTGAAAAACCATAGGTTTCAGGGACGTTATAGTTACAAATTAGCATTTAAAAAACCTTTGAAATTCACTGAAAAACCATATGTTTTAGGGACAGTTATAGTTAGTTGGACATTGCACTCAGTACAAAACCCGTGAAATTCCCCGTTATAGTTAGTCCAGCTAACTATAACTCGCGCCCGCAATGCACTGCTGATGACGTCACATATTACATCACTCATGACATGGTCAGTGACATCACTGATGACATCACTGATGACATCTCAAATGACATCACTGATGACATCATCCACATGATAATCTGATGCACCTCCTCACACCCCAATATAACCTTTGATACACCCACTCTAAATTACAGACTGCCATTCGCAAAACCATAGACACTCCAACACCAATAACTACATACCCACTCACTGATTCTTAGGTCTACGCACACATCCACTCACTCACCCGTACAGTCACTCATACTTACGGTCACTCAGTACTAGGACTATCATATGCACTCATACTCCTATATAGACACTCAAACACTGCCACTCATCCATAGAGGTACTCACACACCTAGTCAGTCATGCAAATAATTAAACACACTACCATTTACTCACCTATACAGTTATACACACACCAGCTCACTTACTCATACAAATAGTAGCACATTCTTACGCTCTTATACAATCACTGATACAAGCACACACTCATCCATACAGCCACTATCACAATCACTCACTCTGCTTATAGCTATTTATATACTCCAACACACATATATACTGCCTTTCACATATGTAGTTACTCACACATGTACCACTGGGACATACATTCACTCACTAACACACTCTTACACACACTTACCCACCCATACAGTCTATCACAGATGCACTCTTGAAACCATCCACCCAGTGAATCACCCACTCACACATCTATGCACAGAGTTGCACACACCCCTCCCACACAAACACTCAGGACCCATACAGATACTCAGACAAGCATTCAATAACTCATATAGACACTCATGTAGCTATTCACAAACACATGCAGCCACTTACACAGCAACAGACAGACGGATACAGACATTCACCCAGTTTAGTCACTAACCCATGCATTCAGTAAGATACGTTAAATCACTCACTTATAGAGTCAGTCACGCACCTACTAAATCATCCATACAGACACTTACACACCTACTCATTCTTCAATACGTCTTTTCCTATATATATTAAAAATATTTAAACTTTACAGAAACACACAGTCACTGGATGATGTCATCAGTGATGTCATTTGAGATGTCATCAGTGATGTCATCAGTGATGTCACTGACCATGTCATGAGTGATGTAATATGTGACGTCATCAGCAGTGCATTGCGGGCGCGAGTTATAGTTAGCTGGACTAACTATAACGGGGGAATTTCACGGGTTTTGTACGAGTGCAATGTCCAACTAACTATAACTGTCCCTAAAACCTATGGTTTTTTCAGTGAATATATATATACAAAGAACTTAGACGCGCCAATTCTATAATTCTATAAAGGAAAGCACTCGCAAGGTATCCGGTGTACAAAGTGCTTTATTCTGCAGACCCCCTACCCCCTGACAGACGCGTTTCGCCTTGCGGCTTTGTCAATGTCAGGTATACTGTGCAACAATTCGACATTTCAAGACGTGACGCCTCACGTGACAATAGTAGATAACAATGATGGACTGCAGTATCTCAGATTTATCGCGGCCATCTTTAAACATGTTTAGTAAAATACAATTCAGTGAAATATCGAATAAAACTAAATAAAGTGCCAGTGCAAACGTGAATTAAAAACATTTAGTTGGGAAAATAGACCAATGTTCTAAATTAGGTGTATGTTTATCATTAAAACAAGACATCTCTGTATAAAATAAAACACGTATCATGTGTATAAAATTCATTTCATAATATTGGTCTTAGTAAATCACATCAATTTAATCTCCCAATTTGTACTATTTAGCCCTGTATGGGCTAGCGTATACATTGCTAAGAGAAATATTTCAAAGAATGATTATGATGATGTTTAATTCATATAAGCGGACAGTTGTTCCTAAGTTCAACTAGTAATAGATGTCTATTCATTTGTACGGCAGCCTACTATAAATGTACCCACAGTTCTTCATCATTATTCAAACCTAACGGGGCCTTAGTCTGGAGGTCGATGATATATTTTGACTCTAATATTCTTAGTTGTTTTACTCTGTCTCCTCCTCGTTCTTTCCTGTCAACCTGATCTAGACAGTAAAATTTCAAAAGGTCCCGATTGCTTTGATGGTCCTTCTCGAAGTGTCGCGCTACAGGATATGTCTTATCTTTGCTTGCTATTGCGCGCATATGTTCGAGAACATGTTTTTTAGTTGGGTGAATGGTGCTACCAATGTATCGCTTGGAGCACGGACACTCCAAGCAGTACACTGTAAAGTCAGAATTACAGTTCAGGAACTTAGTTATCTGCCTGATGGGTCTAGGATCTCCTGGTCTTCCTCTGAAATTGGTCATCTTGCTACTATATTTACAGGCTTTGCAGCGAAGGCAAGGATAAAAGCCTTTTACACTCATCCTATTAGGAACCTTGGGCGAGGCATCAAAGTGACTATGAACCAAATGGTCACCAAGCGATTGGCAGCGTTTATATGTAATAGGAGGGCGTTCAGGAAGATGGTTCTTAAGAATACTGTCAGTTTTTAAGATATGCCAATTTTTATTAAAAATATGTACCAATCTGCCCGACTGGGCACTAAAATTAGTGATCATTCTGGCAGGTCCCTCTTTTCATTAGGATCTTTAATCTTGGCTATCAACAGTTGTCTCCTATCTATCTTGCCTACTCTTTCCGCAGCTCCCTTAAGAATGTTATTGGAATAGCCTCTCTCTTTGAATCTCACAACAGCCTCTTCCTCCACTATTCTAAAATCTCCCTCGTCTGAGCAATTACGTTTCATGCGAAGGAGTTCACCAAAGGGAATATTTCGCAAGAGGCTTTTGGGATGATGGCTAGCTGCGTGCAACATGGCATTTCCTGCTGTAGGTTTTCTATATAGTAGTGTCTGCAGAGTATTATTGGCAACAAAGACTTCCAAGTCCAAATAGCTTACTGATTTCTTGCTTATATGGCTTGTGAATCTCAGATTCAACTCGTTGTTGTTCAGCGAGGCGACATACTCCTCAGCCGAGGCGCGGTCACCACGCCAAACAACAAAGAGATCGTCTATATATCTCGCCCATGGCATAATCCTGTCCATCCAATGGTCATGGAGTTCCCCTCATGCCACGTGCTTCTCCCACCAGCCAATGAAAAGATTCGCGTAGCTGGGGGCGAAGCACGTGCCCATGGCGGTCCTGCGTAGTTGTCTATATAGTTTACCTGCAAACAGAAAAATATTGTTATTCAGACAAAATCTGATCATACACAAAAGCATCTCATTGTGCTTATGAAATTTTAAAGCTCTTTTGTTGAGAAACCATTTAACAGCCGATACGCCGTCTTGATGATTTCTACAAGTATATAAACTCGTAATGTCTAGTGTTATTAAAAGCATATCTGTTTCCCAGACTATATTTTCCATCAATCTCAAGAAATCTTGAGTGTCTCTTACATATGATGACATATATATATATATCCGTATAGTTAAACAGTCCCAGATGCATCTCTTGACATCGAAAAGGGCACGGACTCCAAAGTTGTGTGCAGATATTAAATTTATTCAAACAAACATGTAGATATGACGCGTTTCGGCCACGGCAAGTGGTCTTGATCACATATAGCGCGCGCTGTGATTTAAATTCAAATAAATAGACAACATAAAACACCACGTGATTGACATTAACCATGGCCATAGAAAACAGACTGCCCAAATTTGCTCATCTTTTTATTTTTATTTTTTTATTTTTATTAAACAGCAACATTATTACATACAATTAATACTTGAGGAAAAAAATAATCAATTACAAAATACCCAAGAGTCAAAAAAGAACCATCAGATCATTTAAGGCAGTGACAAAACAATACTTCACTGAAAAGAAAATTAATTATTATTTTCAAACCTAGCAGCACATAAAAGGGAAATTACAGAGCTATCAATTTGTTATAGATCAGAAAATCACCTAACAGCCATATCCTCCTTCCATCTATAAATAGGAGCCCAAATACGCCTACCCAGCGTTCTCCCTCTCTTACCCTTTCTTTCATAAATCCCTTTTTCAAGATTATAGGAAGCTAGAAGCCTGGCAAGCCATTGCTGAAACGTTGGTGCTGCTTGATCCAGCCAGGCAGAGGCTATACAAATCCGCAACATGGCCATAGCTAGAAAGAGGAAGTAATAAAATGAATCTTGTACTTCGTTACTATCGATCCCTAAGAGCATTAAATCAGGGGTAAGCAGAACTTTCAAATCCAAAGTTTGATCCAAGAATTTTTCAATTGCTCGCCTCAAGGTATCTAATCGAGGGCAGGTTGAAAACATATGGATTATATCAGCATCCAAGCTATCACACCGGGGACATCTGATTCCTTCCCGTCCACCCCACTGAGCAATCCTTGCAGGAGTATAGTACAGTGAAAAAATTGTTTTGAAGTGCTGCGCTTGGAGCCCCGCAGAGCACAGAATAGTCTGTCCCAGTTCTAGGGAGTCAAGGAATTTATTTTCATCTATTTCCAGTTTATCTGCCCATTTCTTCCCATGTTTATCCAGGTCATCCAACTTAAGTAACAATAGTTCTGCATATATTCTCTTAATGGTACAGTTCTCATTATCTCTTATAACATCAATAATTTTAACTTTCTTAAAGCCGTTCAACCCGCCCTTTTTCCCAACAAGAAAACTACGTATCTGTAGGTATTTAAAAAAAATTCTCCTTTCAATACCAAATTTATCCTGTATTTCACAGAATGAACGAATTCCTTCCTGGCCTAAAAGATCCCCTATTTTCCGAAGCCCACACCCCTCCCAAGCTAACATTGTTGCATCAGCGAAAATCTCTTGACATCGAAAAGGGCACGGACTCCAAAGTTGTGTGCAAATATTAAATTTATTCAAACAAACATGTAGATATGACGCGTTTCGGCCACGGCAAGTGGCCTTGATCACATATAGCGCGCGCTGTGATTTAAATTCAAATAAATAGACAACATAAAACACCACATGATTGACATTAACCATAGCCATAGAAAACAGACTGCCCACATTTGCTCATCTATTGCGTTTTTTTGTCAGTTGTTAATAAAGACAGACTGTTCATATTTCCTGTTATAACCAATATTAAATAGTAAAGAGAAGGTATATGACAGTTACTCCAATTAAACACGATGATTGTGAGACCAAATAGCACTATACTGAAAGCATGAATGCCTTATTTCAACTGTGTGCTAATTAGGACATTCAATTTGATCAAGAGTAAAATAGCATCAAGGTGGTTTCAAGGTAGTATTATTGCTATAAATAATGTAGTATATTCAGTTATACATTGATGAGCAGTAAAAAGCATATACATGGATAAAGCATTCTAAAAAGGTTCTATATAGTAGATAACTGAGAGCAGTTGTATAAATAACAGTATAAATACATGAATAGGGGCTACAAACATCAAGTCTCAAATATTAAAAATTAATAATTAAAGTGCTAATTAGGAAAAAGTGCCAGAAATTGACAAAGTGCTATGTACATAGTAGTGTAAATTCATACAAAAACATGGGAGGGAAGGCTCTTCTTAATTGTATTCAATGCTAGGGCTTTACAGAACTCTATACTAGCTGGTTAAAGCCACTCCCTTACAGCGATATTGCACCTAGATGTCTAAAAATCACATTAGCTACGATAATGATTTTCAAGTAAAGTGAAGGTAACTCCTACATTATGATGATTGTAAAAATTCATAAAAAATTGTGTAGGTCCTCACTGTTATCAAGGCCATTAGGTGATTTAGAATCCAATTCCAAAATGAACTTGGTTTCCAAATGGCGAAGCATCTTTTCCCTATTGCCTCCTCTTCTCATGGGCGGCACAGCTCCTATTACAAAATATTTCAGACACCTAAGATCATTATTGTGTTCCAGTTTGAAGTGCCTAGCCACTGGGTATGTGGGGTCTGAGTTGACTATTGCCCTTAGGTGTTGCAGTATTCTTAAATGTACCTGTAGCTTAGTGCTGCCAACATAATGGAGTCCACAGGTGCATTCAAGGACGTATATCGCGAACTCCGTTCTGCAGTGAAACACGCCCTTCAGTGCTATTGATCTGGGACTAAAAGCAGACACATAGTCAAATGTATTGACCCCAAAACAGCAGGCTCTACATGAGCTACATTTATAGAAGCCATTTTTAAGAGAGAGCCAATTAGTTTTGGAGTTCCTGGATGCTACCTCTGGACTGCTCTTAACTAACGCACTTTTCATAGATGGTGCCCGTCTAAAAGTTAATGTGGGTTTTAGTGGTAGACGCTGGCCCAGGATTCCATCAGTCATAACTATTGAATGTGGATCTTGTGGCACGTGCAGATGGGCCAAACATGATACCAAGGAATTTACCGGTTTTGACAAAAAGAAATACAATATAAGACATAACATCAATTGCAACACTAAATTTGTAGTGTACATTATTGAATGCACTTGTAAAGGACAGTACGTGGGCAGCACCATCAGACCTCTCAAAGATAGGATTGGGGAACATGCGAGAGCACTACACCAACAAGATGTCAGATATCCCATGGCACTTCACACCGCCTCTTGCCCGTCCCAAGGCCCGCAGAAACGTTTTTCTTTCTATGGTATCGACGTGGTAGAACCGAGTCCACGTGGTGGAAACAGAGAACTCAAACTCAGACGTACGGAGGCTACATGGATCATGCGCCTTCAAACTGTGGAACACGGCCTAAACAGCGATCACGAAATGCAGCACTTTTTGGGTGATTAACATACTGTAAGAATCCGATTTCACATACTGAAACGGATTATGTGAAGACAGGTGTGCTTGGTTTACCCAAAACACGTGCCATAACTGTGAATTCTTGGCTTAACTGATTTGTCAATGATTTGTGATTGAATATGAATCTCCCACCATTCGTATGAATCCGCCTTCACACATTGAATTGCCTATGTTTTACCTACAACACATGCCACAACTGTAAACTCGTCGCCAAACTGATCTGGTAATTACTTGTTTTTAATAAGATTAACCTACCTTCCATATGAGGCACACAGTTACCATGCTCTCTCAGATTTTGAAGTATATTTGCAAGGATTTCAAGTTTTAAATCTTTACTGTTCCACTGTATAATCGCATTGAATTTTTTTGCAGGTACCATCCCACACACACAATGTCTCTAGATCCCCATCTGAAACACTGGAGCCTTGTTATTTTCTAACGCTACAATCAAGCTTGAATTACCAAACTATGGATACATCCACATTACTTTTACTTGTAGTGTGGACATTATTTGCACTGTAACTGATTTGAGTTCGTAATGTTCACCGTAACTTACTTCGGCTTGCGTCTCCTGCTTAAACTTTCATGCACGCTACGCAACACAAACCAGATTTCCGGATAGCTTCTCTTCGGTACAGCTACCCATTTTAACATGAACATGTTGTTCCCGTTATCCATCTCTCTCTTTTCAACCTCTGATATAATCATAACATTGACTCTTCCATAATTAAGAGTCATATTTCAAATACAACGCCCTCCACTTCACTATGCATATTCTTCGCTAGACTACCGAATTGGCAGTCTCCTTTCCAGTATAGCGCCCTCCACTTTATTAAGCACTTTCTCCGTAAGGCTGCTCTATACATCATAATTTTGCCTTCAGATAGACGCCCGGGAGCCACGCGCTCCAGCCTATCAACATGCCCCTAATTTTTACACCTCGCAATACTGATCGCCACTAGTAAAGCTTTCCCTTCAAAAAGACACCTTGGGCTACGCGCTCTAGTCTTACGACGTGGGGTGACGGTATAAATAGTCACTTCCGGGTTATTCGTGTATCCACATCCGGAACGGAGAACCCCAGCCGATGCCGCCGCCACGCTCAGCGCACTAGCTGTAGGTAAGGAAGCTTCTAGTGCCCTGTTACTTCGCCACTATAACCATTACAGTATTCACTGAATTTTTTCTATTAAAATCACACCTTAACGAGGGAATGATCTGTTTTACAGATCGTCAATTGCACCAAGCGGTTCACTCACCATCCCCTGCTTTAGCGGCACGGCCCCAGTCATGATCACCATAATTTACGTAAGATCCTGGCGCCAGCTACTTACTCTTTTTCATTATTATTATCACGCTACACTGCATTCGCTTAGTCGCCGCTACTCAATCTTTTACTAACTCTACTCATCCATTTAGGTGACGGTTTTGTATACTTACCATTTAGAAACTTACGGATCTACGAATTATTTTCCCTTTTGGGCAGCTGAGTCGGAATTATCAACGGCTGAGTGGTAAGGGCTCTTGTCATACTCCTTACAACCATACTATGGTATTATTCTGCCTCCCTGATTTAAAATCATGTAGGTTCCCCTAACTAGGGCTCTTTTTATTACATTGTAACTTTAGATCTTGAAGAATCGCATGATAACCATAATTTAGGTAAGATCCGGGCGCCAACCACTTACTCGTTTTTACTGTTGTCTAGCTACATTGCACTCACTTGGACGCCGCTACCCGATCTTTTACTGATTCACCTCATTATCCATTCAGGTGATTTTTATTGATACTCACCATTTAGAAACTTACGGATCTACGAATAACTTTCGATATTGGACAGCCGGGTCGGAATTAACACCTGCGGAGTGGTGAGGACTTTTGTCATATTTCTTATAATCACACTTTGATATTGCTTTACCTCCATGCTTCACTCTCATGCAAGTTCCCCTAACTAGGGTTCTTTTGATTATCTTGTTACTTTAGATCTTTAGAATCAACCTACACGAAGTACAGGTAGCTTTTCCATTCACAACTACACAATGTACAACAAATAATTATTTATTATATTGTTCAGCGCTGTACCTCCCTCATTTTATTCCTTGAAACAATTTCTCACCAATGAAACGGGTTATATGGTCCTCACATTATTAAATGATAGGCACTTCACTTTTCAATGTCAAAGATTGCCGTTACTTGTTTGTTTGCACTTTCGGTCATTAAAATGACCATTTTGTCACTTACGGTTATATATCTCGTTTAGGGTTTCCACGCTTAAGGTGACGTGTTTTCACCCAAATTGAGGAGGAGCTCAATCTCTCCCCATGTTTGTAACATACTGTAACACTCTGCCTTTACACTACCTATTGTATCATTCCCAGCCCTGAAGAAGTCACGGGACACTATCCCATTGTGACGAAACACGTGTTGGCTGGTTGCTTTTTGTTGTACCAAAGAATTAAAGACAAAGAACAGATTCACTCGAACTATATTGACTTTTCTTTTTGAGCACACTGGATAAGATGAACTGTCATCTAAGAATTGTAACGTGTGCACAGGACTTTTGTTCATAACTTTGTGAAGGATCTTTTTCCAACACACATTCAGGCGTTAGAGGGTATTTCCCTGAGCCTGTCTGCACCGTTTATACTAGACATTTAGCACACTATACGCATAATCAGCAGAGCGCCACACTTCCTAGCTCACCAAAACCCCACTATCACATAACTATTGGCCATTGGTTGTTAATGATAGATCTTATTTGCCTTTCCTGTCGACTGTATGTAGTTATGAGTCTGGTCTCTATCTCCTCATCATCATGTGCCGTGGCCAAATCTCATGTGCAGTCTTTGCTATTTGGTTTCTGTGACAGCATAATCTCTAGTGATTTCATTCGCTTTAGCTAGAGCATGTTCAATGGTTTGAATGTCGTAATCCCTTCCATAGAATCTCTTTTTAGTTTCTTGTTGGCAACGCAATAAATCGTGGTCAATACTGCAAATCTTACGCAGCCTTAAGAACTCTCCTTAGGGGATACTTTTTATAAGATGTTTAGGATGAAAACTGGAAGCATGCAGTGTAGAGTTTCCTGCAGTGCTTTTACCTTTCATGGTCGATTCCAATTTGCTATCAACAACATAAATATGTACATCTAAAAAATCAATAGCATATGTTGTTATCGTTCAGCAGGTCATCCAATGTTCGTAGTGTAGTTACATTAAAATACTTGCAGATTAGCGCCATTCCATTTACCAGTAGGTGTTTTGTGTACTTGATCATCTTTAGGTTTTTGATGGCAAAGTATTTTGTTCATTTCAACTTCCTGATTAATTGGCAAAAATCGATTCTTCTTTGAGCATAATTGAAATTACTTTCCGGACAGAATTTTAAGCCTAAGGATAATAGTTGTAACTCAGCTAGGTTCAACTCCGATGTTTGACAAGTTAATAAAAGTATTATCTGTTGCCTTTACTTTTTCCTCCATCTGTTGTTGGATTGTTTTTTGCTTTTTCATTTATTGCATTTCCTAATAGCGCGCCCTCTCTGGTTTCTCCTTTGTCTTGTGATTGTTGGAGATTCCGCTGCCTCAGGGTTTGACGGTGGTCCCGCGTAAAAAATCAAATTCTTCCACCAGGGTTAGTTTACCTAAATCCACTCCCTTATTGTTAAATACCCTGTGGCCGCCCTCCGAGTCCATTTCACTTTGGACTGAACTTAGATCAGATGCAGACGCAGTCAGAGGCTCACTTTCTTGGTTGTCAATTCTTGCAGTTTGTCCCGCTAGGTTAGAATTGGTAAGGTGTTTTCGCTTAATAAAATCATATTTCCTCGAAAAAGTAAAGATTTGGCCTGTTTCATAGTCCATTTTGTCTGGCAAATTTGAAAGCTTTTCTTGTTTTAATGAATTCTTCTTGTTTCTTAAGTCTGTTCCTAATTTCACTTTTACTTTTTAGGATTAAGTCCTTTAAATCAGATTTGTCAAGTTCAATATTGATGTTGTCAATTTCCTTTAGAATGACTTCACGGTCACTTTGCGCATATTTAATAAGAATCTGGACCAATAGCATGGATGCATCAAGATTACTTTCAGCCCATTCTTTGAGCATATTTGGATTCGGATTTTCGAAACTGGGGGCTATCATTATACATAGACCAGGTGATATGCGACCCAGTTCTTGGTATTTCTGCAGGGACTTCTGCTCCCACCATTTTGTCATTTCGTTTTTCATATGTTTTTCTAGGGTCTACAACATTAGTTTGACATCCCTATCCATAGAAGGATTTTAAGGTCCTTTGGTTCGCCTATTATCGATGGCTGTAGGCAGATTGTCAAAAAGTTCCTGTGCAGCTGCTTCCCTCTCTCGCAGCGACATCTGACATGTTTATTCTGTTGCCGATACTGCCGTATGCGCCACGAGTGAGGAACTGTGTACTCCTAAATCGTGCGTAACGGTTTGCACACCTCCCCACCCGCATATCGATGTAGCAAAAGGCATACTGTCAGTGTTGCTTAGTTCCATTTGTCCTCCGACTCGTGTTGCTCTGCTATTACTGTGTGGCAAAACCAAATTCCTTCTACAGGGGGTAACTGCGGCAATTCTCCTCACAGAGATTGCGAAGAGCACATGTAGCTGAAAGCCGATGGACCTGCTTGCGGGGAGTGGGTCCGTATAGCGGAAGCAGCCATCTTCCGAGAATCTTAATCGTTAAACAGTCCCAGATGCATCTCTTGGCATCAAAAAGGGTACGGAATCCAAAGTTGTGTGCTGATATTAAATGTATTCAAACAAACATGTAGATATGATGCGTTTCGGCCACGGCAAGTGTCCTTGATCACATATAGCGTGCACTGCGATTTAAAATCAAATAAATAGACAACATAAAACACCATGTGATTGATGTTTTACATATATATATAGATATGGATAGATATGTGTGTATATATATATATATATATACATATATATATATATATATATATTTATATATATATATATAGTTATATTCACTAAAAAAGCCAAAGGTTACAGGGACGTTATAGTTAGGCTGACATTTCACTCATACACAACCAGAGAAATTCAGCTGTTATAGTTACCTGAGTTAACTATAACTTGCGCACCCGCAATGCACTGCTTATGACCTCACATCAGTGATGTCACTTACCATGTCATGAGTGATGTAAGATGTGAGGTTATAAGCAGTGCATTACAGGGGTGCGAGTTATAGTTAGCTCAGCTAACTATAACTGCTGAATTTCTCTGGTTGTGAAGGAGTGAATCTGGAGCCTAACTATAACGTCCCTGTAACCTTTGTTTTTTTCTGTGAATTTCTATGGTGTTTTCAAAATCTATTTCCTAACTATAACGTCCCAGTAATCCTTCATTTTTTTCAGTGAATTTCTAAGGGTTTTTAACAGGTAACAGGAGGGCTTCTTGGCCTCCAAGGTCCTTCAGCATACAAGGGGACTTCATCCCCCAACCAGTATGGCACTAACTGGTGCATTTGCAGAGTGATGGCGAAAGAGGGTGTAGCCTACCACAACCTCTCAGCAATCCCGCTGTGTGGGTCTTACTGGAGGTAACACGAGGGGTAGTTGGTCCCCAAGGACCATCTGGAGCTAAAGGGACTTCAATCTCTCAACCAGCAGTGTGCCAGGAGGTGTGTTTGCAGAGTGGTGGAGAAAGGGGGCGTGGCCTCTGAAGACCTCTCAGCAATCCTGCTGTGTGGGACTTACTGGAAGTAACAGGAGGGCTTGTTGGTCCGCAAGGACCCTCTGCAGCCAAGGGGACTTAATCCCCCAACCAGCAGTGTGCCAGAAGGACCGTTTGCAGAGTGGTGGAAAAAGGAGGCGGTGCCTCCAACGGCTTGCGGTCGTTTTAACAAAAAAATTATTCCTTTTTTTGGGGGGAGGGTGCTGCGTGGCCCCCCTCCCAGGCCGATTTTGGCCTCGGGGACATCATCCCTCAGGGCCCGCCCTTTAAAAAAAGCATTTTTAAGAAATTTAAAGGGAGGGGAGTCGAGCGATCCCCCCTCCTGGGCTGATTTTGGCTGAGGGGAATCCATCCCCTGGGGCCCGGCCTCACGTGCGGGTGCCCTGGTCCTACCCATGGCAACCACTTAGAAATGTTAGGGACCGCGGGGGAGCCTCAAGGCCCCTGCTGTCCCTGCCGGCTCCCCGCCTCCTTGCAGAGCCGGCATTGCTTTTACACATAGGGAGCTGCTAACATGCAACTACCTGTGCCCAAAAGCAATTGTGCTTCACTTTGAGCGAGCAAGCAAGAGCAAAATGCTCTTGCTTGCTTAAAGCGGGGCACAGTTTGCTATGGCTTCATTGGGAGTGGTAAAGCTCCCACCAAGCCTTCGCAAACAGCTGTGTCCCGGGGGTGGGCACCCCGGAACATAGCAGAAGCCAGCCCTGTGGGGTGGCGGTCCCCAGGGCCATCTTTGGCTCCAGGAGGGGGGTCGCACAACCCCCTCCTTTTTTTAGAATTTGCCCCAGGAAGGTGGTGGCCCCCGGCGCTGGGTGGGGTCCAAGAGGCCCCCAATTCAATAAGAAAAGAAGCCCCGGGGAGGTGGTGGTCCCTGGGGCTTTAGCTTTAATTGATGGGGGGGTCGCCTGGACCCCCCCAGCCCCGGGGACTGCCACCTTCCCAGGGCAAATTCTAAAAGAAAACCCTGGGGAGGTGGTGGTCCCCGGGGTTTTATTAACCCTTGGAGCTTGGCCCCATGCGCCCCCCCCCCTTTATTTTTCATATGTCCCCAAGACTTGGCCTACCCAGGGGCTTCTTTAAAAGAAGCACTGGATCTTGCTTTTTTTTTTCCATTTTGCCATGGGCCCACCCATGAATTTGTGGCAAACGTGAATAAAAAAAATGCTTTCAACCCCCGGCGGGATCCCGGTTGTGACCCCCCCCACTATATCTGGGGGGTCAGGGTATTCCTACCCTGCCCCCTTTTTTTATTTTTCGCATTTTTGGGGGACTCAGCTTCAAGCTGAGTCCCAAGATGGCTGCCAAGACTTCCTGGTTGAAGTGTTGACAGCCAATCTAATTCCAGTAGGATCCGCTAGTCCACTGCAAGGACTCGTGTCCCCAGACATCTATATTTTTAAAACTTTAATATCTCTAAAACTGCTGAACGGATTTACCCCAAATCACAAAAGCACACTTTCTGGACCAATATCTAGCTTTCTGCCAAATTTGTGAAATTCAGTTCAGCGGTTCAGGCTGTAGTCGTGTTTAAATTCCCTATGGGACAACCGGTTTTGGGACACCTTTTTTTCTCGGCTCCTGCTTCACGGATTACCGTAAAACTTTCAACACAGCAGCTGAACCAAAAAGGGGACTATTAAAACATTTCAAGAAAATTTGTCTAGCGGCGCCAAAGTTATTGGCAAAACAAAAAAGCTTTTCCTATGGAACCATGGTCCTAACTATAACTACCTACTGGCCACCCCAAGTAGGTAATGTGTGTCTATATGTGTAAATATATATGTGATGTGTGTGTGTTTGTTTATGTATATATTCACACATATTCATAAACCAGTTGTTCCTAGAGGCCCCTCTTGAGTGAGTTAGACACTAAATCTTCAAAATCTTTTCATATAGCTGCAATTTCTCAAGGCGTTACTAGAGATCCCTCTAAAGTCGAATGCAACTGCTTCAAAAAACCATCAGCAAGCTCTTTTGCTATTTTAAAGATTTCTGCATATTTTACATAGGAAAAACAATTTTACCCAAGTTGGTTTGTAATAATGAGTCAAAATGACAGATTTAAATATTTTTCTAAATTTTTATTGAAGTAAGTGACAACACCCTACTATGTGCAGGCACTTTGATTTATATTAGCGCCCACTTCCCTATACGGTAGTATCTGGTAGTAGGAAGCAAAATGGCAATGTAATTGGAGTAACACAACAGTTAAAGATATGATTAAAGGTTTTTTAATTCACATATATACACACATATAGTCATGCAGCTGCTGTATTTAATCAAGTCATTACTAGAAGTCTCTCTCAAGTCTTATACAATTGTTTGAAATGTCAGTCAGAAAGTCATAGGGAGTGGCTTCAACTGAGAACTTTTGCATTTACGCTCTTGCTAACCTAATGCCTTGTGCTCATGTTTTTTAAAGGATAAATAAATATACCAAAGATGGTTGATAGCGATGACTCAACATTGCACCTTACACCAAATTTCTTGAAAGTTATGGAAATAGTTGTTGACATCCTATTACATATAGGGACTAGCAGTAACTGGGGAAGTACAATTGACTAAAATGGTTTATTGAGGAACAATTTTTTAAGTGTGGGTATACCTGTGCAAGGGCAAAAAGCAGTCACTCAAGGTGAAAGTATCCAGTGGCTGAAATAGGCTGGCCCATTGACCCAGACTTTGTGCTGTGGTGGAAGGAGCATTATTTGAGTGACATTGAACAGATCCATGGCGAAAGAGTAATGATTGAGAGCCTCTCCCTATGCAGGAATGTTTGTAAGATTTGTTTTGGAGAACATGAAACTGGCCATAGCTAAAAATAAAATAAACTGATTCAATGCCTCTGTCCCGTCTGAATGCAGCTTGAAAGGGATTCATTCATGTGGTTGTTGCTCTTAAGAAAGAATTTCAAGGGATGCATCCTTAATAATCCCTTCACATTAACTAGTCTTGGTGTGTAGTCACACAAAAAGAACCATTATTTTCTTGAGTATTTACAGCTCTATCATTAATAAACCATTTAAAACCTACATTATAGAATTGGGGAGTGGGGTTACAGTATATTATAAAATAACTGCCCATGTTTCTTAAGGTTCTTTATGATCAGTTATTGAGACAATATTGGTTAAAGACTTTCAGTCAAAAATTCATGACATATTTTTATATGGTGGCTGAGTCTGGCCTGTGAGGCTGTCTCATTTATCAGCTCGCATTTCAAAGCATCTGCATTCAAGTACAGTACTCAAATTCTACATGCAATACCTGGTGGCTGCATTTGCTATTCTGATTAAATTCAAGTGCTACAACATCTCATAAGATGTGCATTGAAATGAACTACACAGTCGGGACACAGACTTTACATAAATATTAATCGACTTCCCTTTATAACTTGAATTAAAATCCCAGTCCTTTTAACAGGACTCTCTGATATTCTGAAGTTGGATCTCGTTCTGGACACACTGAATTAATGTTTTCATATAACTTAAGCCATCATAGAATTTCAAAGTTTAAGAAGAACTGCTGGCAATGCGGCATAGGGACTCTACTTACAATAGGCGGACTATATTTTTAATCCCTTGCAACACCTAGCACCTTATAGAAGCAACATTTTACAAAAAATAAACAGAACCGACTAAATATGTTTAATCTTTCTTCACTTTATAATCGGGGTCAGACTGGGACAGCAAATAGGCCCGCACCAAAATGAAAGTTGCCCCTATTACTGAATTAGGTAGCTTAAAAAGTGGCCCATGTTTGCAAATTGGGGCTGTTCAAAACTTGCAGAGATACGCTGTATAAGTGCTTTGCAAAGTATAGAAGACTGCATGGATTTGAGCTTGCTGCAGGCAATATTTGTTTTAATATCAGGGAAACCAACAGCAAAAACTGGCCCAGCAGACCATAAAACAGAGCCACAAACATACTAAAACCCAGTCCACACACTGAGTTGTCAGATCCGCCCATCAGGCTCTGGCTGATTGTCCTATAGGCTAGTCAGTCCCTGGGTATAATAAACAAGCATTGGCATACCCAATAGGTCTTGTCTATGAGAGCTATTCACTTTAGCAATGTTTTCTAGCCATGCTGTACAGCAGCGCAAATGCTCCGTAGTGTGGCTAAAACTAATTTAAGAAAGCGCTAATACACAGCCAGGGCTAGTGCTTTTTTTTTAAGCCTCAGAATGCTAGATGCATCATTGTCTTTTTTTAATTTTATTTTGTATTTTTATTAATTTTAGCCATGCTGCACAGCAGTCACACTTCTACACAGTTACGAACCATTGCCAAAGTCTGCAATGCCCATGCTGTACAGCATGAACAAAAGGCATTGGCAGAGCCAATAGTCTCAATGACAAGACCTATTGGCTTTGCCAATGCTTTAGTTCTTGGGACACACCCCTGTGATTAACAAATCAGTTAATCTTGTGCGTGAAAAAGTAAAAAAAAAAAAATGCATATGGCCAAAAAAATCCCATCACATAAAGAAAGCAATTGTGTCCATGTCTTAGTGAAAATATATTTGAAAGCTGATAACATCTATTATCACAATTAAAGCAGATAACATCTGTTGTCACAATAAACATTTATTTGAAAGGAAAAAAGGGCTTCTTTGTGTGTGACACAGTAAAATATAGATACAAACTGCAAGAGGTTCAACAAGGACAACAGGAAAGAAGAAAAAAATAAATATAGTACCTTAATCACAACATGATCAGCGGAAGAACAGCAATGCCACGGAAGCAATCAGTACTTGAACCATGCTCCCCAAAGAACAGGAATGGAAGTCCGCACTCGCTAGCCAATTAGAAGGCAGCAAATAAGAGTGGCAATGAGGCCAACGAATGTTAAGCAATAGGCTGGCTACAAGCCCCTTGTGGTATAAAATATTTCTCTCAAATAAGAGCGCATGCAGTGCATGCGCTGTTGCAGACGAGACCTAAAATTTGGGCATATACATCCTTTCAAATCATAGAAGCCAATGAATTCCCACCAGGAGTATATTTTATTCTGCTCAATATTTTTTTTCATTAGACGACTTTTAAAAACGGTAAGTGCATTCAAAGGAAACGTCAGGAAAAGGAAGACTGTAAATGTCAATTGTAAATTCTATTACACTAAACAACACTAAATGCTTGTGCTACTTTACGCTTTAAATGTTAATTGATTTTTAAAGAAAGTATTATGTCTGCTTGTATCCGTTTGTTAAGATGTTTCCTTTTATGAAATCCTGTTCTTGCTTTTTTTTTTTATTCGGCCTTTAAAAAAAGTTACTCTATTTTGATCCAAGATTAGATCTTGGCTTACATCGAGTCTGCGAGCCACATTTCCACAAAAAAGTAAGGGTTTGAGTTTAATCGCATTAACTCATCCAACTCAAAATGTGTCGGCCTTTGAAGCATGAAGGACAGATCTAAAGCACTTGTGTGAATAGGAGTATATTCGTTCCTGAGCAGAACAAAATGTAGACAGAAGTCTTCCATACAAAGGATTATTTGATGTTCCACAAAACCAGTGCAACAATAAATGTAAAATATTCAAGTGACTGAACTACACCGCAACGGTTCAAAAATGTCAATTATGAACCAATGGCAAAGAAATAGGGCACTTCTACCGCTAAAAAATGAACAGCGGGTCTACCGTATGAAGCACTTGTGCAATCACAAACAAGACCAACAGCATTCTGCTTTGCAACATTCACTGCATAAAGCCAGACTGCCCCACACGCTCTCAAGAACAAGCATTGGCAGAGACAAGCGTTTTAGGTGGCTTTTGGGGCATAGATATTTTATTGCGTGATGTAGACATTTTAGTTTACAGGACTTTGTGCTTATGTGAATGATTTCAGAGCACTCGTATGTAACTAGTCAGACCTGATACTAAGCAAGTTCCAATTCCTGCCTCATCTTTGCCAGGATGATTTAGAGGCCAGGAACCAACAAATCAAAAGTGAAAATCGAGCCAGAGCCGAGCCAAGGGTCCGACTTGGCGCTAAGAGACTGAGCACGAGCCGAGCCACCAACATATTTGGGATTTTAACTGTTCAACAAAAGTCCAATATACAAATGGTAAAGACTCTTCAAAATTCAGAATAGTGTGTTTTTATGTGTCCTATTTCCTTTAAGTATTTTAATATCAAATATTAAAAGAGATAGATTCTGATAACGAACTTAGGAAGATTCATACCTTCCCCCCTGCAGCCCTGATGACGATGCCATTAATGACCCAAGAGGCAAGTCAGTGTCCTGTGCCCCCTATACGTACCCTATTAAACCTCTATCTTTCCATGTACGAGAGAGATTTTTAGACAGCGCAGATTCTGAACTGATGTGTTACAAGGTGCTCTCATGTGATGATGATGAAGAAGGAGGCATTGTGAAAAAACACTAATTGTCTAGGATCACACCCTAGTGGTCAAGCGGCAGCCGGGATGGTATCACGTTGTGCAATTTAGCCACTACATTGCAATCTTTCACCTACTCAAGTTTATAAACAAAGCTTAATGTTTTATGTTTAATTTTTGAGGTGCTAAATCATTGTAAAATGTTAATTAAATACAGATATTATATGTTAAATCAGGTTGACACAAAAAGCCTTGATGGAAAAAAATGTAAAGTTAACTTAAGGAAACACTGGATTACCAACATCCCTATCTTTACAAAGGGACCAGTTTAATAGAGACAGAAGACCTCAGTGAATGTAATTACACATATTATTGTAACAAAAGGTCTGGTCGATGCAACCGAGTTACACATCTTCACATCAACTCAAGTGACACGTGCAGATAAGCTGCCAGAGACACGTTAATAGAGAGTTCTCTCCACAGCCTATATGACTGTGAGTAATTTTTGGTTCTTTTTGGCAATTATCCGCAAGCAATGGACTTTGTTTGATATCTGCACGTCAGGAAGGTTCAGTTATCGCTACATGTCTGTTGGATGGATCCTCTCTTCTCAATTCGAAGATATGCTACGATATGCTTTAATCTGTCCTCCTTTCTATTGAGGCACTTAGGCTCCTTGGTGCTTTTCAGTTAGCTTTGCAAGTGGTTTACTGACATCACTTCTAATTGGCTGCTTTATTGGTGACCTTGGAGTTTTTTGTCCTACGGGATCCTACCATCTGCTGCGTTGTTCATATTATTTCGCTATTGATCCTTCACACTCAAGCAAACCCCTTGAGCTACTGGGTCCACCTCTGGAGGTCGTAAAGATTCAGTTGCAAGCACTAACAAGCGCCCCAAAAAAAACCCGTCTTCTCCATCAAAATCACCTCTTCCTCTGACGTTAGAGGACATAATGGACGAACTACGCCACATTAGACCTTTCATGTCGGATACCAATGCCACTCTTCAAAGAATCGAAGAGAAATGGTCTGGACTTGAGTCAAGACTTTCAGATGTGGAACAAAAAATTAGTGATGCACAGGACGTTGTTGCCAGAGTCGATATCCTCACTAAAGAAGTTTCTCAACTTAAAAAGTCTACAGAGGACTTAGAAAATCGCAATAGGAGCAACAATTTACGCATTTATGGAATTCCGGAAGGTTCTGAAGGCTCGAACATGATCTCCTTTTTGAAGACTCAAGTCCTGCAGATTGTTGGTCTTCCGAAAACTCTGGACTTTAACATTCAAAGGGCACACAGGTTGGGTCCACAAAATGCATCTTCCTCATCAAAACCAAGAGGTATCCTTGCCTATTTCCTCCTTTACTCAGACCTCATAGCAATTCTTAATACTGCCAAGCAACACAAGCAGATGCTCTGGTCCGGTCACAAAGTCTTTTTCAGTCAAGATGTATCTAAGCCAACTGCCACTCGACGTAAGGAATTTCTCGACCTCAGACCATCTTTGAGATCCATGAATGCCCGCTATGGTCTTATACATCCGTACTTTTTCAAAGTGACTTATAAAAACAGAACTTTTTCTTTTGACGATCCGGCTGATCTTCGGAAATTCATCCATACTCATAAAGGAGAAGCTATGGAATTGAGCAAACCTAAATTGTTTTTATGTCTGTTCTCTTCCCCGTTTCTTAGGTCTTCTCTGTGTAGTTCCTGACGCTGATGTTCATACTCCTGTTCTCCGTACATCCCGTTATGTATGAGTTATTCCGTTCATTGTCTTCCCATTGTCTGGTAAGTTCCCTTCCATTCTGTTTAGTATGTTTACCATTTATTTTTCTCATCTTATTTCTTCTTTTCTCTTTTCCATTTGTAAATTTAACCTTTCTCGGTGTGTCCCCCTTTTTTGGAGTGGCCGTCTTGTTCTTTGCCCCCCCTCCCTCATTAATGTTTTTCCTGTTTTTGACCACCATGACTAAAGCCTCTCGGCTTTTCGTCATCTTTTCTATGTTAACTCTTTCTGTGCGACAATGCTCCCCTGTTCATTTCCTCCTCTGTTCCCTCCTCCTTTCCTTTCTCCCCCTCTCCTCTTTACGTCTCTTCGCTCCTGTCTCTACTGCATCTCATTTTTTCCATCTCATGCTTATGGTACGCCATTACTTTCCCCTTCTTTCATTCTTATGGTTACAGCAAGCTAGTTATTCTAATTTCCTTCCTCTTAGTTTCTTTCTCTTTTCTGCTCCTTATTCATTTTCACTTATCTCCTTGTTATCTATCTATGCTTTTTCAGATACTGGTATATCCTTCCTTTGATGGGTTTGTCACACCTTTTTTTCTACCTCTTCTTTAACTTTCTTTTACTTTCATGCTTATTTTTACTTAAAGTTTATTAATGAATGGTTTTTGTGTAATCTCATGGAATGTTAAAGGTATTCGCAATCCTGTTAAAAAACAGCGAGTTTTGTCTCACCTTGCAAAACAGAAATGTCATATAGCGCTATTACAAGAAACACACCCCAAGCTGCAAGATCTGTCTTCATTGCGCAAACAGTGGGTAGGAGAGGTTTTCAGCTCCCCTACAGTTAATAATAAGAATGGTGCTGTTATTTTGTTTCATAAGTCTTTAAATGTTCAGTTTCAAAATGAATTCCAAGATGCTAATGGTAGATGGTTGTCTTTGAATGCTAAAGTTAATGATAATCAACTCTCTTTTTGTAATGTTTATGGTCCTAATGGCATTGATTTAACTTTTTGGAATGATTTTTCTACTCTCCTCTCTTCTCATGCTGCAGATAATTTGATTGTGGGTGGTGATTGTAACCGACTTATGGACCCCTTTCTAGATCGGATATCTCAAACTAAATATATTCCTAACAAAATGCAGAAAACCTTTCACAAGGTTATCACCTCTAGAGGACTGGGTGATTCATGGAGAACCTCTCACTCTGACACTTTAGAATGCACAAGTTACTAACTTGTGTAACGATATATCTGTAAGAGACAGTAGTTAGTGATAGATTCCTTACCTTAGAATATCCCCAGGCGTCAGGCTGGATCCGGAAAGTTTTGCGTAGCAGTACCCTTGCGCGTCGGTAGGCGGCGTCGTGCGGCTCCGCGTCCGTCGTCGGCGTCGTGATCGCCGGGATGACGTCGCGGGCAGTACTTAGACGCCGCCCCTGCGCGCTGACGTCAGTTCTTCTTTTTCCGCGCCAGTAAGCGCAGATCCGGGAAGAGCAGTGCCCTGGTCAATTTTTGACCATACTTTTACCTTTCCCTGTTCATAGATCTCACTCCTGCATAGACTACATTTTTCTCACTCAACATGCTCTTCAATTTATGACTAATGCAGAGATTGGCTCCATCCTTATTTCAGACCACGCCACTGTAATTTTAGATATGGAATATCCTTCACCTTCTCCTACATCCCGTCGTTGGTGTTTTAACAACTCCCTTCTCTTGGACTCCCAATTTGCTGAACAATTCACGCTTTTTATACAGGAATTTTTTCACAATAATCTCTCCTCTGCTTCTCAATATCATTTTATTTGGGATGCCTTTAAAGCTACTGCCAGGGGCTTCATAATCGACTTTGTATCCCGGAAAAAAAAGAAAGCTCTTATGGATTCAACCCTTATCCTAAAGCATATCAAAACTCTTGAGCATAAATACTTCACTACCAATTGTCCAGACACTTTGTCAGCTCTTATCAAAGCAAAAATGCAATATAATAAACACTCTTGGGATTCTGCTTGTAATAACCTCCTTAAATTCAATGCAAAAATGTACGGTGGTCGGAATAAGGCAGGTAGATGCTTAGCCAATTACCTTAAAATCAGAAAACAAAAATCTAAAATTACGGTTATTACGGATAACTCTGGAGTTCGACATATTACAGATGCTAAGATTCTCGACTGCTTTACTCAATATTATACCTCCCTCTACACCCCAGAGTCCACCCCTTCTCCTGAACAAATTGATTCCTTTTTTCATACTATCCCCAAACCTCCTGAAGATTTCGTCGACCTCACATCCTTGGATGTTCCCATCCTGGAACAGGAAATCATTAATGCCATTAACCTATTACCCAAAGATAAATCACCTGGCCCGGACGGTTTCACCATTCGATTTTTTGTTCATTTTAAACATCTTTTAGTTCCCTAGTTATTCTCATTGATAAGTCATTTTCTTACTACCGGTGAATCACGAGGATCTTTCACTCAAGCAATGTTATGTTTGATCCCTAAAAAGATAAAGACCCCTCCCTTTGCAAAAACTATAGGCCCATTTCCCTCATTAACACAGACTGTAAAATCTTCGCTAAAATACTTGCCCTCCGCATTAATAAGGTAATCCCAGACCTCATCAATATCTACCAATCAGGGTTCGTCAAAGGACGATCTATCACAGATAATTCGAGAGCTTTTCTCAATATTATACACCTTGCTTCTAAAATGGATTCACCAGTTGCTGCCTACATTAGATGCTGAGAAAGCATTTGATAGGGTCAATTGGGAATTTATTTTTGCCGCATTGAGATGGCACGGCTTCAGCCCTTCTATTATTAAATATATTCAATTGTTATACTCAGCCCCTTCTACCTCCATTTGGGTAAATGGCTGTCAATCTAAATATTTCCCACTCCTTAGAGGTACTAGGCAAGGCTGCCCTCTTTCCCCACATCCTTGCTTTAGAACCCTTCTAAGAGAAACTTAGACGTTCTCCAAATTATACAGGTCTCCAATTTAAAAACATCGACATTAAATTCACTGCTTATGCAGACGACATCTTGTTATATATCTCCAAGCCGTCTACTTCCTTGCCGGCTCTTTACTCTTTATTACAAGATTATTCGTTAGTTTCCGGCTATAGACTAAACATAGATAAGTCTGAAGTTCTACCTTTAAACAAATACTGCCTTTCTCATATGTTTCACGGCTCAGGTTTTGAGTGGAATCCTAAAAATATTAAATGCCTAGGCATTCTATATGCTAATAGCATTAGGGAAACCATTAAAATTAACCTTGCTGATATACTCAAAAAGCTCTCTGTCCTTATTGAGAGTTGGTCCCCTCTTTTCTTATCTTGGTGGGGTAGACTGGCCACAATTAAAACGATGCTCCTTCCTATTATTAATTTTTATCTTTCTATGCTCCCGGTTCCCCTCCCGCTCACCTTTTTAGTACCATTAAATCGCTCTCTGATCAAATTTTTGTGGAACAACCGTAAAGCTAGAATTTCACTTTCTCATCTTCAACACTCCAAAGAATTAGGTGGAGTCAATTTTCCCAATCTCAAACGTTACCATTCTGCATTCACCTTGAAACAAATATGGACTTTTTTAACGGAGTCTCCTCATACACCTAAAACGGCTTGGAGCTCGTTAGAACAAGCTCAACACACACCTTTTTCATTTATTATAGCTTCTCGTATATCTCAACCCCCGAAGCGCTTGTCCTCACCCATCTTTCTTCATTCCAAAGCACTTGCATCCTCTTTGCTTCGAACTCATCTTTCCTCTGTGGATCAATTCTCTCGCACTCCAATCTGGTATAATAAATATTTAAAGATTAATAATAGAGCATTATTCTGGAAGGAATGGATTGATAAAGGCATCATCACTCTGGACCACTTGTTGAAGGACGGATCCCCTATGGACTTTTCGGACATTCGAGAGTCTTTTGGCATCTCCAACACACATGCTCTTCATTATCCCTTACTTAAAGCGTCCCTGATTCATCTCCTCTCCCAGTACCGTCCCTCTAATACACCTGAACAGGCCTCCTTCTCCCCACTTGATTTTTCTACCCAGCATAAAGCTGCTGTTATTTATAAAATGCTATCCCGCCCTCTGGAGGTTAGATCCAAATCTAACTTAGAACTTTTAAGGGAGAAAGATTTGGCCCAAGATTTTTCATTTCAAACATGGGACTCTATTTGGTCAAAAATACACACTTCTTCTCGCTCAGCTAGCACTACGCAGACCTTATATTATTTTTACAATAGACTTTTTTTCACTCCTACTGATTTACACAAATTCAAGTTGTTAGACTCCAAAAAATGCTGGTCTTGCTCCCATGTGAATAGTGGGTTCCTTCATATGTTTTTCCTCTGGCGTTTGGTTAAATCCTTCTGGTCTCGTATTTGGTTGAAATTGAACGAAATTTTATCTACAAATTTTTCTTTTGAAATTGTACATGTATTTTTGGGTAGTTCTTCGCCTATCTGGGATGTCCAGAGTAATGTAGGTAAATTTATAGACTTGTTTTTAGCTATTTCCTTTCAGATTATCACCACCAATTGGAAGGACACCTCAAAAATCTCATATCAAGCTTGGTGGAATTTGCTTTGTCATCATCACAGGCTTGATCATACCCACGCCACTTCATTACCTCTATTGATCATAAAAGACTTGTTGTGGTTACCACTAACCTCTTTTCTTTCTAGATTGGCAACCTGATTTTATTCGTTTTTATGGTACCATTGTTATATCGTTTCACTTCATAATTCTTAATGTTTACCATGATTATGTACTATTGTTTTAACTTCTGATTCATTTCCCCTCCCTCTCTCTTCCCCCCTCCTTCTTTTTTCTTCTTCTTCTCTTCCCCTTTTTAAATTTCAAAATGTTAAAATGCATTTATTCTATGTAAAACTTTTCCCACCCGAGGGTTTTGGTTGCATTTATGTAATATATTCTTTTTGCTATTCTTTCCTTTTGCTATATGACCATGTAATGATGTTTTACTTCGTTTATTATATCAATAAAGCATTCTAAACTTAAAAAAAGATAAGCTGTAGAGAGTCGCACAAGGCTTACTTTCCCCTAGAGGGTGAGGTCAGCGGGTTCAGATCGTTAAGATCCTTTATAGTGCTATGAAACTGCTTGAGGGGAACAATAGTCCAATTCCAAAACACCCCAAAAAAATTATGAGCATAACGAGCTCTTTCACAGAACTCCATTGGTCTCGATCATCTTCTCACATGTAAAAAGATCACAGCTCAGCACTGGGCAGCACTTCTGCTGCACGAGGGGAGGGAGAACCATGGACAATAAGGCTTCACGAAGACTTGGCTTCTTCTGTCCTCAAGGTTCCAATAGAACCTCGAGCGGAACCAGAACCAGGCATCTGGTTTGAGGCAGGCTCGAGCCTTCAGTGGCGCGCACACTTCTGTGATTATGCCTTGTTTGAGATGTGAAAACTCAGATAGTGGTGTATGTTTGGGAAGATTTAGACCCTGGGTACTTGCAAACATTTCCCTGGGGGCCACAAAGTACTGTCTGTGGCATGTCCGAGGGCTGCACCTATCTCAGCAGGGCGAGGGCTGGGGTGATGAAAGGTGAGCGTAGGGGGACGTGAAGCAGATGCATGGTGTGAACAACAAACCGAGCCTTTACATGACTTGTCTGCAATCAACGCTCTTTTTGCATGCACCAAGAAATAAAGTCAAAGCATTAACTTCTAATGTAAAACGTGAGAGAGAAAGAGTTACTGATCTGGTGGCTGAATTGCAAAATGTGAAACCAGAAAACCTGGTATCAGTCCTGGCTTCCTCTCTTGTCCAAACTATATGATCCTAGGCAATTGGTTAGTTTCACTTTGCCTCCTTTGTCTTCATTACCACATATGAAAGCCCCTTGAAATACACGAGCTCAGGATGTGTGCTGTACAAAACCTTCTTTTATGTTTTATTTATTAAACTATAATGTTTTTCCAATTATATAACTACCAAGGGTACACACAAAGTGCACCTGACAAATAATTTGCCTCTTGGTTCGCTAATGACATTATTTTCAGAATGGGGGCAGTATGAATGTTTCCAAGATCATGTTTGAAAACTATCATTGCTAATGAAGGCCTTCCAATGCATTGATATAATCTGATCTACTAAGGCAAAATGCTCATGCATGTGAATAAGAAACACTTTATTTAAGTTTGCAGAGAGTTTATCATGTTTTTACATGTTTAGTGTAAGATGTCTGTAAAACTAATGGTGTTCCTAAAGATATGTTGTCTAGGACAACTTCTTTGCTTCTTTGTTACTTTAGTTTAGGGGAAAATAATGTATGCCTGTTTCACAGCTTTCTAAATGTTCCTGCTCTGTGAAGTGAACAGCAGCCTAGTGCTGCTGTTCACCACAGGCTGCAATAAAAGGTCAGGAGGGCTGCATTCGGCCCCAAGCTGTACTTTGAGTATACCTGATTTAGACCATATCAGGCCCTATGATTTACAGCTTTGCAATGGGGTTAACCTAGTGCAAGTTTAAGGAGTTGGAAGATGCACGGTTAATGCAGAAGCAAGGTACAAGGATGTAGGTTTACATTCTGAGGAGTGGATTCCCGAGCACAGCTGGGCTCTGGCTATTGATGGAGCAGGATTTCGCTAAAAGAAACCTGCTCGGATTGACACCCCCATAATACGTACTGACAGTGTGCAGTGACAGTTTAACATAGACATTACATAAACACGTGGGAAACCGCTTTGCGCATACTTGTACTAATATGAACTAATGCACGAAAGAACTAGGCCGCACTTTACATTACGCCTCTAAAGAAACAAAACTAATGCATGAAATAACTAGGTCGCATACTAAAATGCATTTAGAAAGAAACAGAATTAATGCATGATTAAGCTGCATTTTACATTTCGCATCTTGCATCTTGCTTTAAGTTTAATGAATAATGCCACTTTTGCATGAAGCTTCTGCTAGGAAAACACGTAACAGGAGATAGTGCAAAGGTGGGTGGTAAACAGTGAAAAATGCATTTCTATGTAATTAATGAATGCTTATGTTCTATTTGCCGTAGTGAGCTGAAATGAGCCTCCATTATTCTTAAGTTGGCCAGATAGAGGAGGGGTTGGAGTGAGAGTGAAAATGTCATGACAATGCAGCCAGAAGAGCTGAACGCTGCGGATGATGAACACTGGTTCAAGGCTAAAGCAGCACAGAGAACATTGATTGCATGCCAAAAGGATGTGACTGACCGTGGGACCAAAGACTGCTTCTGCGGACATTGTGGGAAAGATGTGCGAAAATGTATCAAATGTATCATATAATAAATCATGTGAACGAGTCAGTATTAGGTAATAAGAAGGGATGTAGAATTATATTCATGAACAACTAATGAATGAAATCACAGTGGTGTGATGCACCACCTCCCAGAGCATCCAATGAACTGTCGAGTTTCGTGAAATGTTTCAACTAATGTGGGTTGGACATGTAGGTTTTAGGGTATAACTGGGGTGCCTTTAGGGGTGTGGTTAGGAAGGAGCGGTAGGAGATTGAGAAGGGAGATGCGTCGCTGTCCGTCGGTTTGCAGAGAGGCCTAGCTGTTCCTGTCCCTGTTCTGTTCCTGTCTCTGAAATCTTTGTTCCTTGACTCTAGTTCGGGGAACCCCCACTTTCCCCGCGGCCAAGGGGGTGGTATTTCACAGATCCTTTGGGTTTGTATTATTCTGACTCGTACTTTGCATAATTATTGCAAATGTATTTTTGTCTCTGAATCTTATGTCTCTTCATCTATCCACTCCGTCATAAGTATATTGTTTTCACATTATTTTTTGCTGAAACTTATGTCTCTTCATCTATCCACTCTCTCATATGCATATTGTTAATTGGAATGAGTTTGATATTGTTTGCATTGCTGTTTTATTTTCTCTCCCATGTGTGAAGTTCTTTGTTTGCATTGTGACCTGTGTACTAAGAGCATAACCCTTTATTTGAGATAAACTTTGTTTAAAACTTACTGAGAGTTTGTAGTTATTTAGCTGATTAGATAGTCAGTTAGTTTTATTATTACCATCAACTTCTCAACTAATTGGTCCATCGACCGAGAGGAAAGAGTTGATTTACAGGTCTAGTTATGTATTTAGAATTGTTAAACATGAATCTGTGAAGGAAACATTTTTCACGTCTTTTAAACTTAACCCCCAGGGCATCAGGGATTTGGGTGAATGTGTATGGGCCATTGTATGAAATATTGATGAGTATTGATCCCTGATTAAGTGTCGCGCTGGATCACTATTGAACCCTCATAGTTTGAAAACGATTGAGTTAGGAATATGGTGGATACACACCATTCGACTGGTGAGGGATCATCTGTTTACCTCAGAATTTTTCACAGAGGGCAATGGGGGAGCTCCCTATCCAACCATACTTTGAAATCCTGCCCGGCATGTGAGTGGAATGTTTATCAGTAATGTTTAGCTGTTCTGAAACTACTGACGTCTACAAAAGGGAGCTTAGAGGTGCAAAAATGAATCACAGCCAATTGTTCGTTATAATGGCATTCGGCTCTTGGGTGGTTACTGGCCACTGAGGACAGTAGTATTTACTATCCCTAGCCTATTTTGTATGAAATGTTTCAGGTTACGCTCCAGCCCAGTGTGGGCTGTATGATAATGAGAACAGTTTAAATTGGCTGAATTTGGAAAGGTGGAACAATAAATGATGTGAGAGGAATTCCATTCCTCTAACACCTATTTTTAACTCAGCCGCAACTATCATAACACAGATGTGGATATGACGTTTCAGGGATAATTAATTCCTAAACAATTATGCAAAATCCTTATTTCCGCTAAGTCCTTTGTCCTCATCCTATTCATTGCTTGGTGAAGTCAAATTTCCTGTATGGAAACTCCAGCAAATGCTGCGAATTCAAGCCTTGCCCACCCAATAGTGTGTGCCATAAGTATGTGGCCATTCCCAGCTTCCTCCTGCTTTTTTCTGTCTTCGACCAAGGAAAGTACTTTGGGATGCTAGGGTTGGACCCCAATCTTAAGCCTCTCTGAGCTCTTCACCTGCCATGTTCGTGGAGGAAGAGATGACTTGTTGTGCAAGTATTTTGACTGGATCTCCAGCTTGTAACTGGTGTATGCAAGGAGAGGGAGTTGAAAGGGCCGGGCCCATAATCTCTGGACCTGTTCTAGAGACACAATCCGATGGTTCTTTTTAGCAGCATGAAAGCATAGCAGGGAGGAAATTCGTTAGCAATCCAATCACTTAACAAAGAATCTTCTGGGATACATAGTAACCACAGACAACTATGTCATGTTAGTTTGATTTATTACAAAGCCAAAAATAACTTGACATAAAGACACCTCAAGATGACAGTGTAGAAATACATCAGAATTAGCATAAAACCAAATTTGCGTATCCAATTGAGACGATGTAACATGAATAAGACAATTAGTTCAAGAAGCAGAATACAGAGGATCAAAAAGCTTCATCGAAGGTTGATGAATAAAGAGCATTCATCTATACCTATACTAACACTCAAGTGATATCCCTACATAAGCATGTTCAGGAAGGAAGATAAAATGTGTCAGCATGTGGAATCTTCCTAAGAAGTCTCTCCACCATTAATGAGTAATGTAGCATAAAGCTACCGAGACAGAGCTCGTTCTTGTTACTCTCTCCCCAAAAGGCAGAAGAAGAAGTGGGCACTTTCCCTACTCCCATCATCACGTTATTGTAGATAACTTTCCAAAGATTCATTGCGATCACGCCATCTGCTCTGGGCACAATCCTAAAGGTTGTTTTCCATGGAACAATGGTGTTTTTTCCTTGCAACAATTTGTCCTTGGTTCCCAAGCCTTCTCCTGTGTGAACACAACGACCTTCCTTTATCGACTCAGGTGACATGATTATAACTTCTTCTCTCCTTGCTAGACTAGGAAAACAAAGACATTATTCTAGCTAACTAGAACGCTTCTTCCACCTGCTACATAAAACGTGAGAAAGAACAAATTCCACAGCACATGAAATTCAAACTTATTAAATCTAAAACAAGAGTTTCCAGGGAACTGCATTTCAGGCCGACAAATTAAGCTAACATAAGCAAACAACATATGAGCTTTTACGAATTGCACGGAAATATAAGGCATCTTCAGTTAATGCATTTACCTACATATAAATGTAGGTCTTGCTTTGGGCTCGCGCCGGGACACTCTTCTGAGTAGCTGTGCGCGTTATAAAACCCTGTTAACATAACATAACATAAATGACATATAAATGAAACTATTAATAATCACATTTAGTACATGAATAATTGTCAGTTCACAACACGAGTTCTTCATGTTAATGATTCCTGCTAGTTACATTCACTTTCCAAGTTAATTCTCCATGTTACTTTCACAAAGGCCTAAGCACATCACGTTTCAGGGTAATACATTTCCGAATTCTAACACTTCATAGAGCGGCTGACTGCGGAGCACCAGGCTCACGGTTCGAACCCCTGTGCTGGCGGCAGGTCAGCTCAGGACCATGCGACTCTGGGCAATAGCTCACTTAATCTCCCCTACGGCCCCTAGTGCCGTGAGACCCTTAGGGCTGATTAGTTTGCGGCTTTACAAACACCAGATTTAGGGATTTATTTAAAGGTCTAAGCACATCATGTTTCAGGTTAATACATTTCAGAATTCTTGCACTTCATGTTATTACAATGAAGGATTATATGCAGATGCACTCTACACATGTGATTATAATGCACCCCTACAAATTATATGCCATTTCCGCTACATCATTTCCCCTCTCTGATGACGTTGAGCCAGTAACACATCTAATGCAAAACGATTTTGCATCACCTTCGCCCTTATCGAAACCATTTCTCCATCTATGAGTAGCAATGACTGAGCTGTGTTGACGGATAATTTATCTACAGTAGTAGACAACCTTCTGATCTTGATGTCGTTCAGTACTACTCCTAAACTAGGTATCACCGCTCCAAATATGTTTCCCACAATTTCACCAGCACCCAGTCTACAATGTTCTCTATGGTTCAATTTTCCCTCCAAACTTTCCAGATCTTCCACATGATATATCTTTGGAAATACAACTGCCACATAACTAGCATCATACTAATTATTCGGCAGCCAAACATACGCATTCTTTCCATACACAAAATATACTTCTGGCACCTTGTACAGCCTTTTGCAGAAATGACTTCCAAGGACCATTGACTAGAAAGATATGCTCACACACACTCTGTCCCACAAATATAGTCTCATAACGACTCTGAACTTGTTGTATGCAAAGCTTGCCTCGTTGTTCCCAATCTAAAGCTATAGGACCATAGCTTCCTTTAACCTTGTGAGCTAACTCCTCCCTGGTGCATTCAAACTTGCTATCCTAACTGTTAAGCTTAACAACTAATCCCCTATGCCTATCATCTACTTGATCTACAAATTTCTTTTCTATGTCTGTTAATATGCAGGTATTTTCCCATTCGCTCCTCCTGCTTATAATAGTCGTATTTGTTCATATGTTTATAGACTGGTATTTCTGAGAGTACAACATCAAAATTTGAGAAGTAGTACTCATAATGACCTTTCCCATAAAACATGCTAAGGAGCAAACTACAACTGATACCATATGTCAAGGGTAAATTATGATATCTAATTCCCTCCTTGACCGAAACAGGTAATTGCATGCATACATAACAATCTCTCACATCCATAGTATTCATATACTCGTAAAGCAACTTAGCATAAGCATTCAGTGTATAATCACCTTTAGACAAAACTACATGAAGAAGGAGACTGGTATGCTCTATTAAGTGTTTATCAGATCCTAGTGTACCCTCTTTTGAGGCAGCAGTGGTAGGTGCAGATGTCCCATGTACCCCCACTCCCTGTTCCTCAACCTTGTGTGAGCTTAAAATGGACTCAGTAATGACTACAGCTAACTACTCCCACAATGAGGGTACCTATAATACATTTGTGCCTACGATTCGAATTTCCAGACTCCTTTTTTTAAAGTGGCTCAGATTGTAGCTGTAAGAGGATGAATCGCACAGTCTTTCCTCCGCCTCTTATTCACGTGCAAAAAAAGTCTTTGAGCAACCTTTCTTCACTCTTAGAAAGTTCCTTTACAAGTCTTTTGCACAATATTTACACAGCTTGGAACACTTCCGTAGCCCTCTTCATCTAAATGGAAAAGTCCCTATTTTTATTCTTCTTCCACTCGGGTCTAGTTTATCTTCTTCAAGCAACTTATTTACAGTTCAAAAGTTCAATTTACATCCCTTATGAGATCTGAGCGAATCTACTCAATTACTCGTTGTAACAGTTCAGCTCTCAATGCTGTGATCTCTTGAGGAGACTGAGGTGCTCCAAAGCTTGGAAATTCGATGTCTTCCAGAATCAGAGTCCGTAAGCCACTCAACCTTGGCGGAAAAGGCACGGTCCATGACAGAAGTGCATTAGCCTCGATTCCAGGAACTCTCAGCAGGATCTCGACAGTCAGTATTGAATTCTCAGACATCGCTCTTCCCGACATTTGTAACTAGATAAGTCAACTCAGGAGAGAAATATCTCCGACACTGCACTCTTTTTCTCCTGGATCTCCTAGCACTTCCTGTGGCTTGCTCAACATCACTCAGAGCAGACTCCGAAGATTCACTTATTGGTGCAAGTTCTCTTTCGGATGCAAGTCTCAAGTTCCTCCTCCCTTGTCTTACAGGCCACATTTCATCTACAGCATCCTTCTTCCTTGACTGCACACAACCAATTTCCACACCAGTTTCTTCTGCTGAGTCAGACTCTATGCCACTCGCAATGTTACCGTCTCCCTCAGAGTCTATACCAGGGCCTTGTGTAGCTTGACCCCCCCAAGCCTGGTCTGGTAGGTATTCAGCCTCTTTAGGAACCTCCACAACTTGGCTTGCCCTCTCCTGTGACCTTTCATTAATGGCTGGAACTACTTCTGGGAGATTAGCTGTTTCATCAGAGGGACCTGTTACTCGTCGGGTATAGGAAGCAAGGACCCAGTTCGGTACTCCTCAACACTTGACAGCAGTATTCATCACCAATATCACTTGATGTGGTCCACATCACCCACAGTTAAGACAGTTTTTCCTCGCATGCTTTCAGACAAGCACCCAATCACCCGGGCTTAGGTTGTGGCAGAGGTCTTTCGAAGTCGGTGCAGTTACTTCTTCAACCTGATGAGACACAGAACAAACCACATCAGCTAATCCTTTACAGTAGTCAAGGATAAAGTCATCTGTGATATTAATCAATGCAGTGGTGGGCACAGTAGGCAAGGGCATCGCTCTTCCCATCAAGATTTCATGTGGTGATAACCCAGTTCTCCTGTCAGGAATGCTGCGCAAACTCATCAGAACCAAGGGCAATGCATCAGGCCATTTCAAAGATATTGAAGCACATGCTTTCGCCAGCCTCACCTTTAGGGTTCCATTAATTTGCTCCACTATGCCAGATGCCTCCAGCCTGTAATTACAATGCAGTCTTTGATTCACACTGAAGGCGGTACACAGCAATTTCATGACTTCACTATTGAAGTGTGTTCCTCTATCTGACTCCAATGTAGTTGGAAATCCGAATCTAGGAACAAGTTCCTTCTAGTTGGATAAGCTTCCACCCATTGAGAAAAAATGCACACAATCACCAAGATGTATCTCAACCCATCACATAGAGGCATCTCAACAAAATCCAATTGGATCAGATTGAAAGGACCTCCTGATCTGCCTATGTGGATCAGAGCAACAGTCTTCTTCCCAGCATTCATCTGTTGGTACAGTACACATCGATGACACACTGCTTCTGCAATCAGTCGAAACCTCGGATTGGACCAAGTCTGCCTGAACAATCTCACCATTACATCCCTTCCTATGTGAGCTGCTCCGTGAATTTGCCTTGCCATGGGGTTTAACAAACAATCAGGTAGTACTGCCCTCCCATCAGCTGAAACCCATATGTCATCTATCTTTTCTCATAACCTGCTCTGATCCAATACGTTTTTTCCTGGCCTGTGGCTTCCATTTGTAAACATCTGACTTCATCCCATGTGTCTGCAACAGCTAGCATCATGCTGAGTTCAGCCTTTTCTGCACTGTCGCCAACATATTCTCTATTGAAAATACAGGCATGTATAGCACAAAAGCAAGCAACTTTGTCAGCATATCAGTTCCCTGTTGTAACAAAGTCATCTCCTTTCCCATGGGCTGCGCACTTTACGGCAGCCACTTCTCTTGGTAATTGCAATGCTTCCAACAGTTGTCTCACATATTCTCCGTTCCTAATGGGGGAGCCTGATGACGTTAGGAATCCTCTGTGCGACCATAGCTGTCCAAAGTCATGAGCTACACCGAAACTGAACTGGCTATCTGTATAGATGGTGACTCCGATCTGTTCATAAATTTGACATGCACGGGTCAAGGCAATGATTTCAGCTACCTGTAACCAAGCAGCTTCCACTACTCTAGAAATGGTGCAGACAGCAAACACTGATCTCAACTTACCTTCATTATCTCTTAGGCATGAACAATCAACAAAAAGGACTTGATAGGGATCAGACAATGGCTCATCGACAATGTCAGGACTCGGCTTGGTGCAAAGCTCAGTAGCATCCAGACAGTCATGGTCTTCACAATCTTCCCATCAGCATTTGGAACAGGTAACAAGGTAGCAGGATTTAGCACAGAACAAAGCTTCAGGGTCACGTTCCCTGCAGCGAGCAACACCTGCTCATATCTTGTTAACCACTTATTTGTCAAATGCTGTGTTTTGGTTCTCATCATCAGGAGCTCAACTGAATGTGGTACATATACAGTAAGTGGATGACCCATCAGAATGCTCTCACATCATTCAATACTGACATCTGTTGTAGCAGCGGATTTGAAACATCCGGGCAACGCAGAAGCTACAGGATCTAATGTAGCTGAGAAATAGGCCACTGGTCTACGGGCACCTCCATGTGTCTGGGTGAGTGCAAAAAGAGCGCAACTCTCCCGCTCATGACAGAATAATGAGAATGCTTTATTGTAATCAGGCATTCCTAAAGCCGGAGTGTGACACAGGCACTCTCTCAACTCTAGGAAAGCAAGCAAACAGTCGTTATTCCAAGGTACCGATCACATACATCCTTGTTAGCCAGCATCTGCGAAAGCTTCGCCATCAAAAAGAAATTTGGAATCCACTGTCGGCAGTAGCCAACCATGCCCAAAAACATCCTGACCTCCTTCTGTGTAGTAGGGGGATTAATTTTCATAATCGCCTCCACTCGCTCTGGTGACACCTTCTTCTTGTCTCTTTCAATGACCCAAATACTGTACTTCAGTCAGACAGTACTGAAGATTACTCGGAGACACCTTCTGCCCATTGTCAGCCAGATGGCTCAGTAAGGCGATAGTATCGTCTTTACATGCCTTCCGTGTTTCAGATGCAATGAGGAGGTCATCTATGTACTAGACTAGCACTGAGTTTCGGGGCAGACTCAAGCTCTGAAGGTTCTTTTTCAGGACCTGGTTGAATATGGATGTACTTTCAGTATACCCTTGAGGGATACGACACCACGTTAAGACACGATTCTCCAGACGCAAAGCAAATAAAAATTGGCTTTCCTCATGCAATGGGATGGCGAAAAATGCCTGACAGAGGTCAATCACTGTGAACCAATTTGCCTTGCAGGGAATTTGAAACAGGATGACAGATGGATTCAGTACCACGGAACAAATTGGAATCACAATGCTATTGACCTTTCTAAGGTCCAGAACAATGCATTATTTCCCGCTTGGTTTCTGCAGTCCTATGATGGGCGAGTTGCACGGACTTCCCATGATCTCCTTTAGAATGCCCTGCGCAATCATGGACTCAATTACAGGTGTAATTCCTGCCACGGTTTCTGGGGACAGGTTGTACTGAGGTGTTCTCAGAAACTCTGCATTAGACTTGATCTGTATGTAGACTGGCTCGACTCCCTGAATCAGTCCGATTTCCGCTCCTGAGAAATCCCTTACCACTGGAGAGATGGTGTCTCTCAAATCCAATGGCATGTTTTCCACTGTCAGTAGAGGAAACATGGCTGTATAATAGTTCTGATTGCCCAACTTGAAAGCAATGTCCTCTTTATTAGTCTGCAACTCAATTCCCTCCGGCGTACAATTTGCGCAAGAGTTCATACCCTAGCAAACAGACTGGACTTGAATCACGCACCACGAACTGATGGTATCCTGAAAGGTTCCAATTTTCACAGGTACTTCCTTCTGTCAATGGGTATGTCATTTTTTTGTTAGCGACTCCTACAACTTGGATCTATTTTCCCAAGAGGGGCAGGTTTGGGACTACTGCAGATCTCACAGTAGAACGTGTAGCACCAGTATCAATCAGGAAGGTAATGGGATGACCATCTACGTCTGCTTCTACGTATGGTCCACTCGGGTCTACCTCTAAGACTGCGCTAAGTGTACAGTCTTCCTCCCCCCTGAGGCACCATCATAATGACGGGTCCTGCTCAAATCCATCCAATGCTTCCATTAAGGGCATCTGATGATAGATTTGATTGCCCTGTGAGATTCTCAGAGGTTGGGGCACTTGCACTAACTGGTTCTGATTCCCTCCTGCATTAAAAGATCTTATTCTAGACTCTGCCAGTAACTAATTTACCCCATCTGCCAGTTGCTTGAGTTCTCCTTCCTGCACCTGATTCGCAGGGTAAAGGCGACACTCGCGCTTCCAATGCCCGATTATGTGATATAAATGACAGGCGGTGGTCTTTTTCAGGGTCACAACATCTATCCCGGTTTTGGAATCTATAGGGACACCTCTTCCTCTTCTTTGTCCCATCTGTCCTGCAAATGATGTGACTTGAACCCCTCCTGGAGCATTCCCTGACCGCGAGCTACCATGCCCCCTGTTGCCTGCACTTGCTCTCCCTTCTGTGCATTTTGCATTTGAACCAGCATTAACTTCTCTTTTATTCTCTATTGCTTGGAATCCACATTGTCACTGCAGTACCTGGCACACTGTAAGATCTCATCTATGGATTTATTTTGCCAGCAGATTAAGTGTCGTTGGATCATGAGGCTGATCTCCTGCCTCCGTCCTGTCACAACTTTTGATACAAATTGTCCCATATCCTTGGGTTCGAGTGTGTCTAACCCGCTGTACTGCTTGAAGGCTTAAAATAGTCTTTCATAATAGGCCAGCACTGACTTTTTAGGCTCCTGGGTCTTTCGATCTATCTTAACCCAATCGATGTCTTGAGGGGCTATTTTGGACTGCAACCATGTGATCACCTGCTCGTACTTTTTCATAACTAAGGGTGAAGGACCATGAGTTACAGGATCCCTCTCTGGCCCAGCATCAGGCCATTCAATAGCAATTTTGCATGCAGACCACAGATCACTAAGAACTACAATTTTAAACAAGGTATTTAAGTCAATCCTCAATACCTTCGAGATCTTGACAAAGCGATCAACTTGCTTATACCATTCAGCAGGTTTCTCCCTTAGCCTGGGGAAATCATTTGTGAATGCAACTAGATTACCTCTACTTCAAGGGACATGCACATACCCTCTGCTAGGTTCCTCCCATAACGGATATGCCTCAACTCCCTGTGTTCCCCCTACTGGAGGTGGTGTTTCCCCTGTCACCTTTCTCTCACTCTTCTTCTTTGACCATCTTTCCTCCCACTTATCCAGCACACTCCAAGTCCTTATTACAATAACCAGCCCTTGGATGTGTGTCTTCAATCTCGTCACTCTCTTTTCCTCCAACTCCCGATCACTGTAGTTAAGCCTATGATTTCCCTGTAGCATTTTCGTTCGACACAAGTCTACTCCATATCTCTGAACCAACTCTGATAACTTCTCATGCACTCGTCTTACCCTGCGGGTTACAACCTTCGCTACAAACAGGTCTTCTGGCTCAAAGGTCTCTATCCTTTCCAAAGGTAAATTCACACTGATGATCTCATCTACCTCACTCTTCAACCTCAAATGATTTCGCCTTCACTGCAGCCTTGAGGGTACCCTGACTTGATGTATTATTCTGACTCTCCTTGCTGTTATTATGGTCCCTCAACCAGGATTCCAAGTCTGAAACCTCTAAGACATGCTGACTTCCAGTGGCTCCCTGACTTGTACTTGCTTCTGAGGCTGCACCAATTGGTCCTCTCACAGGTGTTTCTGACATCCGTAGTTCTGAGCTAGTGCTTGCCATAGGTATAGGCCGTATGGTTCTAGAACCAAAGCGTACTCCCACAGGATCAGCAGTAGCTGCTAAAGTGGTACTAGATTCCCTAGGTGCTAGAGATAGACAATTCCCGCTTGTGCTCCCTGTTTTTCCCAATCCAGTCCCTTCAATCTGTACAGGCTAACTTTGTCTTAGGAGGAACTGCCGATGACGTCTCACAACAACTCTTCAATTCTCTGGTCAAACAATCACAATCTCAATCTCTGTGTCTTCTGCACCTTAAATATATATCCCGGGATCTTAGGCCACTTTGGGACCTGAAACTCAAATCTCAATCCTTGAACCACGTCCGGCTGGAAACCACATTCACTCAACTCTCACACCAACTCCGTAAGACATCGCCCAATTAAATAATTTCCGCAATCTAACGCACATCATACACTGTATTAATACTCACTCCTTTGTTCTCCGCTGATCTCGCTTCACCATCAAACTCCGTCAGTCTCCGCCAGATTCCGTCGCCTCCCGTTCTCTGTTATTGGGCTCTATTTTGGGGCTTTCAGGGTTCTAGGCTCCACTTTTGCAGACTAATTCTGGATTCTCCCCTCGCTTCATATGCTAGTCATCATACTTTGCTACCAACTGAAAAGGCCGGGCCCATAGACTCTGGACCTGTTCTAGAGACAAAATCTGATGTTTTTAGCAGCATGAAAGCGTAGAGGGGAGATAATTTGTTAGCTATCCAATCACCTAACAAAGAATCCTCTGGGACACATAGCAACCACAGACAACTACTTTAAGTTAGTTTGATTTATTACTAAGCCAAAAATAACTTGACATAAAGACACTTCAAGATGAGAGTGTAGAAATACATCGGAATTAGCATAAAGCAAAATCTGCATGGTCAATTGAGATGATCCAACATGAATAATACAATTTGTTCAAGAAGCAGAATACAGAGGTTCAATAGCCTGAGTCCAAATTTCCCTTCATCGAAAGTTGATGAATAAAGAGCATTAATCTATCCCTACACTAACACTAAAGTGATATCCCTAGTTAAGCATGTTCAGGAAGGAAGATAAAAGGTGTCAGCATGTGGAGTCTTCCTAAGAAGTCTCTCTACCATTAATGAGTCATGTCGCATACAGCTACTGAGACAGAGCTCATTCTCAGATGCTCTCTCCCCAAAAGACAGAAGAAGTGGGCACTTTCCCTACTCTCGTCATCACATTATTGCAGATAACTTTCCCAAGATTCATTGCAGATCACGCCATCTGCTCTTGGTACAATCCTAAAAGTGGTTTTCCATGGAACAGCAGTGTCCTTTCCTTGCAACAATTTGTCCTTGGTTCCCAAGCCTTCTCCTGTGTGAACATAAAGACCTTCCTTTATCGACTCAAGCGACATGATTGTAACTTCTTCTCTCCTTGCTTGACTAGTAAAACAAAGACATTATTCTAGCTAATTAGAACGGTTCTTTCACCTGCAACACAAAAGGTGAGAAAGAACAAATTCCACAGCACATGAAATTCAAACGTATTAATTCTAAAGCGAGAGTTTCCACGGAACTGCATTTCAGGCCTACAAATTAAGCTAACATAAGAAAACAACCTATGAGTTTTTACGAATTGCATGGAAATATAAGGCATCTTAAGTTAATGCATTCAACTACATATAAATGACACGGTTAATATTCACATTTAGAACATGAATAATTGTCAGTTCACAACATGAGTTCTCAGTGTTAATGTTTCCTGCTGGTTGCATTCAGTTTCCACGTTAATTCTCCATGTTACTTTCACAAAGGCCTAAGCACATCACGTTTCAGATTAATACATTTCAGAATTCTAACACTTCATGTTATTACTACGAAGGATTATATGCGGATGCACGCTACACAAGCACCCCTACAATTAATATGTGAATTCTGCTACATCAGAGGATACTGGTATTTTGTCTCCTCGTTCAGCTCGCAAATGTAAGGGTGAAAAAGAAAAATTCTTAGCAGCATTGACAATTTTGTTCACTCCTCTGGTGTTTGAATTCTTGGAACATTATTGACCTTCAGTTCTGCTGAAGGAAATTTTCTTGGCAGTGGAAAGGGTTGAAGATTGCACAGGAGTGGTGAATCAGACGGCTCATGTGCAAGCTTCTTTTTTATCATTAACTCTTTATTATTGTTTCAATACTGTTACAAATACAAATCGTATGATGAGAAAACAACAGATTATTGAGTAGAAGCCAGAGCTCAGTACAACGTTAGTTATAGTGCAGGTGCGATTCTGGCAGGTAAGGCCATATCATGCTAACTACATAACAACCTATGCATAATATTCCATAATTGAATAGGCGAGGAAGGGAAATAAATACTTTAAAAAAAAAGGTCAGAGGGAAATCTGCTATCTAGTAGGTAATGAAACTAGTGTGCCATGTATTGCTAAGATAGTATAGAGAAGGAGAAAACACAGAACCCAAATCGCAGCAAAGAATATACACAAATTACAGTGGCAGTCATTGATTACAGCTAGACAGAAAAGAAGAAAGTCCATACGTATTCTCATATTTGTGTCTGGTCCACAAGTCGATTAATTATGCTTTCATATATTGCAGACATTGCAATATCCTGCATCCAGTCAGAATGATTAGAGGACTGACATTTTTTCAATCTTATCATGATGCACAGCTTTGTCACTGCCAATGCAGTTCTATCCACCTTTTCTTGTGGCGAGTGAAGTCCAAAAATTACAATGTTTCATGCAGAAAGATCATCACAGGAAAAGGTTTTGGGTGTATTACTTGAGGCATTCGCAGTACTTGCTACCTCATGCTAAAAGGTTTGCAAAGACATCCAATACCATAGCATGTGTAGGATATTCCCGTCTGAGTTTCTACATCTCCAAAAATCTGAGGATATAGATAGATTGGCAAGCCTCTGTTGCTGTGGAGACCAATGTCAATCATGCAATAGCTTGAAATAGCTGAATTTCAAACTCGCCTATCGGAGCCTGTGACCATGTGTCTCCAGTAATGCTACCCACTCTTCTTCTTAGTACTTTTTAGCAAGCTTTGCATGTTCTCTTTCTCTTAAATGATGGCACAACTGTTTAGAGTGAAGTCCCTCAATGAGGACATTGTACAGGCCAGAGATTATGGCTTTGAAATTGCTCCATCTTTGGAGATACTGTAGGACAGGTAACTGGGGTAGAGATCCAGTTGTGGAGAGAGCATCGAATGAATGTAATGTTTGTCATCCAAATGAAATTCTGTGTGTAGGTCTTCACGTGTCTTCTTCCTGTTCTCTACTTAAATATGGCCCAGGCAATTGATCCCACTATCAGACCATTACACCCAGTATATCATTGTTTGGCCTATCTTCAGTGCCACTTTCTTTCACTGGGACACCCATGCATGTAGGAACCTATGCTTGTAGCTATTAATAGGCTTGAGTCCATAGATGTGCTGTTTCATAGCAGTGGGTTGAAAGGATCTTTTGAGGTTGCCCTATCTTTGTATAATAAGCCTGGGCCTGAGTCAGTTTTCATCATGTGCTTCTCCAAGTGCACCCAAACTGCTGTCTGCTTGGTGGTAGACAATAGATTGGGCCATGTAATGTGCTTTAGAGCATATGGGGCAAGCAGAGGCCACCAGATGATGCTGCTTCTTACAGTTTTGAAATCTGGAGACAAGGCCATTGTGAGCCCCAAATGTAGGGCCTGATATAGAGTCTAGAGTACGGTTTGTACTCCAGCAGGGCGGAAGAGTAAAATACTCAGTCACCTTGACAGAGTAAATGTTCTCAGCATTTAGAGATATCTGCCAGCCCAGTAGACATCTCTAACAGGAACCACCCTGACAGCGGACGGACAATACCGTCAAATTGACAGACGTTCGTCAAACTTTGAACGTGTTTTATGCTTTTCCAAAACGGTCCCTCAAAGCAGGAGTTTGTTTTGAATAATCAAAGACTAATGACCCCCATACCATGAGAGGTATCTCCCCCATGCCATGGGAGTTCATAGGTTAAGCCTCACTCATGTCCAAGCTAATTATATACATGTAGAACCCACTGAATTTGAACACAATTTGGAGAACTGTGGCAAATTACTCCCTGAGATTCGTGAATAAAAGTAGTATATCGTAGAGAAGAAACTTCACTTTACTGCTATTTTTATTTTTGACACGTGTAAAGATGTCTTTATTTATGCTGGTAAAGGTTCGAATGCTAGAAGAAAACTAATTGACGACAGGTGGGCCGCCTTGCCATGTACCCATTCCAATAGCGAGACAGTCTGATCGGAATCCATTACACGTGACTGAGGCAGTCAGAGACTTATTGGGTCATCAGATCTTTTGTATAAAATTCTTTTTAAAACCAGTTCTGGCTAAGGACCTGAAATGATAGGGCCATTTGACTAGGTCAAAAGCTTTTTCTGCATCTAGTGACACAGCTAAATGGCTGTCAAGCTTACCTTTGATTTTCCTAAAGAAGTGAAAAAGTAGGCTCATCTAATGACTTGAGGAGTGTCCCAAGAACAAATATGACTTGATTTCTGTTGATTAGTGCAGGTATACTTTTTTCAGCTGGTGGCTAAGGACCTTTGCTAGTTTTTTAATATCAGAATTTAAAGCGATATTGATTTGTAACTGTCTTTATCCGGCTTTAGAAGTAAAACGATTGTCACACTATTAAAATCCAGAAGCAGGCCTTTAGCCTCGCCTGAGTCTTTGAAGCTTTACATATTAATGGGGCAATATGCTTAATGTTCAACATATAAATCTCAACTGGAAATGTATCCTCCCCATAGGTTTTCTTCGACGGCATGGATTTAAAGGTGTCTGTTATTGTAAGTTATCTCTCGTGGGAGTTATCTCCCATGGTGTGGGGGTCATTTAAATGTTTTCACTGTCTCTTACCGACATGTTTTACCCGGTGATGATGGACAGAGGAAATTGGTAATTGGACAGGCGACTCTAAATTAGGTGAGTAGTCGAATTGTCAAAACTCTGACAACCTGTACTCTGTCGGGCCACCTGAGCACTGTCTCAGCAAGGAGCTGGAGTAGTCTCTGTTGTTGAGACACTGAAGGTTTGCTTGCCTGTAAATCAGTTGGCCAGACCGAGTGTTTGACAGAGAGGGTACTAGGTTGTAGTTGTGATGAGATACCATCTCTGCCGAACCCTAAATCAGGACTATAGTCTTTAATCATCTTATCAATACGTTGCAGTGTAGATTTGGGTAAAGGAAGAGGAAGCATTCCAATCATGTAAATAAATTTGGTAGCTGTCATCATCTTAATTATCTATACCTTGTCCCAGATGGAAAAACGAAGGTCCGACCACCTAGCAAAACCAGAGACTATCTTAGCAATGAAAGTTGCTACATTCTTCTGTCCTACAGCCTTCATATCTCTACCAATGTGGTCTCAGAGATTCTTGATCTGGAGCACAGAGCAATTAAAGCATAGGCCGGACATAGAGGATGGTATTGTGTGGGAGTTCATAGTTAAAGACTCATTTATATCCAAGTGACATGGCTAAATGGCATATCATGTTTATGTTTGATTTGCCAAAAGAGGTGAAAAGGTAGTCTCTTATGATGACTCGAGGAGCGCTCCGAGCACAAATTTGACTTAATTTTTGTTGATTAGTGCCAGTATGTGTTTTTTCAGCTGGTGGGTAAGGACCTACTCTATAAATCTAATATCAGAATTTAAAAGTAATATCAGCCTGCAACTGATACAGTTTAGTTGATCTTTATCCAGCTCTAGAAGTAAAAATGATTGTTGCCCTAATAAACTCGAGCAGCAGGCCTTTAGTCTTGCTTGTGTCTTTGAAGGCTTTTAATAATAATGGGGCAATATGTTTAACATTCACCATATAAAACTCAGCTGGAAATGTATCTTCCCCTGAGGCTTTCCCTGACAGCATGGATTTAATGGCTTCTGTTATTTCTTCTTCAGTAATGGCCATCTCCAGTTGGTCTGACACATCCCTTCTCTATTTGGGGAGCTGTAGATCTTCAAAAATCAGTTGTCTTCTAATGCTTGCTCCTCAACACTGGCCTCTGGTGTATATGTCTCTAAAATGTAGCTAATTAATTTGTAATCTGGTTTGGAAGTGTGACCAGTGTATTTTCTCAGATTTAAAGTGCTGGTAGCGCACATGACAACTCCGTCTGCTTCAACTGTAAGGCCAAGAGCCTGCCAGCCTTTTCTGTTTGCTCATATTGTTGTATTTTGATTCTTGATTCTCTTAATTTGATTATTATTTTTTCTTCTTCTTCTTAATTCTTTATTTCGGTTTGTGAACCATAAAAGAACATACACAGATAAATACAAACTTTACGAGAACAGTTAAAAAGGCTAAAAATCAAGATAAAAACAATGATGGGTTAAAAATATTATTAAAGTTAAAACAATGAGAAGATCACTCACAGGGCCCAATCCATGGTTATGCTTTAAGATAATTCATCCGTGCCCACCACATAGAGCTTAAAAATCGAGATACCGCATAAACAATTGAAAGTTCAGTATTATATTTAAGGAGCCTAAATGCTTCTTTACAGTAACTTGTGCCGAGATTCCTACACAGTTGGATCAACCATCTGTGTCTGATATTGTGGTAATCCAGGCAAAAGAAGAATACGTGGAGTTCAGACTCCTCACCGGAGCTGCCCGCTGGACACCCCAAAGTTCGTTCCGGTGTATTATGACTTGCGGGCGAGACCATGTCAGGACAAACTTGACGAAGGTCCGGGGTCAATGACAGGCGACGTTCTGTAAGTTCTATCTCTGTGGCCACCACCCCAATAGCCCTCTGGGGCATCCTATCAATGGATGTCTGCGGAAGGGGTGGAGGTATGGTCAGCGGTGGTGCATGGCAGATTGCATTTGTGGTGCGCTTCCCCATTTTTGGTAGTTAGCCAGTCAAGAAGACGGAAGGAAGGACAGATAAGAAAGATTGATCAAATGTCACTTACGGATAGTCCCGATAATGACCACCCTGGGGCTAGGGGTGAACCATCCCTGGGAGTTTCATGGGCTGCAGCGTGGATAAGGCAGAACACGAGCACAGGGGGTGTCCAGATGGAAAAACCAAGACAAGGGGCCCAGCCTCCTCCGGGCTCCGACGGGTGTGGATGGGCCCGCCCTTGGCCCGGGCACGCCCGCACCCCGCTCTGCGGGAGCCCTGCAGAGGTTTTAAAGCGCCTCCAGGCGCGTAGGTGCGGGCATCGGCGGCAACGTGCCGCAAAGGAGTCTGGGACCTGGAGTCCTGTCCCGCTCCCAGCGAGGTGACCAGAGTGGCAGCAACAGGTTTCCCGGGCTGATTATTTCTCTGCTGCCAAGGTAAACATGAGTTAAGAGTCAAGCTTCACTCAAATCAGATCTCAGGGTATCTGTTGATGGTTTTTCTTGGTATTGTTTAGACAGGACTTTGCTTTTCCAATTGGTTTTGTTGCTCCTTGGCTTTTTTGCAGCCACACGCTGATGATGGAGTTATTTGCCCCTCATGGAGGTCTAGAGTTCAGCCAGAGTATTTGTGGTTGACCAATTAAGAGCTCATTATGCTAAATGTATTCTTTAAGGTGTATGCAATTTCCATTTCTCTTCTGCATCTCTAAGTTTCCACACTGGCATCCACCAGAATTGATTCTCGAGTTGAAAGAGTCCAAGATGAATGTTCAACTTTATGAGCAAGTGATCTGATATGCTGCTGTCAGGTATCCAGCAGCCTGTTCGCTTTGTTGTCAGAAAAGCTGATATTAAAATGCAGTCAACTCTTGTCTTGGTTCTGTGGCCAAAATTTAAGAATGTGTAGTCTCTTTCTCTGGAATAGAGAACATGGCATGTATCCTAGAGTACATAATCCATAATCCAAGCCAGCAGCAGCTGCCTGTCATG